>CM035437.1:79169906-79312406 GCA_020310875.1 Ceratopteris richardii
TGCACATGCATACATACACATACATAATGCATACACACACATATGCATACATAATGCATACACACACTTACACACACACAGACACATACACACACATATACACACACATAATGCATACACACACATATGCATATATACATGCATACACATACAGACATAGACACATACACACACACAGACACATACACACACATAAACACATACACACTCATAGACACACACACATACACATAGACGCACACACATACACACACACATATATACACACACACATACACACATACACACATACACACATACACACATACACACATAATGATGCATATGCACACGTACACATTCATACACACATACACACACACATATATGCATACACACACATAGAGAGAGACATGCACACACATACACATACATGCATACATATGCATACATAATGCATATGCATACATAATGCATATGCATATGCATACATAATGCATAATGCATATGCATACATACATACTTACATGCATACACACACATATGCATACATAATGTACATGCATACATACACATACATAATGCATACACACACATATGCATACATAATGAACATGCATACATACACATACATACACACACATGCATACATACATGCATACACATACACACATAGACACATACACATACATAGACACATACACACACATACACACTCATAGACACACACACATACACATAGACACACACATATTATACACACACACACATAGACACATACACATAAAATGATGCATACACACACATACACACACATATATGCATACACACACACATAGAGAGACATACACACACATACACATACATGCATACATATGCATACATAATGCATATGCATATGCATACATACATACTTACATGCATATATAATGCACATGCATACATACACATACATAATGCATACACACACATATGCATACATAATGCATAAATAATGCATACATAATGCATACACAAACATATGCATACATACATGCAGACACATACACACATAGACACATACACACACATAGACACATACACACACATAAACACATACACACTCATAGATGCACACACATACACATAGACATATACACGCATACACACACACACACATACACACATAGACACATACACACATAATGATGCATACACACACATACACATACATACGCACATACACACACATACACGCACACACATACACACACACATACACACACATATATGCATACACACACATATGCATACATACACACACATACACATACATGCATACGTATGCATACATAATGCATATGCATATGCATACATACATACTTACATGCATACACACACATGTGCATACATACACATACTTAATGGATACACACATATGCATACATAATGCATACACACACATATGCATACATACATGCATACACATACACAAATAGACACATACACACACATAGACACATACACACACATAAACACATACACACTCATAGATGCACACACATACACATACACACTCATAGACACATACACACACATAAACACATACACACTCATAGACACACACACATACACATAGACACACACACACACACACATACACACACACATATACACACATACACATACACACATACACACATAATGATGCATACACACACATACACATGCATACGCACATACACAGACACATACACGCACACACATACACACACATATATGCACACACACACATAGAGAGACATACACACACATACACATACATGCATACATAATGCATATGCATATGCATACATACATACTTACATGCATACATAATGCACATGCATACATACACATACATAATGCATACACACATATGCATACATAATGCATACACACGCATACACACACATATGCATACATACATGCATACACATACACACATAGCCACATACACACACATAGACACATACACACACATAAACACATACACACTCATAGATGCACACACATACACACACACTCATAGACACATACACACACATAAACACATACACACTCATAGACACACACACATACACATAGACACACACACACACATATACATAGATACACATACGCACATACACACATACACACATAATGATGCATACACACACATACACATGCATACACACATACACACACATATAAACACACACATACACACTCATATATGCACACACACACATAGAAAGACATACACACACATACACATACATGCATACATATGCATACATAATGCATATGCATATGCATACATACATACTTACATGCATACATAATGCACATGCATACATACGCATACATAATGCATACACACATATGCATACATAATGCATACACACACATACACACACATATGCATACATACATGCATACACATACACACACATAGACACATACACACACATAAACACATACACACTCATAGACGCACACACATACACACTCATAGACGCACACACATACACATAGACACACACACATATACACACACACATAGACACATACACACATAATGATACATACATACACACACATACACATGCATACACACATATACACACACATACACACACATACACACATACACACACATATATGCATACACACACATAGAGAGACATACACACACATACACATACACATACACATACACATACACATACATGCATACATATGCATACATAATGCATATGCATACATACATACTTACATGCATATGCATACATACATACTTACATGCATACACACACATATGCAATAATAATGCACATGCATACATACACATACTTAATCCATACACACACATATGCATACATAATGCATGCATACATACATAATGCATACACACACATACACACACATATGCATACATACATGCATACACATACACACACATAGACACATACACACACATAAACACATACACACTCATAGACACATATACACTTACACACACACATCCATACACATTTACACACACATACACATTCACACTGACACATAGATACACACACACATACACATACACACAAATGTATATACACACATAGACACACACACATGCACACATACACACACACATACACACATAGACACACACACACATACACATACACACAAATATACACACACACACATAGACACATGCACTTACACACACACATCCACACACATTTACACACACATACACATGCATACAGACACATATATATAGATACACACACAGACGCACATACACACATACATGCATATGCATACATAATGCACATGCATATGCATACATACATGCATACACACACATACACATGCATACACACACATACACATACATGCATACATATGCATACATACATACTTACATGCATACACACACACATATGCATACATATGCATACATAATGCACATGCATATGCATAGATACATGCATACACATACACACACATAGACACATATGCACACATACACACACATATGCATACATATACATACATACATGTTTACATCCATACACACACTCGCATATACACCATACACATATACACACATACATATGTACACATATATATATATATATTGATTTCTAACCCATTTTGTTTTATATGTTAGGTATTATGGATCCTAGTAGAGAGAGAAAGGTGAAACTCACTCTCATAAAAAGTCTTATGAGAGCAAGATTTCCATGTGATACTCTAGGGGTCATCATGCATGAGTACTCAGAGATGCCTGATGATGAGCTGGATTGTACGATCCAAATGCTTACCCAGCGACCAGAGGAGGGCTCTTCTGCGGCTCCACATGTAGGAAGACATCTATCTGCTCATAGGTATGTTTTTTTCATAAACGTTTTTAATGATTATAACACATATTTTTATTTATTTTTATCTATCTATTTTCATGACACCTATACCACCTCCAGATCATGATAGCAGAGCAGAGTTGCCTATGAGGACATGCATAGGCACCTTATGGCTAGAGTGCAATATAGAGCCAGAGGGGAACATTGTGTACATAGGGAATGGATTGGAGTTCAAGAGAAGAATGCGGGCATTATGCGACTCTTACTTGCGCCTTGTCCACTTACAGTGGAGGTAAGTACAAATTTTACATATACATTGAAATAAATATCTTATGTTTTATTTACATGAATTTTTCTATTTTTGTAGGGAGCATGATGAGAGGGATAAAAAATACGTACTTAGTTCACTTGAGACAGAGTTTGGGATAGGATGGTCGCATAAGTGGTGTCTAAAAGAGATGCGGACACTTATGGCTCATCGTCACGATAATGCACGATACACATTTCTTTTATGTATATATATGTGAATATGAGTATGTGTGTTTATGTATGTATGTATGTATATGAGTGAGAGAGGGAGAGAGAAAAGAGTGAGACTAGAGGTACAAATACACGCATACACACACATATACATCATACATGCACATTTACACACATATACACATACATGCACATTTATACATACACACACATACATGCACATATTTACACACACATACACATGCATGTAGTTACACACATATAATGAATACACATACACATACACATACTCACATACACATACACATGCATAATCATATGTACACACACATAGACTCATATAATCATATTTACAAGCATATATATATATATATATATATATATATATATATATATATATATATATATATATATATATATATATACACATGCATATACACACACACACAACACATGCATACGCACATATAGATACACATACATACACAACACATGCATATGCACAAATAAATAAATAAATCCCATTTCAAACATCCTAATTTGAAAACACTAATTTTGATATTAGGGTTTTAAAACCCCTAATTTAAGAACTCTAATTCAACCTTTTAGCCATATGATTGAAGTATGTGTACACATTGCATCTATTCCTCCAACGTCCTACTAGAGAGATGCCTCTCCTCCCAACCATATGCCTCTATATATAGCTACTCGAATCAACAAGGATCATAATATATATAAAGATATATACACATCATGTAGATACACATACATAAATATAAAATGGAGTAGATATATTATGCATCATACATACATGCCTAAATGCACACATAAATATATATATACATGCATACATATTTACATGTACACATTTACACATAGACACATATACATATATACCTGTACACATCACATATACATGCCTACATGCACACATAAATATATATATATACATGCATACATATTTACATGTACACATTTACACATAGACACATATACATATATACATGTACACAATTATAAACACTTGCATATATTACATGAATACATGAATATTTTACATAAAGGCTTATGCATATATACACATATGCATACTAACACATGTATACATATATCACACATATGCACACACATAGATATACATGAAATACATATATATGCATACTAACATATGTATAGATATAATACACATGAATACACACACATATGCATACATACATGATAAAAATTTGCTCCTCAAAGATAAAGCTATATATAAAATAATTAGGCATACCCCCGAGCTTCATGTTCTAACTTAAAAGAACATGATTTCATCTCTCTAGTAGGACTCATCATTATTCAAGTTGAATAAAAAATATATTACCTGATATCCATTCAGAAGCTTCAAGTTATTGATCGATAACTAGAGTAGAATTTACTATCTAATCTGCTCATATGTTTTAATAATCTTCTTCATTTCATCATGTGAGGTAGGAAGAATATTCTGACTTGGTAAAAACTTTTCAGATAGTAACCTGTAAGCTCAACAAAAAAAGATAGATTCAAAAAAGTAAATAAATAAATATACATATATATATGCATATAATTTTGTATATGTGTATGCTTAAGTGTATGTGTATGTGGATGTGAATATGCATGTGCATGCGTATATACATGTGTATGTGTATGTGTGTATGTATATATGTATGTATATGTGTTTTATAGGTGTATATGTATGTATATATATGTATGCGTATATGTATGCATATATGTATATGTATGTGTGTATACATGTGTATGTATGTATGTATGTGTATGTATGAATGTGTATATATGTATGTATATGTATGTATATGTATGTATATGTATGTATGCATGTGTAGCTCTGTATATTTAATTTCATTTTTAATTGTTTTTTGTATATTGTGGTTTGCAGATTTTCATATCTAGACCATTGAATCGTCTGGCAGTTTTCCATTTTATAGTCAATCTATTACCTGTCTTGGTAAGTTGTTTATAGATATTAAATAGCTATTACCAAGGAAGGTATTAAGTCATATGTAAAATGGGAGGATCAAATTTTTTGCGAATATTTTGAAAGATGCATTAATAGTTTTAAAAGATGGGCGGACACAAAGTGTCCATTCAATTCAAGTTCTTGTTCTTACCTTATCTAAAGTAAGAATAAAAACCTACATTGAATGGACAGTTTGTGTTCACCCATCCTTTAGAATTATTTTTCCATCCTTCAAAATCTTTAAGATAAATTTGATCATCCCATTTTACATATGATTTAATACCTTCCTTGATAATTGCTACTTAATATTTGTAATATTATGAATTAGCAGCACAGGTATTAGGTCGACTAAAATATGAGAAACATATGTGTCAAGAAGATTCTAAAGGTTGGGTGGACAATTCTAAAGGCTAGATGGACAAAACATCTTCATTCGATACAGGTATGTATAATTTGACCTTACTCTCATAACATGTGTATGTGTATATGTGTGTGTATGTTTATATGTGTGTATACATTCATGTATATTATGTGTATGTTTATATATGCATGTATATATATATATATATATATATATATATATATATATATATATATATATATATATATATATATTTATATGTAAATATATATATAAATAGATTAAAAATTAAAAATTATACCTTAATAGTGTCGAAACAGAAACATTACTCCATCCAAAACGATTTTGAAGATTGAGAATAAGTAAGCTTGCACTTAATCGTGTCACACGACTTCCTTCATATACATGCTTTAGACATTCCTCTCGAAGATATTTCTTATTCTTAGAAATATCAATGCTCTCACTGTCATTTTGATACCAATCCTCAATAAAATCTGCCATGTCATCATCTTCATCATTGTCACACAAATATTGTACTTTATCTTCTTTTGAATGTAGATCTTTCAACCTTGCATATTCCACAGGATCACTTTTGTGTAGCCTCCTCATAGAAGCTTCTGATAAATGAGATCTTACTGGCAATTGTGAATGGTGTGGAGGAATATCATCAACATCATACGTTGGAATCTACACATATAAATAAAATTCATTAGTATTCCATAAATGATTAAAAAGTAAGCTTTAAACATAAAATTAAATATATAATTTATTAAATATGGATAGAAAATTTTTATGATCTCTAGCTAAAAGGTGCTCTTGGAGGTCTACGCCATCCATAATTCACTAATAGTTCATCACCTGCATGTAATGTAGTAATAGCATTGACAACTATGTATCTTGATACATCTCTACTCATGTATGGTGATTCATGACTATTTTCACGCTCCTCAAATGTGCAATTAGTCCTTGAACTATTATGTAATCCTCGACAACTATGTATTAAACCTGCTATATTTCCACCTGTGTAAGGTCTTCCATCACTATATAATCTTTCATTTTCTGCATGTAAAATCCTTCTACTAGTAAGGGATGCTGCATTCAAGCATATTCCATAAGTACTCATGCTTTGAACATAACGTGAAAGGCGATGCCAATCTCCCCATCCATATATAGGACCACAAAATGACATAAGAGTGACTTCAGAGTTCGGAGGCACATACAAATCCTCTACAATAAATAGACCACGACCAGCACTAGTAATAGTGGATGGAGCAATCATATAGCGATTACCCCAAAAGTTGAAAACCTCTCCATCTAAAGGAAGTTGTCCTCTATTCCATCCTCCATATCTTCTTCTATCATATGTTTGTACTAGAGAACGATCACGAGTTGGCAATGGATAATCTCCAGCCGTTTCAGTCTCTAAGCCAGGAGGTAGAGGATTTCTAGAAACCTCTGCTTGTAATTGATGAACAGCAAGTCCATGACTGTACGAGGTATCTTAACATTATGAGAAAAATTATCATCATCATCATCATCCAGCTCTTGTATATCAACAGTAATTTGATTTTGTAAATTAGGTTTTTAAATAAAATAATGACATGAATTTATATAAAAAATACATACCCAAGCATTATCACGTTGACCAGGTGATGGTGCCCGCTCAAAAGTACCATACTCTGCCTCATGTTCAATACATTCCAATCGTGGTCTTGGATACGTGCCAGAACAAGAGTGTCACCAACATATAATATGCTGTTGATAGTAAAATTCATCATAATTCCTATCGGAGGACACATGTGAAGTTGTTGCATGGGTAGGAGGTGGTGGAGTACCCTCTGATTGATCAGAATCTGATTATAATAAAAAACAAAAAAATATATAAGTTAAGTATCCATCAAATATATTTAAAGTTAAATGTTTGATATACTTACAGTATATAGTCATTGCACGATGAGGAGACGGTGGTGGAGTTCCATCTGATTGATCAGAATCTACAAATAATGGTATTTCATATTAATAATCTGATTATTTACATACACAAAAAATTCACCTATACATATTTACACATATACACATATTCACATATACACATTTACACATACACATATTCACATATACACAAATACACATTATTGTGGGATAAATGTTTGTATTCTGTATGAATGAGTGTATATGCATGCATGTGTGTGTACGTATATATGTGGATATGTATATGTGTGTTTATGTTATATATATGTATATGTGTATATCTATGTGTTGAGAGCAGTATGGGCACCCAAGGACTGACTAGACAAGGAAGCCAGCGGAGAGAGTCAGAGCGAGGTGAAGGATTAAGTAGACAAAGCAGTCGACGCAAATCTGGCAGATAGGCCCTTCAAATTTTTCCAAATCAACATCTTTATAATAGTGATTTTTATCACTAACCATCATTGTAAATACCATTTCATATGTTTGTAGCTCCATTTTGTGCAAGCCAAGGAGTCCTTGAGCTTGAGAAGCCTTAGAAGTACCTACATATCAATTTTCGTATTTTTTAGACTCCGTTTAAGCCCTCAAATTGGCCCTGGAACCTAATTTTTAATTAGGCCGGACACTAGGTCTAGACACGGCCAAAACCTAGTCAAAAACTATAAATAGAGCTAGAGAGCTCATTTTTGAGGTTAGATTGTAATTGAAATGAACTTGTAAGAGCTTTTTGAAAGTAATCTAAGAACTCCATTGCTTCTCACTCTTTGTCTTGCCGTGTGTGCGCGTGTGTGTGTATGTGTGTGCATGTTTGTGTGCTTCTCACTCACGCACTTGTGCCTCCACTTGCTCGAGGTCTTCATACCATCCTCACGTCTTCCCGGATTGACATTAAAGGAGGTGCTACTCATCACTGAGCTACATCAAATGTTGACGCCGTTGCCGGGGATCGAACTTTGAGGACGAGCGTGTGATGGTAAGACGTAGATTTGGGACGTTGGTGTTGTAGGTAATTTCTTCACTTTTCTTATTTTTCTTTTCCTCACCTCATCACCATCATCACCATCATCATCATCACCATCTCCCACCTCCATCTCCATCATCGCAAAAATTTTCAGTTTTTGATCATATCACCTTCCCCACCTCATTTCCCTCATTCCACTTGTGAGAGAGAGCGAGAGAGCGATATTGTGTGCATTGTTTTTGCATGTTTGTTGAGTTTCTTGCAGGTTCCAGCAGCATCATCCCCTCCAGCACGTTGCGCAGGTACGGAAATGTGCAGAACTGTCTCGCAATCGCCAGCTTCTGTCGATCGCGATTGACAGAAACTTTCATCTTTTGGTAAAACTGAGTGCACCACAGTAGACTAGAGGCCTTGCACAGCACAGATCCACAAAAATTTTTGGAAAAATTGCAAAATTTCAGTTCATCGCGATTGATAGCATCCATCGCGATTAACACTATCCATCGCGACGGACAGCCAGTCCATCGCGATTGACAGACCCCGACAGACACGTGTCCATCGCGATTGACACTAGTCCATCGCGATTGACACCAGTCCATCGCGATTGACACCAGTCCATCGCGATTGACACCAGTCCATCGCGATTGACACCAGTCCATCGCGATTGACACCAGTCCATCGCGATATGACACCAGTCCATCGCGATTGACACCAGTCCATCGCGATTGACAGCCCAGTCGATCGCGATTGACAGCCATTTTTGGCCATTTTCTAGGGTTTATTAAATTGAGGATTTTGGCTAATTTTGGACATGGATCATGGACTCTAGAGCACATAAGGAGGCTATAGGCAAATAAACCGAGGAAAACCTGTTGACCTGTTAGCCTGTTTGAACCCTGTTTTAATCCCTGAAGCCTGAACTAACATAACTTTCTCATACGAAATCCGTTTGCGGTGATTCTTGTTTTGTTGGAAAGCTCGTGAGGAGTACAACCAAAACTTCCACTGGTTATGTGAAAATTAATATCAGGATTATTAGATAGGGTTTTTTGAAGTTGACCATACCCCGAGGTAGGAAAACTGCGGGATCCTTGGGATTGTTTTCCATAAAGGCAAAGGATAATTTGGTCTGTGAGATACAGGCATAAAAGTGGTCTATTGTGGCATTTGAATCTAAGTCTTGAGCTAATCGTGGGGCTTTTACAGGTCCAGTAAGAGCACTTGAGAGCATCCAAAGCAAGGGTTTCTTTGCAAGCTTGAGAACCGGGAGGGATCAACAAGTAAGGTCGGAATATTCTCAACTCCCTTTGTCAATTCGTAGCTTAGGCTAAGTGCGGGAAGTGCTAGGAGTAAGTCAGGGCAATGATAGGCATCAATCAAGTGGAAGACTACCTATGCACTCAAGTTCAAGATTAAACATAATCTCTTCGTGATGCGATAACCTTAAAGGAAAGAATCTAACGTGGAACGATCAACTTACAGTGCGAAAATTATCTCAAATATTCTTGACGACGTGATTTCTGACAAGAGCATAAACACGGTAACCACTAAAAAGAATCAAGTAACTGATACAAAAGAACTCAGCAACGAGGTTGTACTTGGGCAAATTTGGGCTATTCAATTAGGCTTATGAACCTTAGATCAGGGCGACATCTAGGGAGAGATAGACAAAGTCTTAGGTCTTCAGAGGCTAGTGTCAACCACACTGCTAGGTCTTGGGCCCAGCAGTTAAGCCACCACTCATACTACCCTAGCTCTGAGACCAGTGAATCAGAGATGTCTCAAGGCATGGATCGACCTACGGGAAGTTCAGGGGTGCCATACTTGCACAGGGTAGAAGGCCCGTACAAGACGCAACTGGAATACCTTAGGACCAACCGATTAGGTGCTAGCATCTATGAGGACGGCCTAGGAAGATCCGTGGTCCAAATCAAAAACCCAGACCAATCTATTGGGCTAGAGCACCCTGCTGTCAAGTTTGAAAATGGTGCATACCTTGATAAAGACGGAACCATATACGTGGTCACTAGTCACCCGGAGAGGACAGATGAATTCGGGAATGTGATCCCTGAGACGGACATAGATGACCTAGAACAAGGGAACGTAGGAGGGGAGCCCAGGACCCCTCGAGGGAAATCTGTTCTTACTAGAATCCTCGATCCCGAGTGGGTTCCCCAAGACAACAAGAGCATAGATCTGCTTCTGAACCGAGAGACGGACGAAGCCTTTTGGAGGTATAAATCTGATCAGCCAATTGATATAGGAACAATCATGATCTATGAGTTTAAAGATCCAGATAGCCTAGGCAGAGTGACCTATCTAGATCACGCTTCAGAAAGGATCTTTGTGGTTATAGAACATGATAGACATGCTTACACTAGGATGGGTGAGTTTATTTTCCCCCAACCAAAATCTAACGTGTCCTCTGGCCACCCGGGAGCTGGAACGTCCCATGCTCATGGAGTTCAGAGAGACATAAAGAGAGACAGACCTGAGGTAAGCTTTGCCAACTCCTTGGGAAGAGGAAGAACGAGAACGGAAACAAATAGAGTGGAACTTGAGGGACATAGAGCCCCAGGGAACCGAAGAAATGCGGATGAATTCCCTCTACCAAGACCAAGAGAGCACACGAGGACCCTGAGACCGACCCAACTAGTTAAGTCCATGAAAAACTACTTCGATAGCACTGGAGATCCCTACGATCATGTGGCTGAGTTTAGGCAAGTCTTGAGGGCTGAACAAGTTGAAGATCTGTTCACGCAATACAATGCCTTTGGTCTAACCCTTAGGAACACTGCCCTGACATGGTTTCAACCATTGAACGAGAGGCAGTTCAGGAGCATAGACCAACTTCTAGAGGCATTCATTATCGAATTCTCTAAGAGTGGCATAAGACATAATACCTCCTCGCTGATTCACAGCTTCAAGCAAACCCCTCAAGAAACCGTGAGACTTGCAGGGAGAAGATTTAGGCAATACTTAGAAAGATGCCCTGTTTCGGAGCTACCCACACCAGCTATGCAAGTGGCTTTATTCTTGGATGGGTTGCTAAGTACCAAATTGAGGTCATATGTGTATCTGAAGGACCCTAGGACTATAGAAGAGTGTGTACGCATGTGCATTGACATCGAGGATAACCTAGGGGAGGAGTTAGAGCTTTCCAAAATATACAAAGATTCAGATAGCGCCTCTAGCCTCTCTTCCACGCAATCCACATCAATTGAGGAACTTGCAGAGAAAGTAGCTCTGAAACTAGGTGTCTCTGGCAAACAAATCCCAAGGTTTGCCCCAGTAAAGAGGTGTTATACTTGCGGTGGTGACCATATGGCAAATGTGTGTCCCATTATGGCTCAACTCCAAGTTAATCCTAGTAGCCAGTACTGCTCCATAGAACGAAGATACACAAATCACACCGCTCAAGATTGCCCCTACAATAAGCAAACCGTTAGGCAGACGTACCCACAACCATACCCTCAACAAGGAAGATACCAAAACCAGTACCCACCTCAGCAGTATGCGAGGCCTCAACAAACCTACCGACCCTACCAAAACTAACAAAGGCCTCAACCTGTGCTAGCACAACAACCCCCTACTCCAGCTAATGTGATTCCGGTAAAGTATGCTGTTGCAGAAGAAAACCTGAATAGAGCTATAGTCCCTGTAACACCATTGCTTTCAGAAAGTGATCCCAGCGACCATAGCTTCGATTCTACACATGTTGATAGTCCCCAGGCTTACTACATGCAATCTCCTGAACATGGTGAGTCCTATTATAGTGAAGAGCCAAATGAACCTAGTTGGGAGTCAGATTACACAAACGTCATGTACGCAAACCCCAACCCTAGACCTCAACCTAGGCAAGTAAGACCCCCATTCCCTAGAGGACCATGCTACAGATGTCAGGGAGATCATCTCATTCGTGATTGTCCCTTGCCTCCACCTACACAACCCCAGTCAATGACGATCCAGGGCTTTTGCCAAGAGTGTGGAAAAGAGCATCTCTTACGAGACTGCCCTAAGAATCCTAATAATATGCCAAAAATCACTCCTATTAACGTTATTGGGTTAGTGGTAGATTCCACAGGAAGTGTCACTTCCACTGCACCCATACAGGTAGTCACTAGAGCTCAAGCGTTGCAGCAAAACCAAGGGGTAGGCCAGGAAAAGAGCCCAAATGTTAGTGAAACAAAGAGCACGACAAAGAAAAGGACTAGAGCTTGGAGAGATAGTCGTGAAAGAATGAAAAGGCAATGGGCAAAGAAAATGAGTGAACTCGAGGAAAGCCTCAGAGAAACAAAGGCCACGATAACTGAACTCACATCTCAAACTCCCTCTCACACTACCCCACCACCACCATTCCCATCTCCATCCGGCCCGCCACCTTCCAACCCGCCTCACCTAAACCCACCACCCCCAAGAGAAGGATCAGTCCTAGCAGATCCCACTCCCGAGGACCTAAACATGATGCTCAAAGCATATCAGGCCAGAATCCAAGCAGGGCCAAACGTAACTGATCATGAAAAGTGTTACCCTAGAGCAGAACTAGAGCTAGAACGAACCAAAATTTGTGCTAAGATGGTGGAATTGGCTCAGACCATGTTTGAAGCCAGTCACCTATTTAACATCTCTAGTTCAGCGAAGACACAGTTGCACTTTGATGGACTGTTAGAAAGAATTGAGAGGCTAATTGCACAATCAGAAAAGGAACCTGCCTCTCAACACAAGGACAAGGCAAGTGAAAGAGTGAGCCTTCCGGCCCAGGAAGCCTATGTGCCTGAAGCCTATCTGCCTAACTCTACGGAGCCAGACACATCATCTTCTATGAATCGGTTCACACCAGAATTCCTACGAGAGATTCAAGAAGACAAATGGGCTAAGGAAAGTGAAGTCCCTCCTCCCATTGAACTTGTGGATGATGCACATGACCAATTCCCACAGGACAGCCCATCCATTTATGAGGAGCAGGAGAGCACCCACTCTCAGGAAAGACTAGACTTTGAGTTTAATTCTTTACAAGAATTACCCCACTTCACAGGCCCATGGGAAGCTAAGTCTACTTGCATGAGAGCACCCATGGTCATGGTACGAAATGAGGACTCAGTCATACCTAGGAACACAGAGGTAGTGAAAAACACTAAAGTACAATGCAACCTCACCTTAGAAGAGCTACTCAAAGTAATGCCAGAGCTATGGAAACATGTAGCCAAACAAGTACCAGAAATAGCCAAACCTCGTTCCCAGGTAGGATCCCAGAGAACAGTGTCAGAAATACCATTGGACAAGATAGGAGACATGAGTGAGGGCGAAGAGGGAAACACATATCTTCCTATCACCCATCAAGGATACACCACCAAGGCCATTCTAGACTCAGGCGCAGGTGTTGCAATTGCTACTACTTCCCTATGGAAGCGTTGGGGCAAGCCAGCACTCAGGCCCACGAGGATGAAATTGCAAATGGCCGATGGTCACATAGAGAGACCCCTAGGGTTGTTAGAAGGAGTAACTCTCACCACGTGTGGTGTCGAGTTCGAGCATACATTTGCTATATGTGATTTTAGCAAAAATCATGCCTATGAAATGATCTTGGGACGACCCTTTATGCGACAATTGCAAGTGGTACAGGACTGGGGAACCAACTCCTTGTACCTGCAACACTTAGGTGTTATGACCAAAGTGAATCTCAAAGATTACTCTCATAGTGTTGGGAATTGAACTCACTGTTACCGTTAGTGTCCATGTGAAAGGCCAAATGGCCACCGGACACTTCTTTGTATATGTTCTTTAATAAAACATATAGTGGCCTGGTCAGTCACAGACTGTAAGTTTGACCGCATTTGTAAGACCTAAGAAGTCTGTCTTCGTGCTCCCTGTGTACTACGTTTTCTGCGTATTCTACAACATCTGTGCGGAGTACTGTGTGTGGCGACAGGAGCTCGGTTTTCTACTTAGAGCATATCGTCGCGGAGCTCTCGAGAAGGAGAGTCTAGTGTGGTGCACGGCATCGAAATACTTCACTGGTATCAGAGCTGTTCGAGGCAAGAAAAAGCTTTGTTCCTTTTGTGCGAGCGAAGCGAGGCCCCCCCCCCCCCAGGTTTTCTCCAAGGCTTACGACCAAGGCGGCGACCAAGGCATAGACCTTGGCATACCTTGTCATCCGAGTCACCGAAGTCACCGTTGGCGCCGTTGGCTGTGCGCGAGGGAGGACCTCAACGATCAAGGAATATAGAGGTTCCCGGTACTTCCCGGGAGGTCACCCATCCCAGTACTGTTCCCCCCAGAGCTCGCTTAACCGCGGCAATCTCTTGCCACTAAGCTACACTCTTGTGGTGTTTGAAGAAGGGGAAAGACTAAGGTTGGCATTACCTTGAACAAGTTTTGGTCCCTCAAAGCTTCATTTTTGCTTTTAAAGCCTATTTCTGAAGCAATTTTGGGGTGTTTTTTGGAGCCATTTTGGAGTACTTTCGCACGTAGTTCTCTTCACACAGGTCCAAGAACATCAAGAAGAGTGTTCCTTGTACTTCTCAGACAATAAATATCAACCTTTGGGGCTGTATTTTCAGCCACACTCGTAAAACTACAGGTTTCTCGAGGGGTTTTCAGTTTTGGTGGGAGCAGTCGCTGCAAATTTATGCAGGTTTTTAAAGCCTAAAACATCAGAGTTGACAGACACTTGCAGGTGTTATTGGCTAGTTTTCTGGGCTGTGTATTCAGCCTTTCAGTGTCATTTTACTGCATATATTGAGCACATACACACCATGTACGCTTCTGTGGATACCGCTTATGTACGTCCATGTGGGCATTGATATAGCGGTTACGTTCTTTGCATAAAGCCTTTTACGTTTGATAAAGAGGGTCGTGGTGAGGTTTTCTTAACTGGGAGACACCCAGATGTCGGGGTCTCTTCGGTGATGCAGGTGGAAGACTTACCCAGCCTCGCCATAGGAGATGTATGATAGTTGTTCATAGGTGCTCGATAAGCCTAGTTGGCTTCTATTGGGTAACTGATTATATGCAGTGGAGTCAGTGATTCACTATGCAGGTAGACATGTTAGTACTTGCAGTTTTATGATACTTTGACACTGGTCATATGCTAATTTTGTAGAGGATACTCTGGCAAAATTTTTCAGATTTCTGGTTTAGTCAACTATATAGTGGTCGATTTACTCCTTGATACACTTATTTGTTGGTGTTTGGACTCTTCTAGCTCCATTATCATTCTATTCAGTTCTCTACGATCATGGCATCAGAGGTCTCAGGCACATCCGGTGGATCAGGGTCTAGTGCTAGCGTTCCGAGGAGGAGCTATAACTTGCAGGGCAAAGACCATTTTGAGATCCGAAAATTTGATGGCACAAACTTTGCTCTATGGAAGAATCAGATTAAAGATGTGCTGATTCAAAGAAGGCAATGGAAGCCAGTAAATGGGATTTCAAAGAAGCCTGCTGACATGGATGAAGATGATTGGGATGAGTTAGATGAAATGGCCAGGTCTACCATTCGCTTGCACCTAGCAGATAATGTTTACTTTACAGTATTAGACTGTGAAAGTGCAGAGGAGCTTTGGAAGAAGTTATGCAATACATATGAAAAAGAGACGGCATCAAATAAAGTATATCTGATGAGAAAATTATACGACCTTCGTATGAAGGACACAGATAGTGTTGCTGCTCATCTAAATGAGTTTGATGCCATATTCTCCCAGTTACAGGCTCAGAAAATGGATATGGACAATGAAATGAAAGCAGTATTGCTGTTATGCACCCTGCCATCATCATGGGATACATTTTGCACAGCTATTAGCAATAGTGCACCAGGTGGTAAACTCGTCTATGATGACATATGTGGAGCACTCTTGAGTGAGGAGATTCGTAGAAAATCTATGGTTGGCACTCAGAGTGGAGATGCATATAATGTTCGTGATTCTTACCAAGGAAAGAATCAACAACGTGGCAGGAGCAAGAACAAGGAAAAGAATGGTCAACGGAATAAGAGCAGAAGTAAATCAAGGAAGAGGGATATTGAATGCCATTATTGTCATAAGAAAGGACACATGAAGAAAGACTGTTATGCATTAAAGAATGCTAAAGGTAAAGGACAGAATGTTGATGGGCATGTTAAACAGTTACCTGCACCATCTACTTCGACTGTGAAGATTGAAGAAATTAATGCTATTTCTGATGATGCTGATGTGTTGACACTTGATAGTACTGTGCCATCTGAGGCACTTATGGCTGATTCTCTTTCCCACACCTGGCTGCTAGATTCTGGTGCTTCTTTCCATGTGACACCACATAGAGAATGGTTCTCTAATTATGCAGCAAAGTCTCTTGGTACCGTGAGACTTGGTGACTCTTACCAGTGTGATGTTGTGGGGATTGGAGATGTGGTTGTGCAGTTCATTGACGGTTCAAAATTTACTATGCATAATGTACGCCATGTACCTCAGTTATCACGCAGTTTGATGTCAGTTGGTCAACTTGATGACCTTGGTTACAAGGTGGTCTTCTATGCTCAGTCCTTTCGTATATCAAAGGGCAATATGGTTATTGCAAAAGGAAGGAAAGTTGGCTCACTTTACCCTTTATTTGTATCACAGAAAGAACACTTGTTAGCTGTTACTGAACAGCCTATGGCTTGTATTTGGCATGGTCGTTTGGGCCATATATCTCGTAGTGGAATGGAAAATCTTTCTCGTTCTGGCTACTTACCTGTGTTATCTTTCTCTGATTTTTCATTTTGTGAGCATTGTCAATATGGAAAGCAAACCAGAAATGTGCATAAAGCGCACATTGACTCTTCAATTCAGCCTTTAGATCTTGTTCATACAGATGTGTGTGGTCCTATGCCCACTAGGTCCTTAGGTGGTTCTCTTTACTTTGTTACTTTCATAGATGATGCTACTAGAAAAGTCTGGGTATATCCTATCAAATCGAAGGATGATGTATTCCCTACTTTCAGAAAATGGCTTGCTTCAGTTGAGACTGAAAAAGGAACTAAGCTTAAGGCTTTACGTTCAGATAATGGGGGTGAGTATACCTCACATGAATTCAGCCTTTTCTGTCAGTGTAGAGGGATTCGTAGAGAGTTTACAGCTCCTTATACCCCAGTACAGAATGGTGTAGCTGAGAGGATGAATAGAACTATTCAAGATAGAGTAGTCTCTATGTTGCATCATGCAAACCTCTCACAAGGTTTTTGGGCAGAAGCAGTATTGACTGCAGTTCATGTGATTAACCTTTCACCTAGTACTGCCAAAGGTCTGAAAGTGGCACAAGAGTTATGGACAGGGAAACCACCATATTATGATCATCTTTGAGTTTTTGGGTGTGAAGCATATGTTCATATACCCAAGAATCTTAGACAGAAGTTGGACCATAAGTCAAAGAAATGCATTTTTCTTGGATATGGTCGAGAAGGACAATTTGGATATCGCTTATGGGATCCTGAAACACGGTCAGTGATCAGAAGTAGTGATGTCATTTTTAATGAGTCTAAGATGCATAAACAGCCGATTAAGGAGGTTGAAGTGAGAAGAGTGGTGTTTGAGGATACTAGTCCTCCGGTTAGCATGCATAAAAATGCTGCACATAGGGATGTTCAAGAGAATGTCCATTCAGATCAGTCTGCACATGTTCCTGTTCAGCAACCATTGAGACGTTCTGCACGTGTCTCATACCCACCTGATAGATATGTTCCAGGTTTAGATTTTGTTATGCTAACAGATGCCGGTGAGCCCTCTTGCTACAAAGAGGCTATGCAGACAGAGGATCATGTCAAGTGGGAGCGTGCCATGAAGAGTGAGTTGGATTCTATTCACAAGAATGGTACTTGGGACTTAGTACCTTTGCCAAAGGGAAGGAAAGCTTTACCATGTAAATGGGTATATAAGCTGAAATTCACATCAGATAGTGCTTCTCCAAAATATAAAGCACGACTTGTTGCAAAGGGTTTTAAGCAACAACATGGTGTTGATTTTGAGGAAATCTTCTCCCCAGTGGTCAAGATGACTACTTTGCGCATGTTGCTTGGATTCGTTGCAATGGAGGACTTAGAGCTAGTCCAAATGGATGTGAAAACAGCTTTCTTGCATGGAGATCTTACAGATGAGATCTATATGGAACAACCAGAGGGTTATGTAGTTCCTGGCAAGGAAAGTCTAGTTTGTAAGCTCAAGAAGAGCTTGTATGGACTTAAACAGTCTCCTAGACAATGGTACCAAAAGTTTGATGCTTTTATGAAGTCCCAAGGCTATTCTCGGAGCAATGAGGATCATTGTCTCTACACAAAGAGATGTTCTGATGGCAGCTTGATATGCTTGATACTTTACGTCGATGATATGTTGATTGCTGGGAAGTCCTCTTATGATTTGTCAATTCTCAAAAAGAAGTTGAGTCAGACATTTGATATGAAGGATTTGGGGGATGCCAAACATATTCTTGGCATGCGCATTACTCGTGATAGGAGTAAAAGATGCATATACTTGTCTCAAAGTGAGTACATATCCAAAGTACTTCATCGATTCAATATGCAGGGTGGAAAGGCATTGAGTACACCTTTACCCACATATGTGAAATTGAGCAAGGATGACTGCCCCAAATCAGATGAGGAAAAGGAATTCATGACCAAAATTCCCTATCAGTCTGTTGTTGGTAGTCTCATGTATGCTATGGTAGCTACGAGACCAGACATTGCATTTGCAGTGGGAGTTGTGAGCAGATATATGTCTAATCCTGGCAAGAAACATTGGGAAGCTGTCAAAATGATTTTGAGATATCTGAGTGGCACTAAGGACAAGTGTCTATGCTTAGGTAGAGGGAAAGCATCCATTATTGGTTACACAGATTCTGACTATGCTGGTTGTGTAGACAATCGTAAGTCTACATCAGGGTACATTTTTCATTTTGCTGGAGGTGCTATCTCTTGGAGATCTCGTCTTCAAGAATGTACAGCTGTTTCCACCACAGAAGCAGAGTATGTTGCAGCAAGTGAGGCATGTAAGGAAGCATTGTGGCTTTCTCGTCTTGCTTGTGATATGGGTTTGCCTCAGCATGTACCTCACTTGCTCAGTGATAGTCAGAGTGCCATTGCTTTGGCTAAGAATCTGGTCTATCATGCAAAGACCAAGCACATTGAGGTGAGGTATCACTTCATTAGAGATTGCTTAGCCACTGAGAGCATTATTCTTGAGAAGGTTCACACTCGAGATAATGCTGCAGATGCTTTGACTAAAGCTCTACCACAGGATAGCTTTCGACACTGTTGTCACTTGATGGGGGTTACTTGATTCTTGATCTTACGCAGTCACTTGTATACTGTGTAACATGCCCATCAGGTGGGAGGTATAGTTTGTATACTTACACTCAGGTATTCTTTATCATTCTTTCTTTTTTTCTCCCATAGTTACTCTGGCCATATTGGCCTTTAGTGGGAGATTGTTACCGTTAGTGTCCATGTGAAAGGCCAAATGGCCACCGGACACTTCTTTGTATATGTTCTTTAATAAAACATATAGTGGCCTGGTCAGTCACAGACTGTAAGTTTGACCGCATTTGTAAGACCTAAGAAGTCTGTCTTCGTGCTCCCTGTGTACTACGTTTTCTGCGTATTCTACAACATCTGTGCGGAGTACTGTGTGTGGCGACAGGAGCTCGGTTTTCTACTTAGAGCATATCGTCGCGGAGCTCTCGAGAAGGAGAGTCTAGTGTGGTGCACGGCATCGAAATACTTCACTCACAACCTCCCGGTTAGGAGTGCGATGGGCTAACCACTTGCCCCAAAAGCCATGGTTGAGGATTACTTCCTAATCCTCTCTCTTAAGGCGTGGTTCAACCATCTCCTACTAGGATTATGTGACATTCCTTCCCCCTTAGACTGAGCATTGTCCTCAATCCTCACTTGTGGACCCTTCTAACTCTTGGACCCACTTTCCATGCATGAGCGCTTCCACCAACCTCAAACTCCAGCACATGGACCAAATTTGGACCTATCCCACCCTCCGTGGGTGCCCAAATGCCCATGCGCCTTCATCCAAGGCCAGTTTCACACTCACCACGGATAAGCGCTTTTTCCAAGTGACCACGAATGAGGCGCGAACCTCCGTGTCGCCCAATTTCTCAACTAGGCTCTGATACCAATGTTGGGAATTGAACTCACAACCTCCCGGTTAGGAGTGCGATGGGCTAACCACTTGCCCCAAAAGCCATGGTTGAGGATTACTTCCTAATCCTCTCTCTTAAGGCGTGGTTCAACCATCTCCTACTAGGATTATGTGACACATAGAGATGTCCCTCCTATCTAATGGAATCCCATCCATAGAGCCAAAGATGATACGGAATCTGTGCATTCCATAGGATCAGGATCCTCATGGATGCATGAAGACACCCACTTATGGATGTGCAAAGTGGCAGTAGAAGAGGAGAAAAGAGAAAAGGCGAGAGAAATAGGTGCAAACGAAACACATAGACCCATTCAAGACCCAGCCTATGCACCTGTAGTATTTCCTGATGAAGAATTTGAACCACATGGCTGGGCAGAAATCCTAGCAAAAATGGATGTAGCCATCAATGAAGAACAATGGACACCTCACTGTGATGAAGATGGCTATGACATTTCAGTCTTCTCCATAGAGCCAATCATGGGAGAGGCAGTGTTAGAAGAGTGCAAACCTAGCCCTGATGCATTTGAGGATGCAAGTGACTCCGATCTAGAGTCAATCATTATGGACCCACCTTTTGCATCAGATGAAGAATACTTCCATGAAGTAGAATTTCAACCCCAGAGGCATGGAGAGCTTACAAAAGACGTAAGGCTAGCCACACATGTAACCCCTAAGGAAGAAGGAAAGAAAAGGAAGAAGAAAGAAGTCACACAAGAAGAGGAGGAATCTTTGTTTGAGGTCCCAGAAAATTTTAAGAAGTATGAGATAGATGACAGGAGAGTCATGATCAGAATGCCTAAACGGGAGGCACAATCAGGAGAGGCCTATGATAACAAAGAAACCACAAAGAAAATAGTAGTAGCCATAGAGGAAGGAGAAGAGAGATGCATGTACATAGGCCATGACCTGACGGAAGACGAAGAGCACGAATTGGTAACCTTGCTAAGAGAGTACAGAGATGTGTTCGCTTGGAGTTACAAGGATTTGAAGGGTGTTGATCCAGACATATGCTCACACACTATCCCCATGACCTCAGATGCTAGGCCCTCTAAGCAAAAGCCATACACATACAATGACAACTATGCGGCCAAGATCAAGGAAGAGATAGATAGACTGGTTGAAGCTGGATTCATCTATGAAATTGAGCATACTGAGTGGGTATCCCCCATCGTAGTGGTGCCCAAGAAAAATGGAAAGCTGCGTGTGTGCATTAACTTGAAGAAGGTTAATGCAGCCACAATTCAAGATAACTATCCGCTTCCTATCACAGAGCATCTCTTAGAAAGAGTAGCAGTCAAAGAAGTGTACAGCTTCCTTGATGGATTTTTGGGCTACAATCAAGTAGCCATAGCTCCAGAAGATCAGCATAAGACGGCTTTTGCCACGGAGTGGGGCATATTCGCTTTTAGGGTAATGCCATTCGGGCTCACCAATGCTCCCACAACCTTCCAGAGGCTGATGTGCCATGTATTTAAAGAGTTCCTGAGGAAGAACTTAGAAGTCTATGTTGATGATCTTTGTGCTCATTCCAACATTAGACAAACCCATATTCCTGAACTCAGACAAATCTTTGACAAATGTAGAGAATATCAAGTCTGCCTGAACCCAGAAAAGTGCGTTTTTATGGTCAGGCAAGGCAAGATTCTAGGACACATAGTGTCAAAGAATGGCATATCCACTGATGAAGAAAAAGTGAGAGCCATAGCCGAGTTACCTAGGCCAAAGAATGTCAAGGAAGTACAAGCTTTCATGGGGCATTGTGGTTATTACCGACGGTTTATACACATGTATGCCATCATAGCAAAGCCTCTGTATGGACTTTTAACTAACTTTGAGTGGACTGATGAATGTGAGAATTCCTTCAATGAGCTTAAACGAAGATTATGTTCAGCACCAATCTTGACCACACCAGATTGGAATAAGCCATTCCATGTCCACGTGGATGCATCCAATTATGCTATTGGGTGTGTACTTGCGCAACCTACTGGTGAAGGTAATATGGATCTTCCAATTGCCTATGCTAGTAGACAGTTGAATGAAGCTGAACGAAATTATACCACTACGGAGAGAGAAGGACTAGGCATGGTATATGAAGTTAAAAAGTTTAGACATTATTTGCTTGCAAATAAGTTTAATTTTTCTACTGACCATGAGGCATTGTTGTACTTGGTAAACAAACCATGCAATACAGGTAGATTAGTAAAATGGTTTCTCTTACTAATGGAATATGACTTTGAGGTAGTGGTGAGAAAAGGGAGGACTCATTTGAGAGTAGACCATCTCTCTAGACTCACATCTGGAGAAGCCCCACAAGGAGTGTCAGATGACCTTCCTGACGCTTACTTGTTTAATTTGGAAGTTGTACCTCAGTGCGCTAAGCCATTGGTACCAGTATTGACATACGGGCCTAACCATCCAGTAATAAACACACAGGATAGAGAGGTAGTAAAAGCCCAAAAGTATCACATCATGGCAGGAAGTATGTACAAGCACACGGATCAAGGGAGGACACTTTGGACCAGATCGGGTGATCAAGGCAATACTATTTGCGAGTTTCTGGTGGCCGACCCTTCACATGGATGCACATACCTATGTGAAACGGTGTGATGTCTGTCAGCGAGCTCAACCTCCTATACGCAAAGATGAGATGCCATTGAAACCCATGATGGGTGGACGTGCATTCTCTAATAGGAATAGACTTTGTAGGTCCTATTAATCCCCCAGCTAAGGGTTCTCATGCGGAATACATCATTGTGGTGACAGACTATCTGACAAAGTGGGTAGAGGTAAAAGCCACAACGAGGAACGATGCTCAGACAACTGCTAAATTCCTGTTTGAGAATGTATTCACAAGATACGGGCTACCTATAGAGCTAGTAAGTGATAGGGGCACTCACTTCTTGAATGAAGTGATTGAAAATCTGCTCCAAGAATTCTTGGTAGTTCATAAGAAGTCTGCCCCCTACCACCCTCAAGCTAATGGGCAAGCCGAAAGCACAAACAAGATTCTGTGCAATGTGTTGACCAAACTAGTGAATAATAAACGCTTTGATTGGGACAAACAGCTACACCATGTTGTTTGGGCATACCGAGTCGCCTACAAAACGGTACTCCAAGCCACCCCCTTTCAGATGGTATTTGGCCAAAACGTCGTGCTACCGTTGGACTTCTTAATACCTACATTGAAAGTAGCACAAGAACAGGAATGGACGGGTCATGAACTCTCCTCTAGATTTTTTGACCTTGAACGATTAGGAGAAACAAGACTGAGGGCGGCTGCAGGGATATATGCAGCTAAGAAACGACAGAAGGCATACTTTGATGCCCATGTTAAGGATAAAAGTTTGAAGGCAGGCGATTTAGTACTAGTCTACACTTTGAAACAACATGCGAGGAAATTAGAGAAACGTGGCTATGGACCCATGATCATTAATAGAATCTCAACAAGTGGACCAGTGCAACTAGCCACATTGGAAGGTGATGTTCTCCCGAGCTACATTAGCGGATGCAGAGTCAAGTTATATCAGGAACCTCTGACAGAAGAGATGTTAAGTCGACTCAACACTGCTAAGAAACGCAAAGAAGAAGAAAAACAAATTCGCGAAGAAGCTCAGGCAAAAGCATTGGAACGCATCCGGAGAATGAAGATGAGAAGACAGGGTAGAGAGCAATTTAGGACAGATGCATATGTAGATCAAGGATATCACATGGCTATGTGTGAAGTTTCAGGTGTTAGCGCACATAGAATAATTGATCGACGTCCTTTTATAACCTTAGATATAGGCCAAGGAAAGGGTGCAAGGACTGAAAAAGCCTTGATTGACTCAGGTGCAGCCACTAGTGCTGTTAAATTGTCTTACTGTCAAGAGTTGAAATTAACTGTCAATCCTATAGAAGCATATCTCATAGGATTGGGAGGTGTGGAAACCCCTTGCATGGGCGAGGTGGAACTTCCACTCTACATTCAAGACGAAGTAATGACAGTCAAAGTACTAGTGTGTCAAGATGAGGACCTCACTGAGCCTCTTGTCTTGGGTCAGGACTGGATCTATGATCATGCAGTAAACCTAAACCTAAGAAGTGGACTTCTTCAGGTATGGGTAAATCATAGTCGAGTTACAGTTGAACTGGAAAATGAGGCACTCAAGGAACTAGGTAAGGCACGAACTCCTGGTCCTTCCAGGGTTGCACATGAAGTTGACAATGCTATTCTTGTCCAAAAATGTATGATGCAGAAAGAGGATTGTCTCAACAACGGAGTCAAGGATAAGACGGTACTCCCTTCTTTTCCAAAGGCCAGAAGGATGCAACAGCCAACGGCAGATCAAATACACAAGAAGCAGAACACTACCTATACTGGGGGCCAAAAAAAGAAGCAAAGCAGATTGTTTCAGCCAATGAAACAAGTATGGAGGCAAAAAGGCGAACACCCTGTTCCGACCAGGCCAACCCCACGGCCAAAACCTCTTATTAGTAATCAACAACACGACACTAATAAGAAGTCCTTCATAAATTCTTCTGCGAAAGTGAAGCCTATTTGGGTACCCAAGAAGTCAATGAAGGCCAGCCCACAATCATGACAAATCTGGGTGCCTAAGGCTTGCTTGCGGGCTCAAATATCTACACCAAGGCCAAACCCTGTACAACATGTTTCACTCACTCGAACATCTGAGGCCCACTCTTACACATCACGCACGAACACATATTCTTCCATGAGCACAAGTAGAATCACTTGTAAATGGGTCCCTAAAAGCCCCATTTTTCAAGTAAATACCCCTATCACACTCTCTAGAGTCTCCACAAAGTCAAGATCAAAACCTATCCATTGCAATTGGCAACCTAAAACTTGTAATAAACCCCCGGACCCCAGTTGTAAATCCATGTCCACCTACTAACTACGTCACTCTCACACTACATCATTCCACTTAGTTCTTAGGTCTACCCAATTTCTAACTACACACACAAGCACCGAGCACTTACTAACCCCCTAACCTCTCCCGAACCTCATGTTAATGTTGTAACGGGGACACAGTGTCATTTTTGTGTCCATTGCAATGTTAACATTTATTCATATATTCTCACAGAACCAGCTGCGAAGTTTTCAACATGGCTGAGGCAGCAAGAACTAGCTCTCAAACAGAAACGAGCCAGCAAGTGGTGGACTTAAACAGTTTACCCGTTCTACCTGAAACAAACGAAAGACCAGAAGAATTGCAGGCCATCAAAATCATACCTATAGCGGACCCTCCCAGTGGCCATACCATGCCCGTAGGAAAAGCTTCCCACTAGTTTAGTGAAGTGGCAGGACCCTTGGGAGAGGGAACGTACCTATGGGAATCAGAGTTGGACTTCAATGGGAAGCAAGGTAAATACCATTTCTTTACAAGAGAATTCGAGAAGTTACAAAATGCAGAAGGTCTACGTTCGATTTGGGAGAAGGCAGGATTGGATGCATATTTCAGTGCACGGCTCCCAAAGCCTGACTTCATGCGATGCTACTATCTCATCAACACCTTGACTCCAAACAAGAACCCAAAAGGTGCAAGCTCATTTGTGATTCCATCTCTGACAAAGGGGAATGAGCTCAAGAGGTTCAGACTATCAAACAACTTGGTGAGAGAGGCCCTAGATATGCGCGGAATGCATATTCCTACAGAGAAGGAAACCCTAGTACCGGATTACATGAAGAATCGAAGTCTCACCAAACTCAAGGACATGGTGTCCATGATGCCTAATATTGCAATACACCTTCGCATGTGCATGCAACACTTTGCTTTTCCTGCACAAGATAGATTCACCATGCCGCCCAAAAAGATTTGGTTTAGTTTGTATCTGGCAGAGACACAGAGCCTCACCATCAACTTACCCCACTGGATAATTGATCAGATACACCTAGCTCAAAAACGATGGTCCCGGAAACAGGTTTTATATGGATGCTGTGCTCTGACTAGAATCATTTATAGGTGTTTGGCTTATGACATCCCTATTCAACGAGCCCTAATGTGGAATCGTGTAGAGAAGTTTAGAGGCAGGACATCCACTGGACCCCCTTCTAAGAAGATGAGAGGCACTGTCCAAGTCCCATGTGCTCAACCACGTGGAGCCACCCTAACACCAGACGTCACCCCTCCACCCCGAAGAGTCCGACCATTCACACTCCGACTTCCAAGACGCAGCACCGATGGTCCTAACTTGATATTCCCTCCCATCCCAACCGATCTTGAATTTCCCAGTGGTGCACCTTTGGAAGAACTCACGAATGAAGACTTTGAACAATTATTACAAGATGTAGAGCTGGAGGCAGAAGAGGCACAACAGGTGGGGAATGTGCAAACACAGGCAACAACCTCCCAAGTACCTGTCACCACAGTTGAAGTGGATGAAGAGGATGATGAAGATGAAGAACAGGAGGAAGATGAGGAGGATTATGATCAAGAGCATCATGATGAGCAACAAGAAGTGCCAGAACTTGTAGGTGCACCTGCATATACAGCTCAACTACAAAGGTTATACGACACAATCAAAGCAGTACAAGAAAGGCATCAACTCTCTCTTGTATCAGGTCAAGCTTTAATGCAAGAAATGCTATCAGATGATGGGGTGGGTCAACATTTCATTGACACCCTCAAATTAGTGTCTCAATCTTTGGGAGTTCCGGAGGCTGTCCACACAGCAGTCCGTGAGGTATGACAAACGCAGAGTTGACACATTACCACGCGCAGGTAAGACTATCAGGATACCCGTCACAGAACAAGAAGTACCCATTGAAACCACAGCTACCCCCACCACCACCATTGACCTCTCTGCTGAAACCTTCGTTCAGACATCACCCATCTCACCCCAGCATCCCCCATCACCACCTTCTCCACCCCCACCACCACCTCCCACCATGGAAGAAACGACAGTCATCACCTCTACCTTCACTTATAACCCATCCTCATTCACATCATTCTCATTTCGAGAACCCACCTCACAAGTCACCCTGTTCTCTTTCATCACCAATCCCTTGTACACTTCAACCCTTCTATCCTCCGAACCCATAACTGGCCATCCCATAATTCCAAGTGCGATTGGAAACCCGGCACCCACAGAAGGCACCCTGTGTTTCCCAGCCTATCCCCCAATACGGGTACCTCCATTCCATGACCCTCCCTTCCCATCTGGCCCCTACACCTCTTTCAACCTGACCTCACCACCCCAATACCTGTCCTTTGTGGAGCAGTTCATCCGCTCTCCAATGTTTCAAAGGCACATTTCCCCGATGTTCGCAACGACATCAATTTACACAAACACCACACTCACTTCACCTACCATACCCACCTACATGGTAGCCCCTATACACACCACTCTGTCTAACCGAATGGACATTTCACCCACCACAGCACCTCTCCCCACAATTCCACCCTCTCCCCCTCCACTACCCCCCACCTCACCACTCACCACATCATTGGCACACACAGCATTCACTACCTCCCTCCCCAATCCCACCTCCCCTGCATTTCAAACTTTTCCCCTTGCATCTCATAATGTAAATAGCACGTTCAACACATTACTTCAGTGTGCACAACAACTACAACAAGAATACCATCAATTGGAAGAACGCACTACGGCCCTCCAGGCAGAATCTCAGTGTCTGGAAGCTAGAGTCACCACTCTTGAAGCTGATTACCACACGCTCCTAACCGAGCATACCACCTTACAGCAGGCTCACTCCGAATTGGAATCAAAGACATCGACAGTAGATGATCAAGCAGTCAAGGAACTAGAAACAGTGCTCCAAGCGCAAATGATCTCCAATGCTACACTCAGACGCAACCTTGGGCTATTAAGGAAGCATATGGCAGCAGCACTAGAAGAGAACAAGAGGCTTCAGCAACAAAACCAAGACAACTTTGAAGCGGTATGGAAGGAACTGTAGGAGCAACCATTAGCCCTACCAAGTATAGAGCAGTCCCATCAGAAGACATTCGCATCTTACTAGAGCAGCATGCAAATTTCTTGGAGTCATATGAAAAGTTAGAGACTGAATGTGCAGACCTAAAGAAACAGATAGCCCGTGCCCCCACAGCTCAACAGGAGTCAATAATCTTGGAACGCTCCACAGAAGAATTAGAGACCCTCCGTAAGCAGGTGGCAAAACTCAAAGCACGCCTCGCACCATATGAAAGGCCACCCTCGCCCACTGAAGAACCAGAACCTGAAACAGTGGTGGAAATCCCCGTCGATGACAGCTATGAAGAGCCGTACGAGCCGATGCCAACAGCCGGTGGTCGGACTACAGAGGAAGGACAGGATACTTTAGAAATTCAAGTTCCAGATTGGGTCAAAAGGGTCGAGAAAGTGGGTAAGACACATGATGATCGCGTTGCCGTGCAAATGCAATCTCTCACAAATCTCGAAGAAGCTGTCCTTCGGTCTTCTTATTTTCAGAACCTATCCCACCAACGGTTAATCACAACATCAGAGTCGCAATACATGCCTTATTTTGTCTTGCTACATGATTATAATGCAGAAGTTAAAAGACATACAGGGAAGGAGCCCACATTTGCCACTCAATTTGAGCCAGAGGACTTACCGGCAGATGCGCGTGCTGGCTCGATCTTCCAGCCTAATTGGCGTGCACGTCTCCTAACCGATTACCCTGAGATGATGAGCACCTGGGCAACCATGCCACTGTATATCAAGTATATTCCCCAATGGTTATTGCCCAATGGTACGTCGCAGATCATGGCAAGCATTTGCGATCAAGGTACGCAACAATAAAGAATGCTCGGCTTGGGTTAACTATCCATATTTTGCTCCACCTCGAGGGACCCCAACCGTAGCCTACATGATATCAACAATTCGGCATTGGTCTACACGCCTAAATACTGTACCCGACATAGCAGCGAAAATGTGTATGAAAATATTCGAGCTCATGACCATTGTCTTCAAAACCTTTCGGAAGGTACAAGCTCCATACATCTCTGCTCTTGGATTCTCTCAAGGTAACAAGGATTTAGTCTACGACATGAGCCAGACTCCCTCGGTCACTATAATCTTTGCCTGGCATGCACGAATAAAGTACTTACCCGCATGCTTCAAGTAGACATTTGAGGAAATGTTCTCTACGGGATTCTGGGAATATCATTCAGAAATTTTCATTCCCAGACCCACACATTTGCTACATCTATTCGTAGTAGAACAAGCGATCCATGCAGATCAGTTACGTCTGCCACATCCGGACATTCCAGGACCAATTGATTGGGATCGTATGATGACAGATTTGGCCAGAGGACTACGCATACAAGAACATCAGCTCGCCACTCAGGTTGTGGAATATTACATCCAACACTCCCAGCAACAAGGATCTGTCAGGGACGACAGACGCGAGAGAGGGGGGGGTGTTGAGAGCAGTATGGGCACCCAAGGACTGACTACACTAGGAAGCCAGCGGAGAGAGTCAGAGCGAGGTGAAGGATTAAGTAGACAAAGCAGTCGACGCAAATCTGGCAGATAGGCCCTTCAAATTTTTCCAAATCAACATCTTTATAACAGTGATTTTTATCACTAACCATCATTGTAAATACCATTTCATATGTTTGTAACTCCATTTTGTGCAAGCCAAGGAGTCCTTGAGCTTGAGGAGCCTTAGACGTACCTACATATCAATTTTCATATTTTTTAGACTCCGTTTAAGCCCTCAAATTGGCCTTGGAACCTAATTTTTAACTAGGCCGGACACTAGGTCTGGACACGGCCAAAACCTAGTCAAAAACTATAAATAGAGCTAGAGAGCTCATTTTTGAGGTTAGATTGTAATTGAAATGATCTTGTAAGAGCTTTTTGAAAGTAATCTAAGAACTCCATTGCTTCTCACTCTTTGTCTTGCCGTGTGTGCGCGTGTGTGTGTATGTGTGTGCATGTTTGTGTGCTTCTCACTCATGCACTTGTGCCTCCACTTGCTCGAGGTCTTGATACCATCCTCACGTCTTCCTGGATTGACATTAACGTACCTATGGGAATCAGAGTTGGACTTCAATGGGAAGCACGGTAAATACCATTTCTTTACAAGAGAATTCGAGAAGTTACAAAATGCAGAAGGTCTATGTTCGATTTGGGAGAAGGCACGATTGGAAGCATATTTCAATGCATGGCTCCCAAAGCCTGACTTCATGCGATGCTACTATCTCATCAACACCTTGACTCCAAACAAGAACCCAAAAGGTGCAAGCTCATTTGTGATTCCATCTCTGACAAAGGGGAATGAGCTCAATAGGTTCAGGCTATCAAACAACTTGGTAAGAGAGGCCCTAGATATGCGCGGAATGCATATTCCTACAGAGAAGGAAACCCTAGTACCGGATTACAGGAAGAATCGAAATCTCACCAAACTCAAGGACATGGTGTCCATGACGCCTAATATTGCAATACACCTTCGCATGTGCATGCAACACTTTGCTTTTCCTACACAAGATAGATTCACCATGCCGCCCAAAAAGATTTGGTTTAGTTTGTATCTGGCAGAGACACAGAGCCTCACCATCAACTTACCCCACTAGATAATTGATCAGATACACCTAGCTCAAAAACGATGGCCACGGAAACAGGTTTTATATGGATGTTGTCCTCTGACTAGAATCATTTATAGGTGTTTGGCTTATGACATCCCTATTCAACGAGCCCTGATGTGGAATCGTGTAGAGCAGTTTAGAGGCAGGACATCCACTGGACCCCCTTCTAAGAAGATGAGAGGCACTGTCCAAGTCCCATGTGCTCAACCACGTGGAGCCACCCTAACACCAGACGTCACCCCTCCACCCCGAAGAGTCCGACCATTCACACTCCGACTTCCAAGACGCAACACCGATGGTCCTAACTTGATATTCCCTCCCATCCCAACCGATCTTGAATTTCCCAGTGGTGCACCTTTGGAAGAACTCACGAATGAAGACTTTGAACAATTATTACAAGATGTAGAGCTGGAGGCACAAGAGGCACAACAGGTGGGGAATGTGCAAACACAGGCAACAACCTCCCAAGTACCTGTCACCACAGTTGAAGTGGATGAAGAGGATGATGAAGATGAAGAACAGGAGGAAGATGAGGAGGATTATGATCAAGAGCATCATGATGAGCAACAAGAAGTGCCAGAACTTGTAGGTGCACCTGCATATACAGCTCAACTACAAAGGTTATACGACACAATCAAAGCAGTACAAGAAAGGCATCAACTCTCTCTTGTATCATGTCAAGCTTTAATGCAAGAAATGCTATCAGATGATGGGGTGGATCAACATTTCATTGACACCCTCAAAATAGTGTCTGAATCTTTGGGAGTTCCGGAGGCTGTCCACACAACAGTCCGTGAGGTATGACAAACGCAGAGTTGACACATTACCACGCGCAGGTAAGACTATCACGATACCCGTCACAGAACAAGAAGTACCCATTGAAACCACAGCTACCCCCACCACCACCATTGACCTCTCTACTGAAACCTTCGTTCAGACATCACCCATCTCACCCCAGCATCCCCCATCACCACCTTCTCCACCCCCACCACCACCTCCCACTATGGAAGAAACGACAGTCATCACCTCTACCTTCACTTATAACCCATCCTCATTCACATCATTCTCATTTCAAGAACCCACCTCACAAGACACCCTCTTCTCTTTCATCACCAATCCCTTGTACACTTCAACCCTTCTATCCTCCAAACCCATAACTGGCCATCCCATAATTCCAAGTGCGGTTGGAAACCCAGCACCCACAGAAGGCACCCTGTGTTTCCCAGCCTATCCCCCAATACGGGTACCTCCATTCCATGACCCTCCCTTCCCATCTGGCCCCTACACCTCTTTCAACCTGACCTCACCACCCCAATACCCGTCCTTTGTGGAGCAGTTCATCCGCTCTCCCATGTTTCAAAGGCACATTTCCCCGATGTTCGCAACGACATCAATTTACACGAACACCACACTCACTTCACCTACCATACCCACCTACATGGTAGCCCCTATACACACCACTCTGTCTGACCCAATGGACATTTCACCCACCACAGCACCTCTCCCCACAATTCCACCCTCTCCCCCTCCACTACCCCCCACCTCACTACTCACCACATCATTGGCACACACAGCATTCACTACCTCCCTCCCCAATCCCACCTCCCCTACATTTCAAACTTTTCCCCTTGCATCTCATAATGTAAATAGCACGTTCAACACATTACTTCAGTGTGCACAACAACTACAACAAGAATACCATCAATTGGAAGAACGCACTACGGCCCTCCAGGCAGAATCTCAACGTCTGGAAGCTAGAGTCACCACTCTTGAAGCTGATTACCACACGCTCCTAACCGAGCATACCACCTTACAGCAGGCTCACTCCGAATTGGAATCAAAGACATCGACAGTAGATGATCAAGCAGTCAAGGAACTAGAAACAGTGCTCCAAGCGCAAATGATATCCAATGCTACACTCAGACGCAACCTTGGGCTATTAAGGAAGCATATGGCAGCAGCACTAGAAGAGAACAAGAGGCTTCAGCAACAAAACCAAGACAACTTTGAAGCGGCTATGGAAGGAACTGCAGGAGCAACCATTAGCCCTACCAAGTATAGAGCAGTCTCATCAGAAGACATTCACATCTTACTAGAGGAGCATGCAAATTTCTTGGAGTCATATGAAAAGTTAGAGACTGAATGTGCAGACCTAAAGAAACAGATAGCTCGTGCCCCCACAGCTCAACAGGAGTCAATAATCTTGGAACGCTCCACAGAAGAATTAGAGACCCTCCGTAAGCAGGTGGCAGAACTCAAAGCACGCCTCGCACCATATGAAAGGCCACCCTCGCCCACTGAAGAACCAGAACCTGAAAGAGTGGTGGAAATCCCCGTCGATGATAGCTATGAAGAGCCGTACGAGCCGATGCCAACACCCGGTGGTCGGACTACAGAGGAAGGACAGGATACTTTAGAAATTCAAGTTCCAGATTGGGTCAAAAGGGTCGAGAAAGTGGGTAAGACACATGATGATCGCATTGCCGTGCAAATGCAATCTCTCACAAATCTCAAAGAAGCTGTCCTTCGGTCTTCTTATTTTCAGAACCTATCCCACCAACGGTTAATCACAACATCAGAGTCGCAATACATGCCTTATTTTGTCTTGCTACATGATTATAATGCAGAAGTTAAAAGACATACAGGGAAGGAGCCCACATTTGCCACTCAATTTGAGCCAGAGGACTTACCGGCAGATGCGCGTGCTGGCTCGATCTTCCAGCCTAATTGGCGTGCACATCTCCTAACCGATTACCCTGAGATGATGAGCAACTGGGCAACCATGCCACTGTATATCAAGTATAATCCATGTTATTGCCCAATGGTACGTCGCAGATCATGGCAAGCATTTGCGATCAAGGTACGCAACATTAAAGAATGCTCGGCTTGGGTTAACTATCCATATTTTGCTCCACCTCGAGGGACCCCAACCGTAGCCTACATGATATCAACAATTCGGCACTGGTCTACACGTCTAAATAATGTACCCGACATAGGAGCGAAAATGTGTATGAAAATATTCGAGCTCATGACGATTGTCTTCAAAACCTTTCAGAAGGTACAAGCTCCATACATCTCTGCTCCTGGATTCTCTCAAGGTAACAAGGATTTAGTCTACGACATGAGCCAGACTCCCTCGGTCACTATAATCTTTGCCGGGCATGCACGAATAAAGTACTTACCCGCATGCTTCAAGCAGACATTTGAGGAAATGTTCTCTACGGGATTCTGGGAATATCATTCAGAAATTTTCATTCCCAGACCCACACATTTGCTACATCTATTTGCAGTAGAACAAGCGATCCATGTAGATCAGTTACGTCTGCCACATCCAGACATTCCAGGACCAATTGATTGGGATCGTATGATGACAGATTTGGCAAGAGGACTACGCATACAAGAACATCAGCTCGCCACTCAGGTTGTGGAATATTACATCCAATACTCCCAGCAACAAGGATCTGTCAGGGACGACAGACGCGAGAGAGGGGGGGGTGTTGAGAGCAGTATGGGCACCAAGGACTGACTAGACAAGGAAGCCAGCGGAGAGAGTCAGAGCGAGGTGAAGGATTAAGTAGACAAAGCAGTCGACGCAAATCTGGCAGATAGGCCCTTCAAATTTTTCCAAATCAACATCAACTCTGATATCAATCAAGAAGGCCATTCAGAACGGTCTGCACAAGTGAGCTATCTGGTATAACCTCATCAGCAGAAATCAATTGTTCCTTCAGGTCTTTGATCTTTGTAAGAAAACTGTCCATCAAATCACCTTCATTCATGTGCTCACTCTCCAATTGTTTTCGGAGGTAAGCAACACGAGCCTCATTCCTAGCCTGGTACAAAGTGGTAAGTGTATCCCAAGCATCCTTTGCTATTCTGCAAGAGCGAATGTGAGGAATAATGGCACGTTTGACAGACAAAGCTATCAATGCATGTGCCTGGGCATCTCTGCCATCCCAACGAATCTGCTCTGCAGTAGGTGCAATAGAAACAGCAGCACGAACAGGAATCTGCGGAATATCATCTTCGACACCATCTTCATCAGCTCCAACACCTGTATTTGTAGTACCTGTCGTTACAGGTGTAACAGGACGTCTTTCAACACCCTGCACAATGTTCCACAATCCTTTTGCAACCAGTACATGTCCCATCATATAAGCCCATAATGGGTAGTTGGTACCATCCAACTTATCCTCAACAGCCAACATACGGAATACATCACTGCTTTCAGCCATGGCCGGTGACTAAAATACCTTGATGCAGAAAATTGACTGTATCTCAAAAAGTTGAACAGAACTGCCAAGACGAGTTCTGCTAGACCTATAGCAAACTTTGAGACGCTTAAACTGGCGAACAGAAACTGGTATATACCTTTGGCACAAAAGGACGAAATAGCCTGCACAAGCACTGCGATAGTGCATTCGAAGGCCGAAACGAGTTGAGATTGCGATTTCGGCACCACAGAGCGAAGCCGTTTTGATCTCAAAAACACCCTGAGTATGCTCACCAAATTTTGTGCGAATCTGAGACTGCAAACGGAGGAGTGTCGACGGCGCCCTAGAAGAAGCAACGACCTGCTCTGATACCAATTGTTGGAGTTAGACGTCTGCGGAAGCACGTGAACAGCACAAGGAAGAAGAAGAAGCTTGGAGCACAACACACAAGACTGAATGTATTACTAGAGAATGTACAAAGATAAGTAGCCCATTAGGGCAATAGGCGTATATACAAGCCGGGGGAAAAAAACCTCCTAAAGAGGGAAAAAAGTGCCCCGGCGGTCCTAGAGTGTTCACACACATCACTACCTAAATATATCAACAATATGCTAACTTGCTCTAGCCTTGCTATGAATCTCCAATTGCCTACAAAAATTCCAAATTTTAGTTCAAAATTAGGTTAATTTGAAAAACTAAAAAAATGGCCCAAATTGGCTATTTATCATGATTGATAGAGGTTCTCTGTCTCGATGGATAGAGTGTCCATTGTGGATGTCCATCTGGATGGAAAGTTGTCTATCATGCAATGGACATAGTCTATCATTATAGACTGGATGTCCATCACAATGGACTAAGAATTTTGATGATTCTATCTGTCAGCTAATGTATCTATCATGATTGATAATTTCTTCGAGAAGGTCTCAAAAAATGCACAAAAAAACAGCATGCAGAATCACACACACACACACTCTCTCTCTCTCTCCTCTCTCTTTTGCTCACACAAGTGAAAGCTATGGAGGTGTGGATATGACCAAAATAGTGAAGATGAAGATGCAAGGAGGTGGAGGGAGGAGATGGTAATGGAAGTGAAAAAAGCAAAGAAAATAGAGTATTTATCTACTGACCTACAACTCCAACATCAAATCTCTACATCTTAATGTCACATACTTATCCTCAAAGCTCGATCCCCGACAAGGGCACCAAATTTGGTGTCACTCTAGCATAATGATGAGTATCAATGTGAGGAGATCCACCTCATAATTTTCAATGTGAGGAGACATGAGGGTGGTATAACGACCATGATCAAGTGATCACACAAGTGCTATAGTGAGAAGCACACTAACATGTGTGCACACACACACACATTAAAGGTAAGACAAAGAGATGAAGAACGAGGTCTTTTCATTAAGTGCCCCTGGTACAATGTTTCGTCCAAAATTCACCTTCAAAAGTGAGATCTCTAGCTCCTTTTATAGTTTGCCTAATTTTGGCATTGTTCTGACCTAGTGTTTGGCCTAGTTAAAAATTAGGTTCCTAGGCTCATTTGAGGGCTTAAACGAACTATAAAAGTTATGAAATTTGGTACGTAGCTACTTCTACTATTCCTCAAGCTCCAGGACTCCTTGACTTGGACAAAATGGAGTTTGATCTATCAAAAATGGGATTTACAATGGAGTGTAGTGATGAGATTCATTGTTTTAAGGGGACTTGTCTTCAAAAGTTTGATTGGACTAATTGCTAGATCATCATTGACTCCAGTGCTTGCTTATTCCTCCTTGTTCTTCCCTCTACCCTTGCTCCCTTTAGTTTAATTTTCTCAAGCTATTTTGGCATGTAGGACCACCTTGGCGGCTAAGAAAGAGAAAAGTTATGAATGGGACACAGGTTCACAAAAACTAAAGGGAGTTGTTGACATGATTACTTCAGTGGTAAATACAATGTAATCAGTCCTAGGGAGTGAATGGGGTGGGATGTGGAAGACTCGCTCTTCAGGTTTGGTGAGAGCTTTAGTCATGGCTGTAGGTTGGTGTCAAGGAGTTCAAGTTGGGGATGGAGGGGAAAGTGGTGAAACTAGGAGGTATGTACAATAACTTTGATTGTTAGGTCAATGGTTGTTGTAGAGAGTGGGTTTGTGGCTTTGGTAATTTCTTCTTGAGCTCATGTGGTCACTTCAGCTTCAATAATTGGGATCTAAATGGTTTTACCAGTCCTATGCTACATGTGGATCTATCTTTCATCATATTGAACTTGGTGTCTCTATAACATATGATCAATTTTTGTCGACCATCCCATGAGTCTCTGTTAGAACTTGTAATGACTCAATAAATTGTGGGTTGCCTTTCTCTAACATGATCTGATTCATCAACATGTAGTTGCTATTCACAGAGAGTCTTCCTCATGATTGAACACTCTCCATTGTATCTCATAGTTGATAGAGTTCCATTGTATATGCTAGGGCTTGTTGTTGTTGGTCGCCTTTATATTAAGCTTCTGAGTCTAAGTTTACCTCCTTGATAAGTTGTTCAAAGTTGATGTTGCCTAATTCATCTAAACCAATAGGTCCTAAAAATTCAAAGTGAGTGGGTAGAGGTGGGACCACTTGTTGACTCCTAGATGCTCAGTTAGTGCTTCATCATGGAAGCTGAATCATGAATGGCCGTACAGTGAATTCCCTAGCTAGTGAAATGTTTGGGATTAGAGTGTCTCCTCTTGGCTGGGCACATGGAATTGTGTTCCACATCCTCTTAGATGGTGGTGCAGAGGACTTTTGACTCTTGAATTGTTGCACTCTATTCCAAGAGAGGGCTCCAGAATGGTTACATTGTAAGCTAAGCACCTATAAATGATGCGAGTAATGGTGCAACATCCATTCAAGATGGGTTTGTTAGTCTGCTAGCCACTCGTTGCATGTCGCTTCTCTAGGATCCAAATTAGGAGGTTGATGGTCATGTTAGAGGTTTCTACCAGGTACAGATTGAGCCAAGTTGAGGGGTATTGCAATATTAGGGGTCATTGCCACCATATCCTTGAGCTTGGTGATATTCCTATTCTTCATGTTATCTAACACCGATGCTTCTTTCTTGGATGGAATGTGCATCCCTTACATGTTGAGGGCCTCTTGAACTAAGATTATGGTGAGCTTAAACTTCTTCAACTCATTGCTTTCAAGGAGGGAATGAAGAAGGTACTAGGTATGTTCTTTACATTGCTAGGTTGTAAAGTATTTATTAGATAATAACACCACATGAAATCCAATTTTGGTATTGGCTACACTAAAATAATAAGCCAATCTTGTTCTCTACTAGATGTGTTGAAGCTCAAGTGTGTTATGAAGTGCCTCAAACTCATGGGTAAAGAATAGGTATTTGCCCCATGCATTGTTGAACTAGCATATTACTTCCGAGATGTAGGTAGCATCACCTAGAGGTTGTGCCATTTCATTGAACCAATGGGAATGGGTGCTCACTTTAGCCGTGTTTCCTACAAGAGGATCTTGAATTGGGATGGTCCTCAATCACCTAAGTGGTTCCAACCTTTCCATCCAAAGTTCCGTGACAAGAAAAGTGCCAATATCTACTCGTTGGGAGCTGGTGCCTGCTTCAACCATGGGTTACCATTGGAAATGATGTGTTCTATAGATCTACTAGAAGAAGAACCATATTAGTATTGTATTAGAAACTTGATGATGCCTTGTTCTCTTTAGAATACCAACATGTTGCACTTGACCCTTGTGAGTTACTAAGTCTTTGAGTGGTGTGTGAAGTGAGTGAGGGTGAGAGTTAATGTGACCATGCAACCTAGATGCATACTTGGGTAATGCAATGAGCTTAGAATGTTTTCAGTAGTGTACAAATATATTACAGGGTTGGATGAGGTGGTTTGTTACAAGGTTTGACTTTCCAAACTTCCTTTATGGGATTACAAGTTTTGCATTCCGGTACATGTATGATGTTCAACGATGACTTGAATTGGTCATGGTATTTTTTAGGTACCCATTTCCAAGTTTTCCTAGGAAAAACTTATGTGATGACTATACTACAACAACTTTTTCTATGTGTTTTTGGGGGCTTGGGATGGATTTCGGCTTAATAGAACCTAAGAGCTTATATACACTAATTTGAGCTCAAAAGTAGGCCATAAGCACCCAAATTTTTCAATTATTATGGTCAGTCTTCATTGATTGCTTTGGTACCCATATGGAGAATAATTTTTGCAACTGAGATCTTTGATGTTCTGTAACTGTTTGCCTTGGCTTCTTTGGCTCCTTCTTTGGTAATGGTTGTGGCACGAAGGGAGCAATTGGGTGCTCACCTTTTCGTATCCATATTTGCTTCATGCCATGAACTGCTTTGTTTCTAGATGCTGATTATATTCTTGATTCATTAGTTTTCTTGGCTTGCTTCTTGGGTTGAGATACTGCACCGACAGTTGTCTTTGGAGAAGAAGGGAGTTCTACTAGCTCTCGAGCTTGTTCTTCAATCTTTTGCATCACAAATCCTAGGACACATAAACCATCTTCCTCTTCATTATTAATCCTAAAAGAACTAACAGTCTATGCGATGCTTAGATCAATGAATATGCAATTTTTAGCTTGCCTCTGACACATTGCTCATGTACCCAAACCTGAAGAAATCAACTTCTTAGATTAAGGTTGACTGCATGATCATAGATCCAATCTTGACCCAAGATGACTGACTTAGTGAGGTCTTCATCATGAAAAACTAGTACCCTAGTTGTCATAGGGACACCCTGAATAGAGATGGGAAGTTCCACCTTGCCCATGCAATGGGTTTCCACTCCTCCTAATCCTACAAGGTAAGACTCGATAGGATTAATTGACACATCCACATCTTGACAATAAGAATATTGTATAGCACTAGTTGCCATGCATGAATGAATCAATGCCCTGATAATCTTGCTTTATCTTAATTTTATGGAGATAAAAGGTCATCTATCAGTGATGTTGGGAGAGGAACTTCCCTTAACTCAACACATGGCCATGTGATATCAAGGGGATCTAGCATAAAAATGATAATTCTCATTCCTAGGTTGATCAATGCCTTGTCTTCTCAGCTTCATTCATCTAATGTGCTCTAAGCCCTCTGCATGTGCTTCTTCTTGTATCCTTAGCTCTTCTTCTTTGTGTTTCTTAGCCATGTTAAGTCGACCTAGCATCTCTTCAGTCAAAGGCTCTTGATAGAGCTTGACTCGACATCCACCAATATAGTTTTGTAATGCATCTCCTTCTAAGGTGGCTAACTGAACTCCATTGGTAGATATTCTATTGATGATCATGGATCCATAGCCATGTTTCTATAATTTACGTGCATAATGTTTCAGTGTGTATACCAAGACTAAGTCTCCAACTTTTAAGCCTTTATACTTCACATGTGCACCAAAGTATGCCTTTCGTCTCTTCTTGTGGCATATGTTTCTACAGCTACTCTCAACCTAGTCTCACCTAATCTTTCCAAATCAAAGATTCATGAAGATAGCTCATGGCCAGTCTAGTCCTACTTGTGCAACCTTAAGCATGTGTATCAAAAAGTCTAAGGCACAACATTCTAGCCAAAAACCATTTGAAAGGGAATATAGGCAACTCAATTGCCCAAACAACATAATGAAGTTGTTTGTCCCAATCAAAATGCTTATTATTTAGGATCTTAGTTAAAACAATACAGAGGATCTTATTTGTGCTCTCAACTTGTCCATTCACCTATGCGTGATATGGAGTTGACTTCTTGTGAATGACCATGAAATATTGTAAAAGATATTCAACGACCTCGTTCAAGAAGTGGGTACCACAATCACTTACTATTTCAATTGGCAATCCATATGGTGTGAATACTCTTTCAAAGAAAAACTTGGTTGTTGTTTTTGCATCATTCTTCCTAGTCACTTTCACTTCTACCCATTTGGTTAGATAATCAATTTCCATGATGATATATTCGGTGTGTGAACTCTTGGTTGGGGGATTAACAAGACCCACAAAGCCTATTCTCCACTTAGAGAATGCATGTCTTCCCATCATGGGTCTTAGTGGCATCTAGTCCTTACAAATAGGATATTCGGTTCTCTAACATATGTCACACCTCTTCACATAGGTATGTGCATCCATATGAAGGGTACACCACAAAAGACTTGATAATGAAATTTCCTTGATCACTCAATCAGGTACAATGTGTCCTCCTACAACACCCTAGTGTGCAATTTTTAAGATCTTTAGGTATTCGTTTTCATGTACACACAATCTTATATATCCATCACATCCGTGTTTGTATAGATTATCCCCAATGAGTGTATAATCTTGAGCCTCTTATTCAAGACTTCTTTTTCATGCCAAAGTCATCTCTTGAGGCAATCTCTTTGTCCTCGGAAAGTCAACTAGTGGAATTCTTCAATCCAATATCAATGAAACTTGATACAATGTTGCATGCTCAATAGGTGGTCTATTAATACAATTTGGACAATCCTTGCTCAACCTATAGATGTCTACATCCATTGTTGGCCAATATAGGCCTAATATATTCAGAGTCTGTAAGGTTGTGTGTTACAAATGTTTTGGCCTAGTGCATCTACATGTGCTAATTGCAACCACTTATCATGCAGTTCATCATCCACACAACAAGTCTAGACTTCTCAGTCTGTTTGCTTGTATATGCTTCCTGCTAGTATGTGGTATCTTTGAGATTTAACAATCCCTTCGTCCTTTGTCCAAACCAAGGTTTCTTAGGTCCAAATGTGAGAATAGGCATAAGTGTTTTCAAGCAATTAAGAACTACTTTCAATTTGAACAAATAAGCATGAGGAAGTTTGTTTGATACTCCTGGTGGTGATTCTCTTGAAGTGAGTCTCGAAAGGTGATCCTCCCTAAGGTGAGTCTTACCCTTCTTTACAACTACCTCGAAATCATATTCCATGAGTAAGAGAAACCATCTCACTAATTGGCCTATATTACAATGTTTATTCACAAGGTAGAGTAGAGCCTGTTGATCTATAAAGAATTTAAACTTATTTGCAAGGAAATAATGCCCAAACTTCTTAACTAGGTATATCATGCCTAATCCTTCTCATTCTATGGTCGTATAATTTCTTTGTGCTGCATTTAATTGCCTACTCTCATGAAGGATAGGAAGGTCAATGTTACCTTCACCTATCAGTTGTGCGAGCACACATACAATAGTGAAATTGGAAACATCCACATGAATGTGGAATGACTTATTCCAATCTGACTTGGTTAAGATTGGTGTTGAACACAATTATCTCTTTAGCTCATTGAAAGATGTTTCACATTTGTCACTCAACTCAAAGTTTGTCAATAGATTGTATAGAGGCTTCAATATTATGACCTTCATATGGATAAAGCATTGGTAGTATCCACAATGACCCATGAAAGCTTGTACTTCTTTGACTGTCTTTGATCTAGTTAATTCTACAATGGCTCTTACTTTATCCTCCTATTAAGATCCCATTGTTTGACTTTATATGTCTTAGACTCTTGCCTTGCCTTACCATGAATACACACTTTTTTGAGTTTAGATAGACTTGATATTCTCTACATTTGTAAGAGATTTGTCGAAGCTCTAGGATGTGTGTTTGTCTAATATGGGAATGAGCACAACGGTGATCTAGAATTCCTTAAACACATGACGCATCAGCCTTTGAAACATAGCAGGTGCATTGGTGAGTCCAAATGGCACCATATGAAATGCAAAAATTCCCCATTCGGTGGCAAAAGCTATCTTATGTTGATCTTTTGAGGTAATGGCTACTTGATTGTAACCTAAGAATACACCAAGGAAGTTGTAAATCTCCTTTCTTGCTACTCATTCTAATAAGTGTTCAATGAAAGGAAGCGAATAGCTATCTCGTATGGTGGTTGTGTTAAATTTCTTCAAGTTAATGCATAGACACAACTGGCCATTCTTTTTGGGCACTACAACAATGGGGGATACCCATTCGGTATGCTCAATCTCATAAATAAATCTTGCTTCTATCAACCTATCTATTTCTTCTTTGATCTTGGCTACATAAATATCATTGTTATGTGTAAGGATTTTGCTTGGTTGGCTTGGCCTCTAGGGTCATTTGGATCCTATGGGAATAGTTATCTGGATCCACTCCCTTTAGGGCTTTGTAGTTCCATGCAAACACATCTCTGTATTCTCTCAACAACTCGATTAGATCTCGCTCTTCATCTTCACTTAAGTCATGTCCTATGTAGGTACATCTCTCTTCTCCATCTTCAAACATTACTACTATCTTCTTAGCCTTCTCCTTATTACCATAGGCTTCTCCTATAAGTGCTTCATGTTTAGGCATTCTAATTAGGATTTTCTTGTCCTCTATCTCATATTGCTTGAAGCTATTTGGCACTTCGAACAAGGACTCTTCCTCTTCTTGTGTGGGTAATTTCTTCTTGTTTTTCCTCTTCTCACTTTTGCCATCTTCTATCCTAGGGCACTTCTGCTTAGGTCTGCATGTGTCTTGTCCTTGCATTCTAGCTCTACCAAATATAGATATTCCTCTTTTGAAGTGCAAAATGGTTCGATGACGATGGATTCATTATCCTCATCACTAACTTCCATGGGTACAATTGTAATAGGCTCAGACTCTTCGATGACTAGATTAAGCAAGAGTGGTTCTATCATGAATACCGAGATGTCATAGCCATCTTCAACACAATGGGTTGTCCATTGTTCCTCATTTACAGTTATATCCATCATGGCTAGAATTTCTACCCAACCATGGGGTTCAAATTCTTCATCTGGAAATTCTGTTTGTCATTATAGACAACTATTTTTCACGGTGGACAACGTTTGCCATGACTTGTGTCTATCGTGTGATAGATTGTGTCTATCACAATGGAAAAAAAAACACACATATTTTTAAACTATTTTTAGTGATTTGGAGTGTGTTGATGGTGTTGTTTATTGTGCCTAACTTGCAATTAAAAAATACTAAAAGTTTCTTCATGTCATATCATAATCTCATGATGCATGCAGAGTTCCATCATACCTGTTGATGCTGCTACTACTGTTGAAGCTGAATCTTGCCAAAAAAGCTCTCAAACACATAATAAACTAATCACACACAATCGCTCTCTTGCTCTCTCTCACACGTGAACTGAGGGGAATGAGGTGAAGGTGGGGATATGACCAATGAGGTGAGAATTTCACGATGGAGAAGGAGGTAGGAGGTGAGTAGAGATGGTAGGGATGATGAAGAAGATAAAAAAGTAAAGGAAAATAATAAAATTTACATACTTACATACAATTCCTCGCTCCCTGCTAATGGTGTCGAATTTGGTGTCACTCTAGCACAATGGTCAGAACCAATGTGAGGAGATCAAACTCATAATTATTAATCCATGGAGACATGAGGATGTTATGATGACCATGAGCAAGTGGAATGCACAAATGCATGAGTGAGAAGCACACAAGCATGCACACACATAGACACACACACACACATGCACACAAGGTGAGACAAAGATTAGAACAATGGAAGCTTATATTTCTCTAATTCCAAGATACAATCAAGTTCACACAAGCTCAAATCCCAAACAAGCTAACCTCTATAATGATCTCTCTAGTCATTTTTATAGTTTTTAGACTAGTTTTGACCTAGTTTAGACCTAGTCTCTAGCCTAGTTAAAATTTAGGTTCCTAGACTATTTTGGAGGCTCAAATGAGCTCGAAAAATTATGAAAATTGATATGCAGCTTCTTCTAGCACTCCTCAATCTAGAGCACTTGAAGAAAGTGGAGTTGAAACTACCAAAAATGAATAATTACAATGATGTATAGTGATGAAAATCACTGTTGAATACATGGTTGATTTGAAAAAAATGTAGATGGGCCTATTGGTTTCTAGGTGTGCATTGGGTGCCCTGTCTGCTAAATCCTCCTTGTTTCTCTCTCTGAATATTTTGTCTTTGGATCCCCTATTGCATGCTACCTTGTCGGATTATTCCACCTTGACTGTTAACATGGGCATATCACATGGATGTTTCAAGCATGTTTTACACATCACAATGATTAAGGCATAAGAATCTACATAGAGTGACTATTCGAACCACTTGAGTGCACAAGCTTAAGTCATATGAGTCAATAAAAACTACTTCAATAGCCCAACTGATCCTCCTTTATTTTTGTGCTTGGGTCTTTTTTGGTAGTTAAACCATTGTCAAATGCTCCCATAGAGTTACTGAATGAGATAGATTGCCAACACTTATGATATAAATAAGAAAATGTACAAAATCACTAAATGTACGAGTTTACATCATGAAACAACATTGAAATTAAAGAGATAATAGACAACATCATGGAGTACAAGTGCTCAAGTTTTATTTATAATAGTCAAAGTTACAAAAGATATATTGTATGGAGAGATAAATTACAAATGTTGGTTATGATCATCCCTGATTCTCCTAGCTAATTGTATGTCTTTGGGTTGTATACTAACCCTCTTATCATGGATGGAACAAAGGTTAGAACCCTCGAGCATTGATATAAAAAATGTTTTTGTAGTCTCTTGAGCTTCTAAAGCTAGAGCTTGGATCCTTAATCCCATACAATATCTTTGTAAACTCTTTAGCCACCCTTGCAAAAGGTCTTCTAGGTATCAAATGCTCAGTTATCTTTTGATAGTCTCTATTCTCTGCACATGCTTGGGTATATCTTCTTCTTTTTTGTGGTGCTCTTATCAGTGGTGTTGAAGGTATTTTTTGGAAATTTTGTTGCGTTCTTGGTTGTGGTGGTCCACTATAGGTTTAAATACCTTCTTTTTACATTGCACACGTCCTAAGATTTATCATCTTTCTAATTGTTGATGTTTGCTTTGCTTTGTGTCTTCATCATTTGAAATGGCTCCTTGATTCACTTATAGCCTCTTTCTAGCTACATTCATCCTATGATTTGATGGTATCTCTCAGTTTACCCATGGTTTCTCTGTTTGAATCTCTTCAATTGACTTCTGTGAAGCTTGTGGAGTAAGTCTATATTGTTGCAAATCATCCTCTAAAGACTCATCAGAATAGTTTAAATGAATTACCTTTCTTCTAGCATGCTCCTTCATCCCATTTTGTGATGATTTCTTGGGTGGTGGAGGCTAATTGATGATGGTGATGATTGTGATTGATTTGAAGTTGGTTGCAAAGTATGTCCATGTGACAATTCTCTTTCATGAAATTGTTAACTTCAGGAGCCCACTGTAGCTTGTCCCCGTGGCGGTGCCAGGTATACGTAATTGAGCCACTTTGCACAGCCTTTGACCTCCTTCACAACGATGGCAAACTCAGGCCATGTGCGTCTTCTGAGTATGGGAGCATAACAGGGATTATACTTAATGAAGAGTGGCATGTTATTCCAAGTTCGAACCATCTCAGGGTAAGTTTCTAAGAGTCGTAGCCCACTGTAGCTTGTCCCCGTGGCGGTGCCAGGTATACGTAATTGAGCCACTTTGCACAGCCTTTGACCTCCTTCACAACGATGGCAAACTCAGGCCATGTGCGTCTTCTGAATATGGGAGCATAACAGGGATTATACTTAATGAAGAGTGGCATGTTATTCCAAGTTCGAACCATCTCAGGGTAAGTTTCTAAGAGTCGTAGCCGCCAGGTAGGTTAATGAACAGATCCTTTTTTAGCACTCTCAGGGATATCATCAAGGCCAAATTGTGTGGCAAAGGTTGGAGCTTTGCCACATCGTCGTTGAATCTCTGCGTTGTAATCTACCAAGAGTACACAATACGGCACATACTGATCATCGTTGGTGCCTATCCATCTGTGATGAGACATACTTCGGAAATATTCTGATTTGATAATGGTGTTCTCAATCTTACTCATGGATTCAATTTGGACCGCTACTCGATCATCATGTGTATTGGCTGTTTTTTCGAGTTTCTGCATCCATTCTGGGGCTTCTACCTCTAGTGTGTCCAATCCCTCAGCGGTTTGTTGACCACCCGGCATTGGCATAGGAACATATGGCTCTTCATAGGACTCATCCACTTCAATGGGTACCAATTCTTCTGGTTCTAGCTCGATGACTAGGGAGGGTTGTCTTTCATATTGGAGTAACTTACTTTGCAACTCCGTGACCTGTTCTCTCAGTGCATTTACCTCTCCTACAGTGGTGGTAGAGACATTAATCTTGGGTTGGGCTTCCTGCATCGTTAGCTGTTGACAGAGAGTATCTCATTCTTTGCCCAACTCATCATGCGCTTCCAGTAGATCTGCATAACTTTCTAGAATTGTCTTCATAGTGTCGGATGGAATCGCTTTGAATCTTTTGGGGTTGATCTCCTGGGGGGAACCTTCCATGGCTGCCTCTAAATTTTCTTCGTTCTGCCTTTGCAAGCGCTTCTTCTCTTCGAGGGCAGTGGCCATGTGCTTTCTGAGTAAGGTCAGGTTGCGACGACTTTTAACATGTTCAAACTGATAAAGTTCCAGTATAGCCGTTAGTTTTTTAACTTCACCGGATTCAGATGACTGGGGAGCTTCCAAAAGGGTTTGGTGAGCGTGCTCGAGCATAGTGTAGCGTTGATTTAGGTCAGTATTTTCTGCTTCCAATGCTGCAAGCCTCTTCTGTAGTTGCTCATGATCCATAGTTATTTGACGATGTTGATCCTCCAAGGTTTGGTATTCTGTCTGTAATTGATGTACACACTGATGTAATGTAGAAAACATGTTATTTACATTTATGAATGCAAGGAAGGTGGAGGATGCAGGGGGAATGGGCAGGGGGAAAGGGATAGTGAATGAAGTGGACACGAGAGGTGATGTGGGTGGAGGGGGTATGGGAGATGGTGGTAGAGAGAGGGGAGGGAGTGGTGCTGTGGTTGGTGATGTTTCCATGGTGTCAAAAGTGTGGGTGAATGTGTAGATGGGGACCCTGGGTGGGGTGGATGTGATGTTCGTGAATATTGTTGTAAATGTGGGCATTGTGATCCCTCCAAATTGGGTGCCTGGTGAGATAGGAATCCCCATAACATATGTGGTGAGTGTTGAAGTTGGGGTAGTAGTGTCGTGTGGTGAAGTGAAGTGTGTAGTGATAGGTGGTGAGGGTGGTGAGGGTGGTGATGGTGGTGCCTCGTGATGTTCCTCTGTCTGTGTAGTGTCTCCTGGTGCCGATACATTCATGTGAATCTGCTTGGCGGAGCGCATGGGACGCGTAGGCACCCGTTTCTCAAAGCGATGAATATAAGCCATAGCTGAATGAATGGCTTCATCCAAGCCCACCGCGTCCGCGTGCAGGTTCATGGATTCAATAAACATTTCATCCACGCCTTCCTCTCCTAACATTTGGCTCATTAGCACCTTCCCTGTTTCGAGCGACAGTTTGTGCTGTTCCTAGACTCGCTTCATGGTTTCATATAATCTTTTTATTTGTGTTGAGTATGTTGGGGCACTCGCTAGTTCTGAAGTGTCTTCGTATTCTTGATCATGCTCCTCGTCTGCTTCTTCTTCTTTAGTCTCTTCTTCATCCTCTTCTACTTCTACTACTTTCGGTTGGGTTGAGGCTGAAGTTGTTGTAGTGGGTTGTGGTCCTTGGGTCTGCTCTGCTTCCATCTCGACGTTAAATTCTTTGATCAGCCTAGCGATTTCTTCATCAGTGAGATCATTCAGAGTGTAGCCCTGTGGAAACTCCAGGTCAGAAGGGATTGGAGGGAAAACTAGATTGGGTCCTTCTGCACTCTATCTGGGTAAGCGAATTGTAAACGGACGGACACGTCGTGTTTGTGGAGGGGTCATTTCTGGTGTGGTGGTGGCTCCCCTAGCTTGGGCACACGGTAATTGGATTGTACCTCTCATTTTCTTAGAAGGAGGGTCTGTTGTTGATAGTCGTCTCTGGAATTCTTGAGCTCGGGACCACACTAGTGCTCTTTGGATAGGCACGTCATAAGCTAAGCACCTGTAAATTATCTTTGTCAATGCACAACACCCATGAAGCACGTTCTTCTGTTTCTTATTCCATCGTTGATGGGCTAGGTGGATTTGATCTATGATCCAGTGTGGTAAATTGATTGTAAGATCCTCTGTCTCCACCAAGTACAAGCTGAACCATATTCTTTTTGGTGGCATCGTGAAGCATTCTTGGGCGAGGAAGGCGAAGTGTTGCATGATCATTCGTAGGTGGAGGGCGATGGTTGGTGTCATTGCTACCATGTCCTTCAATTTGTTGAGATCCTTGTGCTTCATCTTACCAGGAATCATTGTTTCTTTCTCAGTGGGAATATGCATACCTTGCATGTTCAACGCTTCCCGTACAAGGTTGAGGTTCAGTTTGAATCTTTTGAGCTCATGGTCTGGCATCAGTGAGGGTAGCACGAAAGTACTATCACCTCCCTTGGCTCTGCTAGGGGTGATGGTACTGATAAGGTAGGAGCAGCATAGGAAATCTGGCTTAGGTAAATGTGCCCGAAAATAGCTATCCAAGCCCACTTTGGTCCATACCGATCGCATTCCTTCTGCATTCTGGTACTGCTCAAATTCACGGGTGAAGAAATGGTAGCGTCCCCATTTTCCATTAAACTCAATTTTTGCCTCCCAAAAGTAGGTGTCGTCTCCCAATGGTCCTGCGACATCATTGAACTAATGTGCGTGTTTACCCACTTGAGAAGTGTGTCCCTGTGGAGGGTCCTGAATAGGAATCACATGCACAGATCTAAGTTCTTGAGGCCTCTCGGTGAGTTGTGGTTCGAGGAGGAGGGTTTCAATGTCCACAATCTAGGCGCTGGACCCTGCCTGGGAACTGGTGCCTCCTGCTTCTGCCATGTTACTGCTTGCTTGTTGGTTATGTGAGAATATAGAATCATACGTTAACATTGTAATGGACAAGATAGAACAATTTTTGTCCCCGTTACAACATTAACATGAGGTGAGTGATGGGTTAGTAGGTCAATGAGTGCTCGATGATTGTGTGTGTTGTTAGTGAGCAAGTAGTCCTATGAGCTAAGTGAAAAGATGCAGTGTGAGAATGATGCAGTTAGTAGGTGGAGATGAGTTTACAAATGGGGTCGGGGGGTTTATTACAAGCTTTGGGCTGCCAAATACAGTGGAAGACTTTCGGTTTTGGTTTTGTGGAGACTCTGGAGGGCTTTATGAGAGTGTCTGCTTGGAAATGAGGCTTTTTAGGGACCCATTTACAAGTGAGTCTGCTCGTGCTCATGGGCAAATATGTGTTCGTGCGTGTTAAATAAGAGTGAGTATCAATTGTTCGAGTGAGTGAACCATGTTGTACTTGGTGTGATTTGTGTGTAGCTATTTGAGCCCGCAAGCAAGCCTTAGGCACCCAAATTTGTCTTGATTGTGGGCCAGCCTTCATCGACTTCTTGGGTACCCAGATAGACTTCACTTTTGCAGAAGAATTTTTGAAAGACTTCTTAGTAGTGTCGTGTCGTTGATCACTAATAAGAAGTTTATTCCATATTTGTGGCTTGCTCGCAACAGGATGCTCGCTTTTCTGCACCCACACTTGTTTTAATGGCGGAGACGCCTTGCTTCGTACTTCCTTTTGGCTTCTAGCATGGGTCATCTGCTTCTTCTGCTTTTGATCCACATTTGGTTGCCGCCTCCTGATGGCCTTTGGAAAAGAAGGGAGTTCCATCGTATCCTTGACTTCTTTGTTGAGACAATCATCCCTCTGCATCACATAGTTTTGGACAAGAATAGCATCGTCATCTTCATGTGTACTCTAGGAAGGACCAGGAGTTTGTGCCTTTCCTAGTTCTTTGAGTGCTTCATTCTCTAATTCAAGTGTAATGCGGTTTTGATTTACCCAGACCTGAAGAAGTCCACTTCTTAGGTTTAGGTTGACTCCATGATCATAGATCGAGTGTTGACCCAAGACAAGAGGTTCCGTGAGATCCTCATCTTGACACGCTATTACTTTTACTGTCATTAAAACATCTTGAATGTAGAGGGGAAGTTCCACCTCGCCCATGCAAGGGGTTTCCACACCTCCCAATCCTATGAGATATGCTTCCACAGGATTGACATTTAAGTTCAATTCTCGATAGTAAGAAAGTTTAACAGCACTAGTGGCTGCACCTGAGTCAATCAAGGCTCTTACAGTCCTTACACTCGTTCCTTGTCCTATCTCTAAGGTCACAAAAGGACGTCGATCAATTATTCTATGAGAGCTAATACCTGAAACTTCACACATAGCCATATTATATCCTTGAGCTTCATAGGCCTCTGTCCTAGGCTGATCTCTACCTTGTCGCCTCAATTTCATTCTTCGGATGTGTTCCAGTGCTTCTGCTTCTGCTTCTTCTTGAATTTGCTTTTCCTCTTCTTTACGTTTCTTTGCAGTATTGAGTCGATTTAACATCTCCTCCGTGAGGGGTTCCTGATATAACTTGACTCTGCATCCACTAATATAACTGGGAAGAACATCACCTTCTAGTGTAGCTAATTGAACTGCTCCACTCGTTGAGATCCTATTGATAATCATGGGTCCATAGCCTCTTTTCTCTAATTTCCGTGCATGTTGTTTCAATGTGTAGACTAGAACTAGGTCTCCTGCCTTCAAGCCCTTATCCTTCACATGTGCGTCAAAATATGCTTTTTGTCTTTTTTTAGCTGCATATATTCCTGTTGTAGCTCTTAATCGTGTTTCACCCAATCGTTCAAGATCAAAGATTCTAGATGAGAGCTCATGGCCTGTCCACTCATGCTCCTGTGCTACTCTCAATGTGGGTATCAAGAAATCCAGTGGTAGCACTGCATTTTGGCCAAATACCATCTAAAAGGGGGTGGCTTGGAGTACCAGCTCACTTGTGCAGACCGTTCTGAATGGCCTTCCTGATTCATATCAGAGTTTTGCCTCTACTCTTCGATTGATGATGAAAGGCAATCCAAATGCCTTGTCATTTGAGGAATTAGTCTCTGTTCTATTGCAGGAAGATCAGTCCAGGCAGAACAGGTCCATTATGCGTGTTGCAGATCAAGCTTTCCTGGCTAGTCAGAAGGGCAAAGGAAAATGAAGCTCTTCTACTAGTAAGCAAAAATCTGCAAATGCTGCACAATCGAAGAACTAGGATAAAGATGAGAAGAAATCAGAAAAGCAGAAATTGTTCTGCAAGTACTGTAAAGGAAATGATCATATTATAAAAAACTGTCCAAAACTGGCTGCTAAAGAGGCAAAGAAGAAAGAGGCTGGAATGGTTGTTGCAGAGGCCTCTACACCAAAAACAGAGTCTGCAAATCTTGTGCAGGAAGAAGAATGGGCGTTTACTACTGTCTGCAGTTTTGACCCATCTTCTCATGATCAGTGCATGTCTGCAGTAGACTCAGTGGGGCGACCAAACATATTACCTCGCAGCACAGTTTCTTCTCTTCACTCGAGCCTGCCCCTACAGGGAATACTGTCACATGCACCAATAACTCCTCTTATCCTGTCATGGGAGTTGGTAAGATCATTCTGACTACTGCTGATGGTAGTTCTTTCACTTTGTTAGATGCTTTATTTGTGCCAGGGATCAAAAAGAACCTGTTATCAGTTTCTGCATTAGCCAAGATTGGCTTGGTTGTGAAATTCGTTGATGACAGGTGTACAGTCCATGATCTCTCAAATGGCGATGTGATTATTGCTTCTGGCATTTTATGTCGTGGGCTGTATAAGCTCATAGACTATGAAAGATCTGTGAATGATTCGGCATGTGCAGTTCATGATTCTCAGGCTATGTCAGATGCAAAGCTTTGGCATGCACGCTTTGGTCATCTGAATTTTGCTAGTTTGTTACGCCTGCAGAAATCTGAAATGGTGTCCTCTTTGCCCAAACTTGAGGCACCTGGAAAACATGTTTGTGAAGGCTGTATTTTGGGCAAAATGCAGCGTTCTTCCTTTCCAAAAGATGGTTCAGTTCGGGCTATGCAGAAATTGCAGCTTGTACATAGTGATGTATGTGGTCCTATGCAGACACCCTCTTTTGGAAATTACCTTTACTTTGTGACTTTCATTGATGATTTTTCCAGGCATGCATGGGTATATCCACTCAAAGCAAAGTCCGAAGTGTTCATGTGCTTCAAACAGTTTTTGGTTTTGGGTGAAAATCTGTCAGCATGTAAAATGGGCACCCTCCGTTCTGATCGAGGGGGGGAAGATATGTCTTCAGATTTTAATGCATTTCTGGCTGAACGTGGGATAAAACACCAGTGTACAGTGCCGTATACACCTCAACAGAATGGAGTTGCTGAACGAAAGAACAGGTCACTCATGGAGATGGCGAGGTGCATGGTCAAAAGTCAGGCTTTACCACATAGTTTCTGGCTTGAGGCTGTCATGTGTGCAGCATATGTACTGAACAGGTATCCCACCAAAGCGTTGCAATCTATCACTCCATATGAGGCTTGGCATGACCGCAAGCCATCTGTTGCTCATCTGCGTGTTTTTGGTTGTTTGGCATATGCATTAGTGCCTGAACAACATCGCAGAAAATTGGATGATAAGGCAGTAAAATGTATTTTTGTTGGGTACAGTTCTGAAAGTAAAGGCTATCGTTTGTATCATCCACAGACTAAACGCATTCTGGTTAGCCGTGATGTTGTCTTTGTGGAAGATGCTATTCAGCCATTGCTTTCATGTACTAAGGAGACATCTGTTAGCTCCAAAGACATGTATGATACTTTGATGCCTCTTTTTATAGGTGGACAAGCTAGTGCTGGTCCTAATGAGGCAACTTCTCAGCCTTTGCAGGTTTCATATGATGATGCAGATCATTCCATTTCTGATGCAGATTTACATGATGCACTTGTTGATGAGAGAGCTGATATTGAACAGGCAAAAACTATGCCAAAATGGCTGGTGCAAACTTTGCGTGACAGCAAATTAGATGCACCTTTGTCATATCGTACTCGTTCAGGCTCTCATAGTACCTCTTTTGCATCAGATTGCTATGCTATGCTGCATCTAGTCTCTGTGATGAGAATGAGCCTGTTTCTTTTGATGAAGCACAAAATTCAGAAAATTGGATGGCTGCTATGCAATCTGAATATGATGCTATAATGAAGAATGGTACATGGTCTTTATGTGACTTGCCTCCTGGCAAGAAGGCCATTGGCACTAAGTGGGTATACAAGCTGAAGCGTAAACCTGATGGTACAGTTGACAGGTATAAGGCTAGGCTTGTTGCAAAGGGTTATGCGTAGGAAAGAGGCATTGATTTTGATGAGACCTTTGCACCTACATGCCGTATGACTACTGTTCGGAGCATTTGTGCACTTGCAGCCCATCATGGTTGGAATGTACATCAGTTGGACATTAAAACAGCATTTCTGAATGGTGACTTGCATGAAGAAGTGTATGTTTTTCAGCCCCGTGGCTTTGTGCAGAAAGGGCATGAAAACCAGGTGTGCAGGTTAAAGAAGGCGTTATATGGTTTAAAGCAAGCACCACGTGCTTGGTATGAGAAGATACATGCCTATCTGATTGCACATGGTTTTGAGAACAGTCCAACTAAAAGCACCTTATATGTTAAGTGTGCTAATGATGTGCTTCTGATCATTGTTGTCTATGTAGATGACATGCTGCTCACTAGTCCTCTTGAGAAGCATATTGCTGATTTCAAGGCTGATTTGCATGCCTCATTTGAGATGTCTGATTTGGGGCATTTGCATCACTATTTGGGCATTCAGTTTATGCAAGTTGATGGTGGAATGGCTTTGTGTCAAACGAAATATATTAACACATTATTACAGCGTTTTGGCCTTGAAGATTGTAAGCCTATTGCCACTCCTATGGAGACAGGTTTACGATTGAGTCTTCATGATGCTGGAGATGCATTTGATGATGTTCTCTATCAGCAGGCTGTTGGATGCTTGATTTACTTATGCATTACTCGGCCAGATATTCAGTTTGCTGTCTCACAGATGAGCAGGTTTATGCATTGCCCAGGAGTCACGCATTGGAAAGCGGTTAAGCACATCTTTCGCTACTTGAGTGGTACTCGGCTACTTGGGTCGTTTTATCCCAAGGGGGGATCACTACCGCCAGATTTGCATGCTTTTTCTGACTCAGATTGTGCTGGTTGCTATGACACTCGTGTGTCCACCAGTGGTTTTTGCTTCATGCTTGGTAGCTCATGTATATCTTGGTTGAGCAAGAAGCAACCTACTGTGGCCACTTCCAGTTGTGAGGCTGAGTATAGGGCAGCTTTCACAGCGACTATTGAGTGTGTGCGGCTCAGACGCCTTATGGCTGATTTGGGTGTTGGCCAGTCTTCTGCCACCACCATCTTCACTGACAGTCAGAGTGCATTGGCAGTTGCGAGGAACCCTGTGTTCCATGCTCACACTAAGCACATTGAGGTGCATTATCACTATGTCAGGGAGAGGTTCTCTGCTGAGGAGATCAGCTTGGCATATGTGCCCACGCAGGAGAACATTGCAGACCTTTTCACGAAGGCTCTGCCTAGGGAGAAGTTTGAAGCTTTCCGCAAAGCTTTGGGCTTACTTCCTTTTGTGGAGTGATTTCCACATAGCTCGGCACTTCCTTATACATGAGTGCCAGCTCCTTGTTCACCGCATCACTCCCAGGGGGGATTTGTTGATATATTTAGGTAGTGATGTGTGTGAACACTCTAGGACCGCTGGGGCACTTTTTTCCCTCTTTAGGAGGTTTTTTTTCCCCCGGCTTGTATATACGCCTATTGCCCTAATGGGCTACTTATCTTTGTACATTCTCTAGTAATACATTTTCACTCTTGTGTGTTTTGCTCCAAGCTTCTTCTTCTTCCTTGTGCTGTTCACGTGCTTCTGCAGACGTCTAACTCCAACAGAACAATCCTAAAGATCCCTCAGTTTTCTTCCTTAAAACAAAACAAAAATCACAGCAAACGAATTTCGTATGAGAAAATTATGACTATTCAGGGTTCTAGGGTTAAAACAGGGTTCAAACAGGCTAACAGGCAAGCAAGACTTCTTGAAATACTTTGTGTAGTGGCCTCGCAAGGCTCTACTAAACCTTAAATGCTTCCACACATTAGCCAAAAATAGACCAATAGTTTTTGCCCTAAAAAATTGGCCGAATTTGCCCGTCAATCGCGATCGGGTGGTCTGTCAATCGCGATTGATATGTTAGTTGCGATTGACAGGTCCGTCGTGGCTGTTAGTTGTGATTGATGGGTCAATCGTGATTGACACATGGCTTGAAAATTGAGTTCGTCGTGGTCAAAGGATCGTTGACTCAGTCGATCGTGATTGACAAGTCCGTCGCGAGGGTTCTATCAGTCGTGGTCAAACAGTCGTTGACTAGGTCAGTCGTGATTGACAGGTCTGTCGGGACTGTCGGTCGCGATTGATGGGTTGATCGCGACTGACAGGTGAGTCACGATTGACACGTGGCATGCGTAAATTTTGTCGATCGTGGTTAGTCTGTCGTTGACTCTGTCGGTCACGATCGAGGTGTCGGTCGCGATTGACGAGTCCGTCGGCAGGTGTCCGTCATTGTTTGTTGATCGCGATTAACAGAAAACAGAGGAGTTTTAAAATTTTAAACACATATTTAGGAAGCTCTAGTCATGTAGATCATGATTATGCACTTTGTTTAGCAAAACAATCATTTTTTTTGTCGATCGTGATTGACAGAGGTCAATGCCTCGGGACCTGCACAGTCAAATTTTTTACCTACTAGAGCTGGTGAAGCTGCTGGGGATGCTGATTCTTGCAAGAAATCTCAGAAAACACAGAATAGCACAAACACGCAAACGCTCTCTCGCTCTCTCTCACAAGTGAAATGAGGGGAATAGTATGGGTATGGTGATATGACCAAAAACTGAAATTTTCGAGATGATGGCGATGGAGGTGGGAGATGGTGATGATGATGATGGTGATGAAGAAAACAAAAGAAAATAGATAAAAGTGAAGAAAATACCTATGACTCCAATGCCTCAACTCTATGTCTTACCATCACACGCTCGTCCTCAAAGCTCGATCCCCGGCAACGGCGCCAAAATTTGGTGTAGCTCAGTGATGAGTAGCACCTCCTTTAATGTCAATCCGGGACGACGTGAGGATGGTATGAAGACCTCGAACAAGTGATGGCACAAGTGTGTGAGTGAGAAGCACACTAACATGCACACACATACACATACACGCACACACAAGGTAAGACAAAGAGAGAATCAATGGAGTTCTTAGATTACTCAAAAGTGCTCTTACAAGTTCAATTCTACAACAATCTAACCTCAAAAATGAGCTCTCTAGCTCTATTTATAGTTTTTGGCTAGCTTTTGGCCTTGTCCAGACCTATTGTCCGGCCTAGTTAAAAATTAGGTTCTAGGGCCTATTTGAGGGCTCAAACGAAGTCTAAAAATCATGAAAATTGGTAAGATGATACTTCTAATACTCCTCAAGCTTGAGGACTCCTCGGCTTGCACAAAATGGAGTTACAAAAAGGTGAAGTGGTATTTACAATGATTTTTAGTGATGAGAATCACTGTTATGAGGGTGTTGATTTGGAAAAATTTGAATGGCCTAGTTGCCAGATCTTCGTTGACTACTTTGTCTGCTTGTGCCTTTTCTCCCCTCTGGCTCCCTTCTTTGGCCTCCTTGTCTTGTGAGTCCTTGGGTACTTTGACTGCTGCCAAGAAGAGACATGGATGAAGCCTTTTGAAGATTTAAACCAGACCAACCTAGCGACGTAAGAGGAGTTACCATATATGAGTTCAAAAACCTTAAGGCTCTAAGGAAGGTTGTCTATTTAGACAACATTTTGGAAAGGATGTCCTTAGTAATGGAGCATGGCAGACATGCATACACTTGGAAGGGTGAATTAATTTTTCCCCCAACAAGACCTAACATTTCTCATAGTCAACACGGAGTTGGGTCATCTCAAATTCATGGTAGCCATAAGGAAAGAACTAGAGAAAGATCAGAGGTAAGTTTTTCAAACCTCTCAGAAGACAAAGATTAGGGTTAGAGATAGATAGAGCAGATCAAGAGAGATAGAGAGGTCCAAGACATGAGAGAGGCATGGATGAGTTTCCCCTGCCAAGACCTAGAGAACACCCTATAATATTGAGGCCTACTCAATTGTTCAAATCCATGAAAAATTATTTCAATGGAACAGAAGATCCATATGATCATGTAGTCGAGTTTAGACAAGTGTTGAGAGCTAAGCAGGTTGAGGACTTTTGCACTCAATATAATGCTTTTGGTATAATGCTAAAGAATACCACCTTGACATGGTTTCAACTTCTGCACCAAGGTCAATTCAAGAACATTGACCAATTACTAGAAGCATTCATCACCGAGTTTTCTAAAAGTGGTATAAGGCAGAACACCTCATCCTTGATTCATATTTTTCCAAACACCTCAAGAAAAATTCAGGCTAGCAAGATGTAGATTCAGACAATACCTTGAGAGATGTCCCATCCCAGAGCTAACCACATTAGCCAAGCAAGTGGCATTACTCTTGGATGGCTTGTTAAGTGAAAATTTACAATCATATATCTACCTGAAGGAACCTAGGAACATAAATCATGTCAAGGATAACCTAGGAGACGAGTTAGAACTTTCCAAGATTTATAAGGATTCAGATAGTTCTACTAGTTTCACATCCAAACCATTGACTTCAATCGATAAAGTGGTTGAGAAAGTAGCTCAGAAATTAGGAGTCTCAAGCAAACACACCCCTAGAATGGTCTTGGTGAAACAATGTTACAAGTGTGGAGGAGACCACATGGTTGATGTGTGCCCAATTGGACTCAACCCCAAGGGAACCATAATAACCAATACTGCACAATAGAGAGAAGATACACCCACCATACGGCATAGGATTTTCCATACAACAAACAAGTGGTTAGACAAAATTACCAACAACCATATCAGTAGCTAGGGAGATACCAAAATCCATATCAATAACCACCATAATTTAGGCCCTAGCAACCTTATCAACCTCCATACAAAGCTCATCAAAGACCTCAATTGGTGCTAGGTTGACAGCCTCCACCCCTTGCCAATGTTATCCCAATCAAGTATGCATCAGCAAAAGATAACTTGGGTAGAGCCCTAGTGTAGATAGCCCACCAGCTTACTACATGGATTCATTAGAGCATATTGAGATCTATCCTTATGAAATCCCTAATGAACCAAGTTGGGAGCCCCAATACTCGAATGTGATGTACACCAATCCTAACCAAGGCAGATGAGACCTCAAGCACCTATAGGGCCATGATATATATCTCAAGGTGATCATTCCATTCATGATTGTCCCCTTCCTTCCTCTGAACCATTTTAGTCAGTGACTATTCAAGGCTTTTGTCTAGAGTGTGGAAAAGAGCACCTCCTAAGAGACTACCCCAAGAATTTGGTCAATACACAAAAGTTTACCCCAATCAATGCCATTGGCTTGGTTGTAGACTTTAGCAGAAGCATAACAACTACAACCCCTGTGCAAGTATAATTAGAGCACATGCACTATAGCAAACTCAAGGCTTAGGTCAAGAGAAGAATTCCGAAACCAGTGAGACTGAGAGTGTAGCTAAAGAGAATGAGAGCTTGGAATGATAGTTGTGAAAGGATGAAGAGACAATGGACAAAAAAGATGAGTGAGTTAGAAGAGAGCTTAAAGGAAGCAAAAGCAAAATTGATAGAGATCGCATCTCACACAAACCCTCAAACCCCACTGCCATCTTCACACTTAAACCATCCCTCAAGGCCAACACCAACCAGAGAAGGACCAGTCCTAGCAAATCCCACTCCTGAAGATGTGGGCATGATGTTCAAAGCATATCAAGCTAGAATCCAAGAAGGAACAAATGTGGTGGAGCTAGATATGTATTATCCTAGAGCAGACTTAGAAATTGAAAGGACCAAGCTATGTGCAAAAATGGTAGAACTAGCTCAGGACATGTTTGATGCAAACCATCTCTTCAATCACACTAACTCAACATAGATAGATTTACACTTTGAAGAACTAGTGGAGAGATTAGAAAGAATGATAGCCAAACCTAGGAAGTTGGCTACCTCAAAGGCTCAAAATACTAGAAGAGAAGAGCTAGGTCTACCCCCCAAGTAAGCTTATGCTCCAAACTCCACGGATGAAGGAATCTCTTCTTTTGTAAATCAGTACTCCTAAGAGTTGTTATGAGAGATTCCTCAACCAAGATATGCATGAGTTACCAAGAATGAATTAAAACCACTAGTGAAAACATGAGTGTCATAACAACTAGCCCAAAGTGAGTTAGAAAATCATGTAAATCTAGTAGTAATTGTTGATATATTTAGGTAGTGATATGTGTGAACACACTAGGACCGTCGGGGCACTTTTTTCCCTCTTTAGGAGGTTTTTTTCCCCCGGCTTGTATATACGCCTATTGCCCTAATTGGCTACTTATCTTTGTACATTCTCTAGTATTACATTCAGTATTGTGTGTTGTGCTTCAAGCTTCTTCTTCTTCCTTGTGCTGTTCACGTGCTTCCGCAGACATCTAACTCCAACAATTGGTATCAGAGCAGGTCGTCGCTTCATCTAGGGCACCATCGACACTCCTCCGTTTGCAATCTCAGATTCACACGAAATTTGGTGAGCATACTCAGGGTGTTTGAGACATCAAAACTGCTTCACTTTGTAGTGCCAAAATCTCGGTTTAAGCTCGTTTCGACCTCCGAACCCACTATCACCACGCTTGTGCAGGCTATTTCATCTTTTTGTGCCAAAGGTATATACCAGTTTTTGTTCGCCAGTATAAGCGTCTCAAAGTCTGCTACAGATCTAACAGGATTCGTCCGGGCAGTTCTGTTCAACTTTTTGAGATACAGTCAATTTTTTGCATCAAGGTATTTTAGTCACCAGCCATGGCTTAAAGCAGTGATCTATTCCGTATGTTGGTTGTTGAGGATAAGTTGGATGGTACCAACTACCCATTATGGGCTTATATGATGCGACATGTATTGGTTGCAAAAGGATTGTGGAACATTGTGCAGGGTGTTGAAAGACATCTTGTTACACCTGTAACAACAAGTACTACAAATATAGGTGCTGGAGCTGATGAAGATGGTGTCAAAGATGATATTGTGCAGATTCCTGTTCGTGCTGCTGTTTCTGCTACACCTACTATAGAGCAGATTTGTTGGGATGGCAGAGATGCCCACCCACATGCATTGATAGCTTTTTCTGTCAAACGTGCCATTATTCCTCATATTTGCTCTTGCAGAACAGCTAAGGATGCTTGGGATACACTTACCACATTGTACCAAGCTAGGAATGAGGCTCGTGTTGCTTACCTCTGAAAACAGTTGGAGAGTGAGCACATGAATGAAGGTGATTCTATAGACAGTTTCCTAACAAAGATCAAAGACTTGAAGGAACAGTTGATTTCTGTTGATGAGGTTATACCAAATAGCTCACTTGTGCAGACCGTTCTGAATGGTCTTCTTGATTCATATCAGAGTTTTGCTTCTACTCTTTGGTTGATGATGAAAGGCAATCCAAATGCCTTGTCATTTGAGGAGTTAGTCTCTGTTCTGTTGCAAGAAGATTAGTCCAGGTAGAACAGGTCCATTATGCATGTTGCAGATCAAGCCTTCCTGGCTAGTCAGAAGGGCAAAGAAAAATGGAGTTCTTCTACTAGTAAGCAGAAATCTGCAAATGTTGCACATACGAAGAACCAAGACAAAGATGAGAAAAAATCAGAAAAACAAAAATTGTTTTGTAAGTACTGTAAAGGGAATGATCATCTCATAAAGAACTGTCCAAAACCGGCTGCAAAAGAGGCAAAGGAATAAGAGGCTGGTGTTGGAAGCAGCCAAAGGCATAGAAGACGCGGAAGCATGTAACGACGGAGCAGGGAGCCAGTCGAATCTTTTTTCAAAGAATCATGTTTTAGAAATACTTTTCAAAAACCTCCAACAGTGATTTTTATCACTATTGTAACATATGTAACATAGAAAAACCCTTTTCTTAATTTCTAGCTCCATTTTGTGCAAGCCGAGGAGTCCTCGAGCTTGAGGAGCTTAGGTAGAATGAGCGTATCAGTTTTCGTTATTTTTAGACACCGTTTACCCTTCCAAATAGCATCTAGGACCTAATTTTTAACTATGCCGGTCACTAGATGTGAAACCGGTCAAAACTAGTCTAGAAACTATAAAAAGAGCTAGAGAGCTCATTTTTGAGGTTAGCTTGTTTGAGGTTAGAGTTCTTTTGAGCTTGTAATAGTGCTCTTGAGTAATAGAGTTGATTTCTCACCTTCCATTGTGTCTTGCTTGTCTCTTCGTAGTGTGTGTGTATGTGTGTGTGCATTTCTATGCTTCTCACCTTCCCTCTCACTTCATCTCACATTCACGATCTTCATATCACTCCTATCTCTTCCGCGGATTGACATTAAGGAGGTGGAGCTTCTTAACGTGGTTCTCACCATTGTGCTAGAGCAACACCAAATTTGGCGTCGTTGCCGGGGATCGAGTCTAGGACGAATGTGTGATGGTAAGAGTATAGCAAGAAGTGGCATTGGAAGGTAAAAATTTCAGTTTTTGTTGTTATTTTTACTTAGTTTTTAGTGTTTTTCACCTCCCCCACACTCCATCTTCATCACCGCATCATCATCTTCATCTCCAAAAAAATCAAAAAATTCACCATATCCACCCATTCTCCTCATTTCTCCTCATTTCCCCTCATTTGTGCATGCGAGAGAGTGAGAGAGAGCTTTTGTGCTTGCATGTGCTTTTGTTTTCTTGAGTTTTCTTGCAGGTACAGAGCTCCAGTGCATCAGAAAAGCTTGGAAAAGGTAAAATTTTCAGTTTCTGTCAAAAATTTCCGACTGTGTCAGACCATCGTGATGGTCTGCAAAGTTCGGATTTTGAGGAAGGCGAGTTCACCACCGTGTAGGCGACCCCTGCGTGTATAGGAATCCATAGCTGCATCTCAAAAAATTGCATTTTGGTGGACCATCGCGACGGTCTCAGACCATCGCGATTGTGTCACACCATCACGATTGGCTCACGCCATCGCGACGGCTCGACCGGACCATCGCGACGGTCTCACGCCATCGCGACGGTTCATTTGGACCATCGCGACGGTTCGCGGACCATCGCGACTGTTCGGTTGACCCCACACCATCGCGATTGGCTCACGCCATCGCATCGACGGTGCCACGTGGCAAGTTCGACCATCACGACGATACCCTCAGACCATCGCGACAACTCGAATTTTGGACCATCGCGATTGGCTCACGCCATTGCGCCCTGACCATCGCGATTGGCTCAAGCCATCACATCTCTGACCATCACGACGGTTCACTTTGGACCATCGCGATTGTTCATGTTGACCATTGATTGATGCCATCGCGATTGTCCGCCTGATTGAGCCATCACGACAGTTCACATTCACGCCATCGTGATCATCCATTTCACGCCATCGCGACAGTTCGCTCCATCGGACCATCGCGATTGTGCCATGCCATCGCGACGGTTCGCCTGGACCATCGCGACGGTCCCAGACCATCACGATTGTCTCACGCCATCGCGATTGTGCACCCCCATCGCAAATTTTAGGGTTTCAATTTTTGGCCAATTTTGGGGCTATTTTTGGGAAATTTTTGGGTGAGTAGACTCATAGGAGACCCCTTAGCTCATATTTGGAGAAAAACCTGTTTGTCAGTTTTTACCCCCCAGGGCCTGAACGGTCATAACTTTTTCATCCGAAGTCCGTTTTTGGAGCTTAATAGCTCGTTAGAAAGCTCTCTACGAGTACTACGTGACCTCAACTTTTTTTTTTCTTAAAGGATACGTCTTTTTTTAGATAATCCATTTTGAGGTTGACCTAGTTTGGGACTAGAAAGTCAGGGGGCAAACATTGAAAAGTTGGGCAAAAGGGAAGGGACTTAAAAGGTGTATATACTCAAGTGCTTGATCATCCAACTGTGAATTGGTCTAATATTGGATTTTTCCAGGTCTAGCAAGGGCAATCAAAGGCAACCAAAGCAAGGCAGAACGGGCATAAAGCTTGGGAAGCACGGATTCTTGGGCATCAGAGCAACCAGAAAAGCTGACTCGAGGTTGGAAGATTACTCAACCCCCTCAGTCAATTCTTAGCTTAGGATAAACGGTAGTATTGTGGATTTAAGACGATAGGAATGCCTCAAGTTCAAGAGAATTAAATTTATCAAGTCCAAGACGAAAGATAAAGGTGTGTGACACGAAAACCTAAAGGAAAGAACATAAGTCTGACGGAACGAGAACTCAAAGTACCACGGAAAGTCGAATTCCTGACGCATACATTAAGACAAGAATCTAAAGGAATCTAAAAAGAATCAAGAAAGTAATAACAAAGAATCATTGACGATCTGAGCGTGTACTGAGTGTGCAAGGAAGAAAATTAATGAACCTTAGATCGGGCAAACATATAGGCAAGTCAAACCGACGAAGCCTTAGATCATCAGAGGCAAGTGTAAGAACTACTGCACGATCGTGGGCTCAACAATTGAACACTAGTTATCCCTACGAGAGCTCAGACACTAGTGATTCAGAAATGGCATTCAGCACAGAAAGACCAGAAGGAGGGTCAAATGTAGCATACTTAGAAAAACCAGAACGACCCTATAGAACGCAACTAGAGTTTCTCTGAACCAACCGATTAGGTGCTCGCATCTATGAGGATGGATTGCGAAGGCAAGTGGTGCAAATGCACAACCCCGATCAACCCAGTGGATTGGAACATCCAGTGGTGAAATTTGAGAGAGACGCGTACATAGACAAGGAAGGAACAATGTACATCTTAAGTACGCAACCAAACAATACCAACGAGTTTGGCGTGATTCAGCTAGAGATGGAAACTAAATCTCAAGGAAAAGAACCATTAGAAGAGCCTAGAACACCTAGAGGGAAATGTTGGAACGATCCTGGGGCCCCAAATTCCAACACTTGGTATCAGAGCTACATAATTGACATACACACTTAAGATAAGATGAGTGAGATTAGAATTGAGATTGAAGACAAGTTGGATGGATCTTCTAATTATCCCATGTGGAGTTTCATGATGATGAACTTGTTAGTGACAAAGGATTTATGGAGTATCGTCAATGGATCCTTAACAAGACCAAGACGAGAAGGCGAAGAAGGGTCTACAGCAGCTTCAACAGGTACTGGAATTACTATTACAGAACCAACAGAAGAAGAGGTAACCACTTCGACATCCAGAGTCACTGCTAGGTCTTTACCTAGAGTTCCTCCTACTGAAGATCAGGCAAGATGGGATGCTAGAGATGCTTTAGCACTTTCATTCATAGCAATGAGCGTCAAAAAGCATATTCTACCACAGATCAGATCTTGCAGAAGTTCTAGTCAAGCTTGGTTAAAGCTCAAGAATCTTTTTCAGAGCAGAAATCCTGCTAGAAAAGCTCACTTGAGGAGACAACTAGCAAATACAAGGATGAAAGCTGGTGAGTCAATTCAAACCCACATTACGAGACTCGTTGACTTGAGAGATCAACTTCTAAATGTAGGAGTTGAGATATCAGATGAAGAAATGGTAAATACGCTGATTAATTCACTTCCTATTTCATATCGATCCTTCATAACCACTCTTACTCTTACCACAAGAGATAGAGAGGTTACATTTGAAGAATTAGAGTTCTTGTTACTTCAAGATGAAGATCAGTTGAAGGGAATGGAAGAGAATGAAGAAGCACTTTCATCTTCATCAAAGGGTAAGAAGAAGAAGGATAAGAAGAAGGAACAAAAATCCAAGAAGGAAAGTAGGTCCCTCTCACCTTCTACTTCAGATTCTGTATCTATGACATCTAAAGAGAATTCTTCTAAGAAGAAGGTAAAAATATGTTCTTTTTGCAAAAAACGTGGACATATTCAGTCAGAATGTTATAAAAGGATTGCAGCAGAAAAGAAAAAGGCATCAGGTAATGTTGCAGAAGATGATAAAAAAGGGAAATCTCAAGGTGATTCTTATGCCTGTATCACTATTGAGGAAGTAGCTTTTGATCAAGCAGCTTTACAAGTTCTTTCAGCAAGTCCTTGGATATTCGACTCAGGTGCTACAAAGCATATGACAGGTTGTAGAGATGTATTTTCTTCTCTCTCCTATTCTTCAGGTAGAAGAGTTACTATTGCAGATGGCAATGATTTGGATGTTGTGGGAATAGGTACAGTAACCCTAAAGTCAAGAGAAGGTGGTAATTTTCAAATTTCAGATGTCCTTTATGTACCTGAAATGAAGATAAATCTGCTATCTATATCTGCATTTTTAAGTGATGGTTTTAAAGTTGTATTTGAGAAAGATCTTTGTAAGATCTTATCACATAAAGAAGACAAGTGTCTTTTACAAGGTAAGCATAAAGGAGGGGTCTTTGTTTTGTCAAAAATCAGTCAAGCATATGCAGTCAAATCTTCGTCACCGGTGGAAGATATGAAGCTATGGCATGAAAGATTTGGACATATCAGTTTTGGAGCTCTCAAGAATATCAAAGACAGAGGTATGGTTGAGATTTTACCCTCATTCAAGCTACCTGATGATTCAGATATATGTGAAGGTTGTCTTGAAGGTAAGATGCATAAACTACCTTTCAAGAAACATGGTCATATTACAGCTACCAGGAAATTGCAGATTATTCATTCAGATGTGAATGGACCTATGAGAGCAGACTCTATTCAGGATTTCAGGTATTTTGTCCTATTTGTGGATGATTTTACAAGATACTCATGGATCTATGGTCTTAAGTCGAAGTCAGAAGTCTTTCCTATGTTCAAGAAGTTTGTAGCTATGGTTGAAAATGAAAGTCAAGAAACTGTCCAGATTCTAAGAAGTGATAGAGGTGGAGAATACTTGTCAAATGAGTTCCAAACATTTCTCGATGAGAAAGGTATTACTCGACATCTTACTATTGCTTATACTCCTCAGCAAAATGGTGTTGCAGAAAGAAAGAATAGAGTACTTGTTGAAATGATGCAGAGCATGATGGCGTCCAAGAGGCTTTCACCGAAATTCTGGTTTGATGCAGTACATACAGCTAATCACATTTTAAACAGGTCATCTACAAAAGCTTTAAAGGTAATCACACCGTATGAGGCTTATTATGGTAGAAAACCTAATGTGAGTTACTTCAGAGTGTTTGGATCACTTTCTTATGTACATGTTGAGAAAAAGGACCGAGGCAAACTAGATGTAAAGGCAAAGAAAGCTATTTTTATTGGATATCCTGTTGAAAGCAAAGGATACAAGTTTTATGTTCTAGAGACAGGTGAAGTTATTCTTTCACGTAATGCTTATATTGCTGAAGATAAGGTTTATGATAAAGAAGCAGAAATTCCGGAGTTCATTAGTGAAAATGACTATGGAATTTTTAGAAAAATTCTGGATGTACATGTTCAGCCATATCAGGAGGGAGTTAAACCTCAAATTCCTAGTATTCAAGAAAAAATTGAAGAAAGAGGAATTTCACAACCTTCTACAGAGTCAGTTCCACAAGAGACTTTGATTCCAGAAATGGAAGAAGTTAAAGTTCCAGAAAGTCCTAGTACCTCGACAGGACAAGTTCTAGAACATGTGGAAGTTGGAAGTTCAAAAAGAGTTTCACCACTATTCAAGGATACACCTACGTGGTTATATCAGACTTGGAAAGATAGTGGTACAAAAACTTTTACTGGAAGAACAAGGAGTCAGACTAGACAACAACAACAAGATCATGTAAGAACAAGAAGTCAAACTAAACAGCAAAAAGATCATGTAAGTTTTGCTGAAGACTTCGAGATTCATGATATTTTGGCACTTACGACTGTTGAAGATGAACCTGCGTGTGTTAAAGATGCACTTAACATTCCTATTTGGAGAAAAGCTATGCAAGAAGAGATTGATTCTATTCATAAGAATCAAACTTGGCAGCTATGTGAGTTACCAGAAGGAAAGAAGGCTATAGGTGTAAAATGGATCTTCAAAATCAAAAGGAAAGCAGAAGGTACTATTGATAGATACAAGGCCAGGTTGGTTGTCAAAGGATATGCACAACAAAAAGGTATTGATTATGATGAGACATTTGCTCCTACATCTAGGATGACTATTATTAGGTCAGTACTTGCTCTAGCAGCACATTTTGGTTGGCATATATATCAACTTGACATTAAGACTGCTTTTCTAAATGGTGATTTACACGAAGATGTGTATATTCAGCAGCCAGAAGGTTTTGAAGAGACAGGTAAATAACACTTAGTGTGTAAGATTATAAAAGCTTTGTATGGTTTAAAACAGGCACCTAGAGCATGGTATGAAAAGATACATACATATCTTTTATCCGTTGGTTTCCATAACTCAGATGCAGCTCCAACTCTTTATGTCAAAGCTGAAACAGGTATGATGGTTATAGCAATCATTTATGTTGATGATATTATAGTCACAGGTCCCAGAGATGAAGATTTGCAGATGTTCAAAGAAGAATTGAAGCAAACATTTGATGTGAATGATTTAGGCATTCTACATTATTATCTTGGGATTCAGTTTCTGTTTCGAGATGAGTGTATCTACATGACACAGCAGAAGTACATTGAGAAACTTTTGGAAAGGTTTCAGATGGGTGATTCTAAACCTATGCAAACACCTATGGATCAGAACACGTCTTTACAAATGGTAGCAGATGCAGAGCCATTTGATGCTACTCTATATAGTCAAGCAGTTGGTTGCTTGATTTATCTTTGTAATACACGTCCTGATATACAGTTTGCAGTTTCTCAAGTATCAAGGTTCATGCAGAATCCGACAGTGTTACATTGGAAAGCAGTAAAGCGGATCTTTCGTTATTTGAAGGGAACTTCAAATTATGCTATGGTATTTTCGAAATCTACACATGCCCTTAGGCTCATGTCACAGGTCCATGGTTCCATAGTTCCAGTCATGTACAACATTAATTCCAGCAATCTTCCATATTGACAAAACATGAACATACCACAACTTAATCATAAAAATGATGAGATAAAGATAGAGAAAGAATAGACGACATGTGTAAGGTTTTACGTAAGCCATCGCTTACTCATAGTATCATATATACCAATGTTCAATGTACAATGTGGGAGCAAAACTCTCAACCACTCTATGTGATGAGAAATAGATGAGTGAGTGAATGTACAATGTAACAAACATATTCAGATGTATGGACAGTAATCTGAATATACATGAGATGTGTGACCTTATAGGTTATAGAAGAGTGAATATGAGTGACTGAAAGAGGAAGGATCAGTGTGAACAGAAATCCTCAAACTCATGTGAACACACCTTCTTAAACACCTCATAAAATATGCATAAAGCATATAAGTACTGATTCTCTTGTACCTATGCCAAATAGGACTCCTCCTGATATGAACGCCACGACCTCCATAAACTTCAAGTAGTACCTGTGTGCATAAAGAGAATATGTACCTGAATACTTAACATAAGATGTGAATCTTATGTTAAACTCCATCTAATGTCTTTGAAGTAGCCAGATATCTTCTTGTAGAAGACAATCTTCAACCTAACATCTTCTTGTAGAAGATGATCTTCAAATACGCCATGTAGATGGTCCCATCCAATGTCTTTGAAGTAGTCAGGCATCTTCTTGTAGAAGATAAACTTCAACCTAACATCTTCTTGTAGAAGATGATCTTCAAATACATCATGTAGATGGGCGATCCTCACCATCAAGCTGCTAATAATCAAGTCTTCTTGCCATGAACAAGAGATGACCTCCTCTCCATGAGCTAGAGTGTGAGCACACCCTTCATCTTCTCCAAGAAGAATCACCAAGAAGAACTCCATAGCTGCTCCTCAACATGCTTCAAGTTAGCACCATGGCTGCCCCATGTGCTAGAAGAAACACCACCTCTACTGAGGTCCAAGCTCTAGAAAGCTTGTGTTGATCCTAGGTGAAGGATGATTACAATGAGCCCAAGGTGCTTCTTATATAGTAGTTTGTGTACTTGAAAAGCACCCCTCCAAAAGCAATCGCTTCTAATAAAGCTAGGAATAAAGCACCAATTTTGAAACGCCGTCCGTCGCCTTTATTCTTCGCGTTCGCATGTGTTTTTAATAGATTAAAAACACCAAAATACTTTGATAGACTCGTGCTGGCCGTCCCGGGATTTGAACCCGGGTGGGTTCTATAGAAGGTAGACGAGCTATCCATGCTGCCAGCGCTTATTGTTTGTACAAGGGGCTAACTGAATAGATAGACATCCTGTTACGTCGCCCGTGCTGCTGTCTTCTAGAGACTACTAAAAGGATAGCTACTAATGTTGTATCCTCTGAGCAAAATTTCTCCAATGGACATTGTTTCCAACAATCAATACTAAAACCTCTTGAGCATACACAACTTAATTGACAAGATGATAAGTGAGATAGAGAAAGAAAGAGATCTTGAGACAAGGATAGGGAACGTAAGCTAGATGCTTACTTCACTAAAAATAATAGATGTCCAAATTACAACATGGGAGTACTACTCAACCATATAAAGTTGTGCACTCACTAATGGAAGAATAAGAAGATGATGATACAAAATTTAGATTATGTCGAAATAATCTAAGTGTGTGTGAAGAGAATGAAGCAACGAAGCTAACAAAATAGTGTAACGAAATTGTAAATCAACCACAAGGTTAACTCACAAAAGATAGTTACCACCACCTCGTAGAAGACTTCCTGCTGCAATGTGAGTAGCCTCTCCTTCACCACAACTTCACCTCCTTCAAGAGTGTGAGAACACTCTGTCTTCAAGAAGATCTCCAAGCTCTAGATCTTTGAGTGAGTGATTATACAAGCAGCCAAGGGCCTCCTTATATAGTAGTTGTGTATCCATTGAAAAGCTTAATAAAAAGCTACGATCGTCCATGAATAAAGCTCTTGCGATTTAATTACAAAAGCAAACTCATATCGTAAAACTTCTACGCTTTTCTATATGCGATATTAAAAAAACGTAAGCTTTGCTTTTGATTTTGTTTTCTTTTAACTTTCTAAAAGATGGTTTCACACTATGAAATTTCAGGTTCGTATGGACGAAAGATTATTGGACATTGATTCCAACAGGAAATCTGTACTGACACGAGTACTAATCCCGGAATGGATCCCTCAGGACAACAGAAGCATAGAGTTGTTCGTAAATAAAGAAACTGATGAAGCCTTTTGGAGATACAAGACAGAACTACTTAGTGAAGTAGGTATCATGACGATATACGAATTCAAGGACCCGGATACACCTGGAAAGGTTGTATACCTGGATGAGACTTCAGAAAGAGTCTTTGTGGTACTTGACCACGCTAAAAACACATACACATGGAGAGGTGAATTGGTATTCCCTCTATCTAGAACAAACATGAATACAAGCCAACAAGGGGCAGGAACATCCTCAGCCCATGGAAATCAAAGAGAGAAAAATAAAGAAAGACCCGAAGTAAGCTTCACTCATCCCATAGGGAGAGATAGAACAACCACGGACACTAATAGAACGGATAGACAAAGAGATCATGGAATACTAGGTGGTAGAGATGATTTTCCTCTACCTATACCACGTGAACACGCAAGAATACTGAGACCCACACAGTTAGTGAAATCCATGAAAAATTACTTTGATGGGACAGGAGATCCCTATGACCATGTTGCAGAATTCAAGCAAGTACTAAGAGCCGAACAAGTTGAAGACATGTTCACGCAATACAACGCATTTGGAATAACGTTAAAGAATACATCTTTAACTTGGTTCCAACCGTTGCAACAGAGGCAATTTAGGGACATCCATCACTTTTTAGAGTCATTCATCACTGAATTCTCTAAAAGTGGGATTAGGCATGACACGTCTTCGTTGATTCATAGCTTCAAACTGACCCCTCAAGAAACAGTTAGACTCACAGGACATAGGTTTAGACAATATGTTGAACGATGTCCAATGCAAGAGCTACCCTCACAGGCCAAGCAAGTGTCATTGTTTCTAGATGGCTTGTTGAGCTCTAAACTACGCTCCTATGTGTACCTAAAAGAACCGAGAACGCTATAGCAATGTGTGAGAATATGTATAGACATTGAGGACAACTTAGGAGACGAGTTGGAACTCTCAAAGGTCTATAAGGATTCAGATTGTTCATCTCTAGCATCCACAAAATTGTCTAACGCGATAGAAGATCTAGCAGAAAAAGTGGCCCAGAAACTAGGAGTTTCTAGTAAACCTAGGGTACTAACAAACAAGCGTTGTTACACTTGTGGTGGAAATCATTTGGCAAATGTGTGTCCCAATGCACCACAACCACAAGCCAACCCTAGTGGCCAATACTGTACAATTGAGAGAAGATACACGAATCATACGGCTCAGGACTACCCATACAACAAACAGACCGTGAGACAGAACTACCCGCAAGCATACGCACAGCCAGGTAGGTATCAAGGCCATTACAATGATCAGCCTTATTACTATAGGCCTCCTCAGAACTACCCATACCAGGCTCAACAGAGACCTCAACCTGTCTTAGCTCAGCAGCCACCCCCACCAGCGAATGTCATCTCAGTCAAATACGATACTGCAGAAGAGAACCTAAGTAGGGCCTTAGTGCCTTCTTCACCTTTGATCACAGAGAGTGACCCAAACTCAAACAGTTTTGACTCTACGCATGTAGATAGTCCACCCGCTTATTACACGGAGTCACCAGAACATGTGGAGACATATCATTATGATAGTCCACCAGTGGAACCTAGTTGGGAGCCAGATTATGCTAATGTGATGTACACAAACCCAAATCCACGGCCCCAATTAAGACAACAAAGACCACAGGGCCCTAGAGGACCATGCTTTAGGTGCCAAGGAGATCACTTCATAAAGGATTGTCCACATCCTCCAATAGCAGGACAATCACAGTACTATAACATACAAGGCTTTTGCGCCGATTGTGGTAAAGAGCACATAATCAAAGATTGTCCCAAGAACCCAGTTAACGCTTCAAATGTGACACCGATCAACGTGATAGGTATTTTAAATAACGCAGATGGATCCAACCCTACATACGTGCCTATCCAAGCTATAACAAGAGCCCAGGCGCTCTTACAGAACCAACAGCTTAATCAGGAGAAAGTAGCCGGAACTAGTGAAGTTGCAGAATCTAGCAGTAAAAAGACAAAATCTTGGAAAGATTCTAGAGAAAGAATAAAGAGGAAGAGGAGTAAAAAGATAACTGCGTTGGAAGGAAGTTTGAAGGAATCTAGAGCCAAAATCTTAGAATTGACTTCACAGGACTTGAATCAAGAGAATCCAGCTCAGAAATCAGGATCGGTTTTAGCGGAACCCATACCAGAAAATCTAGACATGATGTTTCGTGCATATCAGGCTAGATTAAAAGAAGGACCTCAAGTAGCTGAAATGAGTAAAAACTACCCTCGAGCTGATCTAGAAATTGAGAGAACTAAACTTTGCATGAAGATGGTAGAATTAGCACAAGCTTTGTTCGAAGCCTCTAGATATCTTAATTGGAATAACATGGCAGAACCTGAATTACACTTCCAAGGACTGATGGAGAGGCTAGAATATTTGATTGATAGCAAAGAGAAAAAGGATCAACACAGGAACCCTATTGTCCTAGAGACACAGGAAAATAATGCACCATCCCTGTCTCAAGTACCCAATACAGAAAGTCAAGACAATTTGTCTTCCATACATAAATACTCACATGAATTTTTGAGAGAAATCCAAGAAGAGAAATGGAGAAAAGAACAAGGAACTCATCCTCCTATTCAAGAAATAAATGACTTGCAGGAGCAATTTCCCCAAGACATTCCCTCTATTTACGATGATGTAGAGGAGAACAACTGAGTGAACACACAGGCTTTGAATCTAATTCTTTACAAGAATTACCTCAGTTCACAGGACCTTGGGAAGCAAAGTCTCTTAATATGAGAGCACCCACGATAATAGTGAGGAATGAAGAATCAGTAATCCCTAGAAACACGGAAGTGATCAAGAATACCAAAGTACAATGTAACCTCACTCTAGAGGAGTTGCTGAAGATAAAACCAGAACTGTGGAAACATGTAGCAAATCAATTACCCGAGCTTGCTACTACTTCCTCACAAATAGGATCACAAAATAAGGTACCAGAGATACCTGTAGAAAAGATTGGAGATGTAAGCGAAGGAGAGGAAGGTAACACTTATCTTCCGATAACCCATCAGGGCTACACCACGAAAGCCATCTTAGAATTCAGGAGCCGGAGTAGCCATAGCTACCACCGCTTTATGGAAACGTTGGGGTAAGCCAGCATTGAGACCCACCAGGATGAAGCTACAAATGGCTGACGGACACATAGAAAAACCATTAGCCTTACTAGAAGGCATATCTCTCACCACTTGTGGTGTAGAATTTGAGCATACCTTTGCCATTTGTGATTTTGCAAAAAATCATGCTTATGAGATGATATTGGGACGACCATTCATGCGTCAGTTGCAAATTGTACAAGATTGGGGAACTAATTCTTTGTACTTGCAACATTTAGGAGTGACTACTAAAGTCAACCTTAAAGACTATTCACATAGAGATGTACCCCCAATACAATGGAATACCATCCATAAGACACCAGTAGAAACAGAATCCGTGCACTCATTAGAATCAGATCCTTCTTGGTTGCATGAGGATACTCATTTATGGATGTGTAAAGTTGCAAAACAAGAGGAAGAAAGATTAGAAGCAAGGACTTTAGGTGCAGAACAACATCCACGAACCCTTCAAGATCTAGCCTACGCACCTGTAGTATTTCTAGACGAAGAGTTTGAACCCCATGGTTGGGCAGAAATCCTAGCAACCATGGATGTAGCCATCAATGAAGAACAATGGACACCCCACTGTGACGAGGATGGCTATGACATTTCAGTTTTCACGATAGAGCCAATCATGTGCGATGCAATTTTAGAAGAATGTGAACCTAACACTGATGCATTTGAGGATGCAAGTGATTTTGATTTAGAATCAATTATCATGGACCCACCCTTTGCATCAGAAGAAGAATATTTTTTCAAAGTAGAAACTCATCCTCAGAGACAGGAAGAAGTTATGAATGATGCGAGAATAGCCATTCAAGTGACTAGCAAAAGTGAAGGCAAGAAAAGAAAGAAGAAAGAAACCATGTCAGAAAAAGAAGAATCTTTATTTGAAGTACCCGAGAATTTCAAGAAATATGAAATCGAAGATAGAAGAATCATGGTACGAATGCCTAATAGAAAGGCGAATGATGGACAGGTATATGATAACCGAGAGAAAACCAAAAAAATAATAGTTTCTATAGAAGGAGAAGAAGAAAAATGTACATACATAGGGCATGATTTGACGAAGGAAGAAGAAGAAGAATTAGTTGCCCTGTTGCGCGAATATAGAGATGTGTTCGCTTGGAGTTACAAAGCTTTGAAAGGAGTAGATCCAGATATATGTTCTCATAGAATCCCTATGACTCCAGATGCAAAACCGACAAAACAGAAACCTTACACGTACAATGATAACTACGCTGCGAAGATTAAAGAGGAGATAGATCGGCTGATAGAAGCAAGATTCATTTACGAGATTGAGCATACCGAATGGGTATCCCCTATTGAGGTAGTGCCCAAGAAGAATGGAAAATTGTGTGTGTGTATTAACCTTAAAAAAGTTAATGCCGCCACAATTAGAGACAGTTATCCTCTTCCTATCACGGAACACTTATTGGAAAGAGTTGCGGGCAAGGAAGTTTACAGCTTCCTTGATGGTTTTTCAGGCTATAATCAAGTAGCCATTGCTCCAGAGGACCAACACAAGACGGATTTTGCCACTAAATGGGGCATATTTGCATTTCGTGTAATGCCTTTTGGGCTCACAAATGCACCCGCCACTTTCCAGCGACTCATGTGTCATGTTTTTAAGGAATTCTTACGCAAGAGTTTGGAAGTATATGTTGATGACATATGTGCTCATTCTAATATCAGGCAGACGCATATCCTAGAGTTAAGGCAAATATTTGACAAATGTCGAGAATATCAGGTTTGTTTGAACCCAGAAAAGTGCATTTTCATGGTCAGACAAGGCAAAATTCTAGGACACATTGTGTCAAAAAATGGAATCTCTACGGATGAAGAAAAGGTGAAGGTAATTGCAGAATTACCTAGACCAACTAATGTGAAAGAGGTACAAGCATTTATGGGCCATTGCGGTTATTATAGGAGATTCATACACATGTATGCAATCATAGCCAAGCCTTTGTACTCTCTTTTAACCAATTTTGAATGGACAGATGAATGTGAGAATTCATTCAATGAACTTAAACGACGCTTGTGCTCAGCACCTATATTGACTACCCCAGATTGGAGTAAGCCATTCCATGTACATGTGGATGCATCCAACTATGCCATAGGATGCGTGTTAGCACAACCCACGAATGAAGGTAACATAGATCTCCCCATAGCTTACGCGATCAGACAATTGAATGCAACAGAAAGAAATTACACCACGACGGAACGAGAAGGATTAGGGATGATCTACGCGGTAAAGAAGTTTAGGCACTATTTGTTGGCAAACAAATTCAAGTTCTTTACAGATCATCAAGCCCTATTGTACTTAGTCAACAAACCCTGTAACACAGGACGACTAATACGTTGGTTTCTATTACTCATGGAGTATGATTTTGAAGTAGTAGTCAGGAAAGGAAAGACACATCTTAGAGCTGACCACCTTTCGAGATTAACCTCAGGAGAAGCTCCTCAAGGAATAGCGGATGAATTACCAGATGCTTATTTGTTTAATCTTGAGATAGCACCAGAATGGGCTAAACCAATAGTCCCTATTCTCACATATGGACCAAAGAATCCTAGGATAAAGTTCAAAGAAGGAGAGATTACCAAGTCTCAGAGATACCAAATCATAGCAGGAAGCATATATAAACAGGATAATCAAAAGATTCTTGCTTGTTGTGTAGATGAATCAGAACATGCAAATTGGTTGCAATTAGCACATGTAGGTGCATTAAAGCAACATCATTCGAAACATCGAACACTGCAGACTCTGCATAGATTGGGAGTATATTGGCCTTCGATGGAAGCAGATGTCTACAGGTTGTGTAAGGAATGCAATGTTTGTTGTGAAAGACCACCAGTAGAGCATGCTACATTGTATCACGTGTCTCTCACACCAGACTGGAGTGAATCGTTAGTGACATACTTGAGGACGAACACATTCCCTCAAGGAATGACCTTAGCTTGACAACGCAGTCTGGAGCAGGAAGCTCAAGACTATTCACTTATTGGCGATAATCTATACAAAAGAGGACGAGATGGATATCTAAGACAATGTGTTCATGAAAGCGATTATTTGAGCATACTAGAGACTGCACACCAAGGTGTGGCAGGAGGTCATTTTGGACCTGAAAGGATAATCAAAGCCATCCTCTTTGCGGGATTATGGTGGCCCACTCTTCACATGGATGCTCATACCTATGTTAAGAGATGTGATGTGTGCCAAAGAACTCAATTTCCTACTCGCAGAGATGAAATGCCATTGAAACCCATGATGGGAGGACGTGCATTTTCTAAGTGGGGTATAGACTTTGTAGGACCCGTTAACCCCCCTGCAAAAGGTACACATGCTGAATACATTATTGTCGCGACGGATTATCTTACCAAATGGGTAGAGGCAAAAGCCACAAAAAAGAATGATGCACACACAACTGCAAAATTCTTATTTGAAAATGTCTTTACAAGATATGGATTGCCTATAGAGTTAGTGAGCGATCGAGGAACTCACTTTCTAAACCAAGTCATTAAATATTTGTTACAAGATTTTATGGTGATTCACAAGAAATCTGCACCATATCATCCTCAGGCCAATGGTCAGGCTGAAAGCACTAATAAGATCCTTTGTAACGTACTGACGAAACTCGTGAACAACAAACGTTCAGATTGGGACAAACAGTTACACCACGCTGTTTGGGCATATCGAGTGGCCTACAAGACCGTACTCAATGCAACTCCCTTTCAGATGGTTTTTGGTCAGAATGATGTGCTTCCTTTGGACTTCTTGATACCGACCCTTAAGGTTGCACAAGAACATCAGTGGACCAGCCATGAATTATCAGCAAGAATAATGGACTTGGAACGATTAGGAGAAACCAGGCTAAAGGCAGCAGCAAGAATATATGCAGCTAAGAAGCGACAGAAAGCAAATTTTGATGCACATGTGAAAGATAAAGGTCTAAAAGAAGGGGATTTAGTTCTAGTATATACGCTGAAACAGCACGCACGGAAGTTAGAAAAGCGAGGTTATGGACCTATGATCATCAACAGACTCTCGACAAGTGGAGCAGTACAATTAGCCACTTTAGAAGGAGATATAATGCCTAATTACATTAGTGGCTGTAGAGTCAAGTTATATCAGGAACCTCTTACTGAGGATATGCTTAGACGACTCACGTTGGCAAAGAAGCGTAAGGAGGAAGAAAATAGAATACGAGCAGAAGCTCAGGCAGAAGCAATAGAACGCATTAAGCGCATGAAGCTAAGAAGACAAGGACTAAGGAGAGAACATTATAACCATCTGGAAACTACACCCAGATATCCCATGGCCATGTGTCAAGTAAAGTCAACCACTCATCCTAGTATAGTGGACAGGAGACCATTCATTACAGTTAGGCTAGAGCACGACAACCCTTGCCAAGAGCTCAGGGCTTTAATTGACTCAGGTACTGCGACTAGTGCGATTAGATGGTCCCACTATAAGGATTCAGGAATAGAAATGCGGCCAATTGAGGCATACCTCATAGGGCTAGGAGGCATTGCATGGGTGAGGTGGACCTTCCTATCCTCATTAATGATGTGACCATGACAGCGAAGCTACTAGTGTGCCATGATGACGACCTGATAGAACCCCTAATCCTTGGCCAAGATTGGCTATACGATCACTCAGTGGACCTAAATCTTAGACAAGGCTCCTTACAGATTGGAACCTTAGAGCAGAAGCGAGTGATACCGCTTGACTTCCCTAACGGCATTCCAACTGAGGTTTATAACCCTAGACCCTATGAAATACATGCGACGAAAGACCGGAAGATCTTGGGTCAGATCAGTCACGTTACGTCTACACCAACCCACTCGGGCTTGGCTAGGGACAGTTGTCAATCAGAAGGACGACAGGAGATCTTCCCTGGGGCTTCCTGCAAACTAGAAGGGGCAGCTACCCAACCGCTAGGGCAAATGGACACAATCAGCGGTCAGGTGGGTTGCATCAGCGGCCAAATGAGCACAACACCCTGCGGTGCTCATCCTTCCAAACTTGTTGCGGACTGGCCTAGATTAAAGATAAAGAACGAATCACTTCCTAATGGGCAGGTCACGCAAGTGTTGGATCTCCCTTCTTTTCCAAAGCAAAGCGTCCAATGGACCTCTCAAACCCAACCACGAAGGAGTCAACCACAACAGAGAAACCCAGACCGACGACACCACCAGATAAGGCAAGGAAAGCAGCAGTATCAACATCACAGAACAAGTGGCCCGAGACAAATATGGGTGCCAAAAGGACAGCAACCACAGGCTTTTGGAAACACTGTAGACAAGAACAGGACAAAGTTTCAAAAAAAACAGAGTCAGCATCCAAAGTCCCCTCGATCTTCGTCCACAAGTACAAATACTCGGCAGATTTGGATTGCCAAGAAGTATCTTATCAATCGACCTACACCCATGCAGATTTGGGTACCCAAACAATGTATTATAGCCCAACCCTCAAGCCATGTAATATATACCCCTCAGAAATCTTTCCATCCTTCAATACCACCGAACCCGATACCACTTTTTGTCCCTCAGCAGAAACACACCACCCACTCAAAGACTCTTAGGAAATGGATACCGAAACGTATCCAGACGTCTTCTTGTACCCCCTTATCTGACAAGTCTCCCACCCTGTTTAAACTCCACCCTTGTAATAATTCACCCTCAACCAAACCTTGTATAAATTCACACACCATAACCCCACATCATGCATAATGAACGCTCATCAAGAAATGTATGCATAATCTGAAGCATGTAGGCGTCTAGAGACCTGCATTAGTTTTGCAAATAATCATTCCATTAACCACCTCACAACACCTGGCTACACGGGTTACACATCGGTTATGGAAAGGGATTGCGGTCTCACTTTATTGGGATCATAATTAATTTCCATGCTAATGTGTTAATCTTTTGTAGCAGATCTTTTCCATTAGCTCGTCAGTCATCATGCAAACCGAAGAAGGACCATCAGAAGCTGGCCCAAGTACACCGATGGCCCATATTGGAGAATTACTCGCGGAATCTCATCCGACGATGCAACCACCAGAGTTTCAAGGTTTTCCAGGACCCATGCCAATCGACGATCCTCCTAGAGGATATACTGAGAAGATTCATCGTAATTCTCACTGGTTTCAAGGCCTAGTAGGACCCTTAGAAGACGCTGATTTCATATTTGAGGCCAATTTGGCATTTGATCTTCGCACATGGGCCAAGTACCAATTCTTTTCAAGAGAATTTGAAGGACTGCAGAATACACAAGATTTAACGCACGTTTGGGCACGGGCGGGATTTACAGAATATTTTAGTGACCCTCTGCCTAAACCTGATTTTTACAGATGCTTTTACCTAGTAACCACCTTGACAGCTTCAGAGAACAAGGATCTACCCGGCACATTCATGTTACCATCCTTGGTAAATGACCCTCCATTCAGAAGGTTTTATTTGTCTAAAGATTTAATTCGCGCAGCTCTCAAAATACATACCCTCACCACAACCATCTCCAGAGCAGTCACCGACAGCAGCCACTCCCACCGTACAACCTATTCGTATCAGATTATCAAGATCAGTGGTAACGGAGGGCACCACCAGTACTGTTGCACCTCAAGCAGCCACAACCCCAGAACCTATCACCACGGCAGCAGAACTTCCCACCACTATTGGTGCGGAAGCGTTCTCTTTTCCAATACCACATTTAGAAGCAGAACAAGCAGAGCCACTGAACACAACATTCGCTTTTGAAATGCCCGATGCATTCTCCAATGAGTTTCAATTTTCAGAAGGACAACTGTTTTCTCAAGAATATGAAAGGCCCAGCTATCCCACCACACCCCGGGATCAGCCACAAGGACAGATTGTATCTAGCTCTGATGACGAAAGGACAGCAACCGATGACAACGAAGGAGACGACGAAGCTAGCCAGGGAACTCAGGAATCCCAAGAGCATGAACAGACAGATGGCCAAGGCCAACGAACAGACAGATGGCCAAGGCCAACAAACAGACACACATGGTGATACAAGTACCCATGAAGATGAAACTTACGAAGCAGCAGCTTACACACTGGCTATTAAGAAGCTGTATAGAACTATGGAAAAATTTTGGGCACGCAAAAAGCTGACTGAGGAAGAGAGTCAAGCAATAATAGAACAGGAACTTGTCACAGGCGGATTCGAAGATGCATACATCAAAGGATTCCGCGAGTTAGTCAAATCAGTAGGCTCCAACAAAGCCCTCAGGTACTTGCAAAGAAAGCCACTACCACAGTTTGACCCCCGCAGACTACGACTACTTTCAAAGCCCGGCGAATACATTTGTGTACCAATAGGAGCACATTCTTCAGAACAAGCCAGGGAGGCACGCCTCGTCCCCGAAAGTTTGTTGGCAGCAAAAACCATCCTTGTAGATTCCCCACCCCGCGCTACAACTGTACATACCTCAGTAGTCACTGAAGTACCGACCACCCCAACCACTCCTCCATCACCGCCCATACCTCCAGCCTCCCCTCTTCACCCTCCTTCCCCCAGACCAACATCTTCATTCGCCGGTGGCGTAGCAGAAATCGTCTTTACGACCACTCACCCCACAATTCCTGCACCCATTAGACCTAGTCTACCCCCTCACACACCCACCTTTCTATCCAACCCATTCCTCCATCCATCTTTTCTATCTTTCCCCACAACTCCAAGACCCCTTTTTCCATTCCCACCGCCATTAACCTTCTCCCCAGTCTCACCTCCCCGACCCACTGTAACCCCTATTTCCCCTTTCCACCAAGCTGCTCCAGCCAGCCCCCCTGTAAATTACTCCTCAACCTTTGTAAATCCCGTATTTACACCAGCACAAGCACCCATAGTCACACCCATATTCACAGTCACCGCACTGGACACGTCCAATGACATGGACATCTCACCACCCACTGCACCCTCACTCACTTCACTCACAGCACAAACATATTTAGGCACCTCACAATTTTCCACAATCACCACAGCATCCACCTTCCCACCCCCATTCCCCGTTCCCTTTGCATCTACACCCACTGCATCTTCATTTAGCACCCCATTAATACTATCACCCACTGTAGATAATGCATTTCGACAGATGTTCATGTGTATGACGCAAGTAAGAGATGAGTTCACATCTCTTGGCGATAATTATCAGCAGCTGCAGAGGACAACCAATGACTTACAGTCGCAGCTTAATTTATTGTCTATTGAGAATGTCTCTCTGAACACCCGATACCAGGAATTACGCGAGGCATATCACAAATTGGAACTAGAAAGCGAAGAAAAGACCAAGGAAGCCACTGCTGACCTGGATAACTTATTAAGAGCCTAGACAATCCGCAATGCAACGCTAACATGAAATATGGGCTTACTACGAAGACACATAGCAGTCGCCAAGGAAGAAAACCAGCGCTTACAGGATCAGAACCGAGAAAACTTAGAAGCAGCTCTTGACCACCCAGACCAACCTTTGAGTCCTAGTCGGTTCAAAGCCATTCCCTCGGACTCAATGAAAATGCTGCTAGAAGATCATGTAAGACTGCTAGATGAATACGACCGCATGAACGAGGAGTTACAGAAACTCAAAGAAGATCATAAATTACTCCAGTTACGAGCACCGGCACACCCAGACATACCAGCACCTCTGGACCCCTCTCCTGACATCTTAGAGGAACTCAACGCATTACGGGCCCAGGTATCAAACCTTGAAGCAAGGATTACAGTATATGAAGCACCACCAAGGCCAGATTCCCCACCTAGGCTACCAGCTGAGGAAGAAACTGTCACCATCCCGGTGGAGGAAACGTTTGAAGAGGCATACGAGCCACAACCCATCCCAGGCGGATGCGTCACGGCCGAAGGCCAGATGACTTACGAACTCCCGACCCCCGCGTGGATGAAGACAATTGAGGAACTTGGGACCACACACTCAGCTAGAGTAGAGGCACAATTACATGCCATGGCGATGATAGAAGAAAGAATTTTACAATCTCCATTCTTTGCTCATTTGGCCCCGCGACGATACATATCTGGGCATGAGCTACAGTATAAACCGTATTTTATGTTAATGGCTGAATACTAGTTAGCCATTGAGAAAGAGACAGGTAAGAAACCATCGCATGCAACTCAATTCGAGGAGGACGATCTACCACTCGATGCGCAGCAAGGAGAGATCTATCAACCAGAGTGGCGAAAAGATTTACTACAGAAGTATCCAGAAATGATGAGTACATGGGTAAAGGCACCTTTGCACTTAAATTACAACCCATGTTGGGGACCAGTACCACGACGCCGCTCCTGGACAGCCTTTGCTATTAAGGTACAAAACAATAAGCAATGCCAAGACTGGTTGAATTACCCCTATTTTAAGCCACCCATCGAATTACCAACTGTAGGCTACATGATGGCTACAATTCGCCACTGGCTCCCTAGACTAAAGCATATGGATGATATAGCAGCGCACATGACTGTCAAAATCTTTGACATGATGCAAATGATTTTTAAAGTCTTTCGACGCGTCAAGGCACCTCATGTAAACACCCCGGGCTTTGAGCATGGCAATTTCAACCTGGTATATGATATGAGTACAACGCCATCGCTACGGGTGTGTTATGCCCGGCATTGCAGAATAAAGTACCTATCGGCGTGCTACAAGCAGACTTTCGAAGAGATGTTCACAACCGGCTTCTGGGAATACCATTCAGAGGTATTCATAAGCAGGCCTACACATTTATTACAATTATTTTCCTGTGAACGAATGGTCTATTCCACACACTATCAGCTCCCGCCATCGGAAGAACCGCAACCAATATAGACTGGGAGAAAGTCGAGGCCGTCCTGGCTCGAGGCATTCGTATCTCCGAGCACACCCTCGCTCATGACCTCCTACACAACTATATCCGGCAGACCTCACAACAAGGTTCTGTCAGGGACGACAGAAGCGAGAGGGAGGGGGGTGTTGGAAGCAGCCAGAGGCATAGAAGACGCGGAAGCATGTAACGACGGAGCAGGGAGCCAGTCGAATCTTTTTTCAAAGAATCATGTTTTAGAAATACTTTTCAAAAACCTCCAACAGTGATTTTTATCACTATTGTAACATATGTAACATAGAAAAACCCTTTTCTTAATTTCTAGCTCCATTTTGTGCAAGCCGACGAGTCCTCGAGCTTGAGGAGCTTAGGTAGAATGAGCGTATCAATTTTCGTTATTTTTAGACACCGTTTACCCTTCCAAATAGCATCTAGGACCTAATTTTTAACTATGCCGGTCACTAGATGTGAAACCGGTCAAAACTAGTCTAGAAACTATAAAAAGAGCTAGAGAGCTCATTTTTTAGGTTAGCTTGTTTGAGGTTAGAGTTCTTTTGAGCTTGTAATAGTGTTCTTGAGTAATAGAGTTGATTTCTCACCTTCCATTGTGTCTTGCTTGTCTCTTCGTAGTGTGTGTGTATGTGTGTGTGCATTTCTATGCTTCTCACCTTCGCTCTCACTTCATCTCACATTCACGATCTTCATATCACTCCTATCTCTTTTGCGGATTGACATTAAGGAGGTGGAGCTTCTTAACGTGGTTCTCACCATTGTGCTAGAGCAACAGCTGGAATGGTGGTTGCAGAAGCCTCTACACCAAAAACGGAGTGTGTTAATCTTGTGCAGGAAGAAGAATGGACGTTCACTACTGTTTGCAGTTTTGACCCATCTTCTCATGAGCAGTGCATGTCTGCAATAGACTCAGATGTTTGGTACTTTGACAGTGGGGCGACCAAACATATTACCTCACAGTGCAGTTTCTTCTCTTCACTCGAGCCTGCCCCTACAGGGAATACTGTTACATGCGCCAACAACTCCTCTTATCCTGTTATGGGAGTTGGTAAGATCATTTTGACTACTGTTAATGGTAGTTCTTTCACTTTGTCAGATGCTTTATTTATGCCATGGATCAAGAAGAATCTGTTATCAGTTTCTGCATTAGCCAAGATTGTCTTGGCTGTGAAATTTGTTGATGACAGATGTACAGTTCATGATTTGTCAGATGGTGATGTTATTATTGCTTCTGGCATTTTATGTCGTGGCCTGTATAAGCTCATAGACTATGAAAAATCTGAAAATGATTTGGCATGTGCAGTAAATGATTCTCAGGCTATGTCAGATGCAAAGCTTTGGCATGCATGCTTTGGTCATCTGAATTTTGCTAATTTGCTATGCCTGCAAAAATCTGAAATGATGTCCTCTTTGCCCAAACTTGAGGGACCTGGAAAACATGTTTGTGAAGGCTGTATTTTGTGCAAAATGCAGTGTTTTTCCTTTCCAAAAGATGGTTCAGTTCGGGCTACATAGAAATTGCAGCTTGTACATAGTGATGTCTGTGGTCCTATGCAGACACCCTCTTTTGGAAATTACCATTACTTCGCGAATTTCATTGATGAATTTTCCAGGCATGCATGGGTATATCCACTCAAAGCAAAGTCCGAAGTGTTCATGTGCTTTAAACAGTTTTTGGTTTTGGCTGAAAATCTGTCAACATGTAAAATGGGAACCCTCCGCTCTGATCGAGGGAGGGAATATATGCCTTCCGATTTCAATACATTTCTGGTTGAACGTGGCATAAAACACCAGTGTACAGTGCCGTATACACCTCAACAAAATGGAGTTGCTGAACGAAAGAATAGGCCACTCATGGAGATGGCGAGGTGCATGGTCAAGAGTCAGGCTTTACCCCATAGTCTCTGGCTTGAGGTTGTCATGTGTGCAACATATGTACTGAATAGGTGTCCCACTAAAGCGCTGCAATCTATCACTCCATATGAGGCTTGGCATGATCACAAGCCATCTGTTGCTCATCTGCGTGTTTTTGGTTGTTTGGCATATGCACTAGTGCCTGAACAACATCGCAGAAAATTGGATGATAAGGCAGTAAAATGTATTTTTGTTGGGTACAGTTCTGAAAGTAAAGGCTATCGTCTGTATCATCCACAGACTAAACGCATTCTGGTTAGCCGTGATGTTGTCTTTGTGGAAGATGCTATTCAGCCATTGCTTTCATGTACTAAGGAGACATCTGCTAGCTCCAAAGACATGTATGATATTTTGATGCCTCTTTTTACAAGTGGATAGTCTAGTGCTAGTTATAATGAGGCAACTTCTCAGCCTTTGCAGGTTTCATATGATGATGCAGATCATTCCATTTTTTATGCAGATTTACATGATGCACTTGTTGATGAGAGAGCTGATATTGAGCAGGCAAAAACTATGCCAAAATGGTTGGTGCAGACTTTGCGTGACAGCTTTGATGAGACCTTCGCACCCACATGCCGTATGACTACTGTTCGGAGCATTTGTGCACTTGCAGCCCATCATGGTTGGAATATACATCAATTGGACATTAAAACAGCATTTCTGAATGGTGACTTGCATGAAGAAGTGTATGTTTTTCATCCCCATGGCTTTGTGCAGAAAGGGCATGAAAACTAGGTGTGCAGGTTAAAGAAGGCATTATATGGTTTAAAGCAAGCACCACCTGCTTGGTATGAGAAGATACATGCCTATCTGGTTGCAGATGGTTTTGAGAACAGTACAACTGAAAGCACCTTATATGTTAAGCGTGGTAATTATGTGCTTCTGATCATTTTTGTCTATGTTGACGACATGGTGCTCACTGGTCCTATTGAGAAGCATATTGCTGATTTCAAGGCTGATTTGCATGCCTCATTTGAGATGTCTGATTTGGGGCATTTGCATCACTATTTGGGTATTCAGTTTATGCAAGTTGATGGTGGAATGGCTTTGTGTCAAACAAAATATATTGACACATTATTGCATCATTTTGGCCTTGAAGACTGTAAGCCTATTGCCACTCCTATGGAGATAGGTTTGATGCTGGAGATGCATTTGATGTTGTTCTCTATCAGCAGGCTGTTGGATGCTTGATTTACTTATGCATTACTCGGCTAGATATTCAGTTTGTTGTCTCAGAGATGAGCAGGTTTATGCATTGCCCAGGATTCACGCATTGGAAGGCGGTTAAGCGCATCTTTCGCTACTTGAGTGGTACTCGGCTACTTGGGTTGTTTTATCCCTAGGGGGGATCACTACCGCTAGATTTGCATGATTTTTCTGACTCAGATTGGGCTGGTTGCTATGACACTCTTGTGCCCACCAGTGGTTTTTGCTTCATGCTTGGTAGCTCATGTATATCTTGGTTGAGCAAGAAGCAGCCTATTGTGGCCACTTCCAGTTGTGAGGTTGAGTATAGGGAAGCTTTCACAGCGACTATTGAGTGTGTGTGGCTCAGATGCCATATGGCTGATTTGCGCATTGCCTAGTCTTCTGCCACCACCATCTTCACTGACAGTCAGAGCGCATTGGCAGTTGCGAGGAACCCTGTGTTCCATGCTCGCACTAAGCACATTGAGGTGCATTATCACTATGTCAGGGAGAGGTTCTCTACTAGGGAGATCAGCTTGGCATATGTTCCCACGAATGAGAACATTGCATACCTTTTCACGAAGGCTCTGCCTAGAGAGAAGTTTGAAGCTTTCCGCAAAGCTTTGGGCTTACTTCCTTTTGTGGAGTGATTTCCACATAGCTTGGCACTTCCTTATACATGAGTGCCAACTCCTTGTTCACTGCATCACTCCCAGGGGGGATTTGTTGATATATTTAGGTAGTGATGTGTGTGAGCACACTAGGACCGCCGGGGCACCTTTTTCCCTCTTTAGGAGGTTTTTTTCCCCCGGCTTGTATATATGCATATTGCCCTAATGGGCTACTTATCTTTGTACATTCTCTAGTAATACATTCAGTATTGTGTGTTGTGCTCCAAGCTTCTTCTTCTTCCTTGTGTTGTTCACGTGCTTCCGCAGACGTCTAACTCCAACAGTAATGATCCCCCCTTGGGATAAAACAATCCAAGTAGTCTGGTACCACTCAATTAGTGGAAGATGTGTTAACTATCTACCGATGCTTTACACATAGGCAATGCATAAACTTGCTCATCTGAGAGACTAAAAAATCAATATAAAGCCAATTTATGCATAAATAAATCAAGCATCTAGCAAGCTACTAATCACGCACATCAAATGCATCCCCAACACCATCCAGTCTCAATCGTAGACCTATCTCCATGGGAGTGCTAGATCTTCGAGACCAAAATGCTATAATAATGTGTGAATGTATTTTCTTTGACACAAAGCTACCCCCCATCAATTTGCATAAATTGAATTCCCAAATAATGATGCAAACACCTCAAATATGACATACAAAAAGAGGCATGGAAATCAGCCTTAAACTTAGTAATATTCTTCTTGTTAGGACAAGTGAACAACATAACATCAACATATACAACAATGGTCAAAAGTACATCATCCACTTGCTTAACATATAAGGTGCTCTCAGTTGTTTTATTCCCAAATCCATGTGCTAGCAAGTAGGGATGTATCTTTTCATACAAAAGCACGTGGTGATTACTTCAATCTATACAATGCCTTTTTCAACCTACACACTTTGTTTTCATTCCCGCTCTACACAAAATCATGGGTCTGAAATACATAAACCTCTTCACGTAAATCACTATTCAAAAATGCTATTTTAATGTCCAATATATATATTCCAGCCATGATGAGCTGAAAGTGCACAAATACTATGAACAACTGTCATTCGACACGTGGGAGCAAAGGTCTCATCAAAATCAATGCCCTTCTCTTGACTCTAACCTTTGGCAACAATTGTAGCCTTATACCTATCAAGTGTTCCATCAGGCTTATGTTTCATCTTATACACCCATTTAGTGCCCATTGCTTTTTGCCAAGAGGCAAATCACATAAAGACCAAGTACCAACCTTCATAATAACATCATATTTTGATTGCATAACAACCATCCATTTTTTTGAAACATACTCATTCTCATGAAAAAGACTAGACACAACCGTTGCATAATAATCTGATGCAAAATAAGCATGATGAGAGCTTGAACAAGTACAATTTGATAAAGGTGCATCTAATTTTTTATCTCTCAAAGGTTGCACCTACCATTTAGGCATACTTTTTGCCTCCTCTATGTCAACTAAATGATCTGCATCATGATTTGACTATAAAGGTTGAGAAATCACCTCATTAGGAGTGACATTTGATTGTCCACATAAAAAAAGAGGCAAAAAAGTGTAATACACATCTTTTGAGCTGATTTTTGTCTCCTTAGTATGCGAAAGTAAGCTCTGAATAGCATCTTCCACAATAATAAGATCATGCCTAACCAAAATGCATTTACTCGCTCGATGATACAAATGATTTCCTTTGCTTTCATAATTATACACAAAAAAAGTACATTTCGCAACCTTATCATCCAATTTTCTGTGTTGTTGATTAGACACTAATGCATATGCCAAAAAAAAACATGCAAATGAACAATAGATGGCTTGTGACCATGTCAAGCCATGTTGGACTTTGAGGTCTACGGAAGCACATAAACATTAGAAGGAAGAAGAAGAAGCTTTGAGCACAGCACAACATATAATGTATTACCAAGTAAATGTACAAAAGAAAAGTGACCCATTACAGCTATAGGCATATATACAAGCTAGGGGAAAGAACTTCTAAAGAGAAAAAAGTGTATTGATAGTTCTAAGTGTGTTAACATACATCACTACTAAACCATATCAACAAATCCCCCCTGGGAGTGATGCAGTGAACAAAGAGCTTGCACTTATGTATAAGGAAGTGTCAAGCTATGTGGAAAGAGATCAATCCACAAAAGGAAGTAAGCTTCAAAGCTTTGTGAAAAGCTTGAAAGTTCTCCCTACGCATAGAATTTGTGAAAAGGTCTCCAACATTATCCTGTGTGGGCACATATGCCAAACTCATCTCTCCAGAAGAGAACCTCTCCCTAACATAATGATAGTGCACCTCAATGTGATTTGTGCAAACATTGAACACAGGGTTTCTTGCAGCTACCAATGCACTTTGACTCTCAATGAAGCTGCTGGTGGTAGAAGACTCATCGACACCCAAATCAACCAAAACGCATGTGAGCCATACACCCTCAATGGTCCTTGTGAAAGCTTCCATATACTCACTCTCACAATTAGAAGTTGTTGTAACAGGTTGCTTCTTGCTCAACCAAGATATGCATGAGCTACCAAGAATGAAGCAAAAACCACTAATGGACACATGAATTTCATAGCTACCAACCCACTCTAAGTCAAAAAAAGCATGTAAATCTCGTGATAATGATCCCCCTTGGGATAAAACAATCCAAGTAGACATATACCACTCAAAATAGCAAAAGATGCACATGTCATCAATATATACAATGATGATTAGAAATTATCATTTGCATGCTTAACATATAAGGTGCTCTCTATTGGACTCTTCTCAAAACAATGTGCAATCAAGTAGGCACATATCTTTTCATACCAAGCACGAGGTGCTTGCTTCAAACCATATAATGCATTTTTCAGCCTACACTCTTTGTTTTTATGCACTTTCTCCACAAAACCACAAGGTTCAAATACATACACTTCTTTATGTAAGTATTCATTTAGAAATGCAATTTTAATGTATAACTAATGCACGTTCTCAACCATGATGAGATGGAAGTGCACAAATGCTATGAATGATGTTCATTCAGCATGTGGGAGCAAAGGTCTCATCAAAATCAATGCCTCTTTCTTGAGCATAACCTTTGGAAACAAGCCTAACTTTATATCTGTAAATTGTTCCATCACGCTTACATTTGAACTTGTATACCCATAATGACCAAGTAGCATTCTTCATAATAGCATCATATTTTGATTGCATACTAGTCATCTAATTTTTTGAATTTTGTGCTTCATCAAAAGAGACACTATCATTCTCAACACAATCTAGAGGCAGCCATCGCATAGCAATCTGATACAAAGGAAACACAGTGAGAGCCTAAATGGGTATGATATGACAAAGGTGCGAAGAGGAGAAGCAAAAATCTGATATGAATCTAGAACATTAAGAAGAGATTGCACAAGTGAACTATCTCGTAAGATTTCATTGTTGGAAATTTAGTAGGCCCATAACTAATACCACAGGTCCATAGTTCCATAGATCCAGGATCTACAACACAAATTCTAGCAATCTTCCAATATTGACAAAACATGAACATACCACACTTAATCATATAAATAATGAGACAAAGATAGAGAGAGATTAGAAAACATGTGTAAAGTGTTACGTAAGCCACTGCTTACTCACACTATCATATATACAAATGTCAATTTATAATGTGGGAGCAAAATTCTCAACCACTCTATGTGAATAGAAATAGATGGAAGAGTGAATGTGCAAAATTTACAAGAATATTCAGATGTAGTGACAGAAATCTGAATATGTATGAGATGTATGACCTGATAGGTTGTAGAAGAGTGAATATGAGTGACGGAAAGAGGAAAGATCAGTTTGAAACTGATATTTAGCAAACCCTAATCTGAATTTAGGCTATGGAAGACCCTAAATCAGATGTGTGTGTGAAAGATCACATACTTACAGACTTAGCATAGAATGCTAACATGTTTCTGTCAGAAATCCTCATACTCATGTGAAAACACCTTCTCTAACACCTCATCTGAATGCATGTAACATGCATGTACTGATTCTCCTTTAGATATGCTGAATAGGACTCCTCTTCATATGGATGTCACTGCCTCCATAAACTCCAAGTAATACCTATGTGCATAAAGAGATGTACCTGAATTCTTAACATAAGATGCAAATCTTATGTCAACCTCCATCCAATGTCTTTGAAGTACACCAAAATCTTCTTGTAGAAGACAATCTTCAAATACATCATCTAGATGGTTGATCCACAACACCAAGCTGCTAATGGGCAAGTCCTCTCCATAAGCAAGAGTGTGAACACACTCTTCTCCAAGAAGAACTCCATAGCTGCTCCTCAACATGCTCCTAGAGTGCACCATGGCTGCCCCATGTGTGCTAGAGCACCACCTCTATTGAGGGACCAAAGCTAGCGTTGCCAATTGGTGTGTGATGTCTTAGAAGTGACCCAAACAATTCTTTATATAGCCTTGAGTGTCTCATGTGAAAAACTCACTAAAAAGTGCTTTATTTTAATCTCATCGCTTTTTAAATTGCTTTTGCTTTATTTTTAAGTGAGTTTGCTTTATTTTTAAAGTTGCTTTTAGCTAACTTCAAAAATAACTTCTTGACCTGATTTTTCACACTTCTAACTACCTGATGAATGATCTGACAACATTTTTATGATCCTCATGCCAAGAGCTATCATATTTTTGGAGTTAGACATCTGCGGAAGCACGTGAATAGCACAGGGAAGAAGAAGAAGCTTGGAGCACAACACACAATACTAAATGTATTACTAGAGAATGTACAAAGATAAGTAGCCCATTACGGCAATAGCCATATATACAAGCTGGGGGGAAAAAACCTCCTAAAGAAGGAAAAAAGTGCCCCAGCAATCCTAGTGTGTTCACACACATCACTACCTAAATATATCAACAAATCCCCCCTGGGAGTGATGCGGTGAACAAGGAGCTGGCACTCATGTATAAGGAAGTGTCAAGCTATGTGGAAATCACTCCACAAAAGGAAGTAAGCCCAAAGCTTTGCGGAAAGCTTCAAACTTCTCCCTAGGTAGAGCCTTCATGAAAAGGTCTGCAATGTTCTCCTGTGTGGGCACATATGCCAAGCTGATCTCCCCAGCAGAGAACCTCTCTCTGACATAGTGATAATGCACCTCAATGTGCTTAGTGCGAGCGTAGAACACAGGGTTCCTTGCAACTGCCAATGCGCTCTGACTGTCAGTGAAGATGGTGGTGGCAGAAGTCTGACCAACACCCAAATCAGCCATAAGGCGTCTGAGCCACACACACTCAATAGTCGATGTGAAAGTTGCCCTATACTCAGCCTCACAACTGGAAGTGGCCACAGTAGGCTGCTTCTTGCTCAACCAAGATATACATGAGCTACCAAGCATGAAGCAAAGCCACTAGTGGACACACGAGTGTCATAGCAACCAGCCCAATCAAAGTCAAAGAAAGCATGCAAATCTGGCGGTAGTGATCCCCCCTTGGGATAAAACAACCCAAGTAGCCGAGTACCACTCAAATAGCGAAAGATGCGCTTAACTGCCTGCCAATGCTTTACTCTTGGGCAACGCATAAACCTGCTCATCTGTGAGACAGCAAACTAAATATCTGGTCGAGTAATGCATAAGTAAATCAAGCATCCAACAGCTCGCTAATAGAGAACAACATCAAATGCATCTCCAGCATCATGAAGACTCAATCGCAAACCTGTCTCCATAGGAGTGGCAATAGGCTTACAGTCTTCAAGGCCAAAGCATTGCAATAATGTGTCAATATATTTCGTTTGACACAAAGCCATTCCACCATCAACTTGCATAAACTGAATGCCCAAATAGTGATGCAAATGCCCCAAATCAGACATCTCAAATGGGGCATGCAAATCAGCCTTAAAATCAGCAATATTCTTTTCAATAGGACCAATGAGGAGCATGTCATCAACATAGACAACAATGATCAGAAGCACATCAATAGCACACTTAATATATAAGGTGCTTTTAGTTGGACTGTTCTCAAAACCATGTGCAACCAGATAGGCATGTATCTTCTCATACCAAGCATGTGGTGCTTGCTTTAAGACATATAATGCCTTCTTTAACCTGCACACCTCATTTTCATGCCCTTTCTACACAAAGCCACGGGGGTGAAAAACATACACTTCTTCAGGCAAGCCACCATTCAAAAATGTTGTTTTAATGTCCAACTGATGTACATTCCAACCATGATGAGTTGCAAGTGCACAGATGCTCCAAACAGTAGTCATACGGCATGTAGGTGCAAAGGTCTCGTCAAAATCAATGCCTCTTTCCTGTGCATAACCCTTTGCAACAAGCCTAGCTTTATACCTGTCAACTGTACCATCCGGTTTACGCTTCAGCTTGTATACCCACTTAGTGCTAATGGCCTTCTTGCCACGAGGCAAGCCACATAAACACCACGTACCATTCTTCATTATAGCATCATATTCAGATTGCATAGCAGCCATCCAATTTTTTGAATTTTGTGCTTCATCAAACAAAACAGGCTCATTCTCATTACAGAGACTAGATGCAACCATAGCATAGCAATCTGATGCAAAAGAGGCACTATGAGATCCTGAACGAGTACGATATTACAGAGGTGCATCTAATTTGCCAGCTCAATATCAACTCTCTCATCAATAAGTGCATCATGTACATCTGCATCAGAAATGGAATTATCTACATCATCACATGAAACCTGCAAAGGCTGAGAAGTTGCCTCATTAGGACCAGCACTAGACTGTCCACCTGTAAAAAGAGGCAGCAAAGTATCATACATGTCTTTGGAGCTAACAAATGTCTCCTTAGTACATGAAAGCAATGGCTAAATAGCATCTTCCACAAAAACAACATCACGGCTAACCAGAATGCGTTTAGTTTGTGGATGATACGGACGATAGCCTTTACTTTTAGAACTATACCCAACAAAAATACATTTTACTACTTATCATCCAATTTTCTGCAATGTTGTTCAGGCACTGATGCATATGCCAAACAACCAAAAACACGGATATGAGCAACAGATGGCTTGTGGTCATGCCAAGCCTCATATGGAGTGATAAACTACAACTCTTTAGTGGGACACCTGTTCAGTACATATGTTGCACACATGACAGCCTCAAGCCAGAAACTATGTGGTAAAGCCTGACTCTTGACCATACACCTCGCCATCTCCATGAGTGACCTGTTCTTTCGTTCAGCAACTCCATTCTGTTGAGGTGTATACGGCACTGTACATTGGTGTTTTATCCCATGTTCAGCCAGAAATGCATTAAAATCAGAAGACATATATTCCCCCCCTCGATCAGCACGGAGGGTGCCCATTTTACATGCTGACAGGTTTTTAGACAAAACCAAAAACTGTTTGAAGCACATGAATACTTCGGACTTTGCCTTCAATGGATATACCCATGCATGCCTGGAAAAATCATCGATGAAAGTCACGAAGTAAAGATAATTCCCAAAAGAAGGTGTATGCATAGGACCACAGACATCACTATGTACAAGCTGCAATCTCTGAGTAGCCCGAACTGAACCATCTTTTGGAAAGGACGAACGCTGCATTTTGCCCAAAATACAACCTTCACAAACATGTTTTCCAGATGCCTCAAGTTTGGGCAAAGAGGGCACCATTTCATATTTCTGCAAGCATAGCAAACTAACAAAGTTGAGATGACCAAAGCGTGCATGCCAAAGCTTTGCATCTGACATAGCCTGAGAATCATTTACTGCACATGCCAAATCATTTACAAATCTTTCATAGTCTACGAGCTTATAGAGCCCACGACATAAAATGCCTGAAGCAATAATCACATCGCCATTTGACAGATCATGAACTGTACACCTATCATCAACAAATTTCACAACCAAGCCAATCTTGGCTAATGCAAAAACTGATAACAGGTTCTTCTTGATCCCTGGCACAAATAAATCATCTGACAAAGTGAAAGAACTATCATCAGCAGTAGTCAAAATGATCTTACTAACTCCCATAACAGGATAAGAGGAGCTGTTGGTGCATATAACAGTATTCCCTGTAGGGGCTGGCTCGAGTGAAGAGAAGAAACTGTGTTGCGAGGTTATATGTTGGTCGCCCCACTGTCAAAATACCAAACATCTGAGTCTACTGCAGACATGTAGTGCTCATGAGAAGATGGGTCAAAACTACAGACAGCAGTAAACAACCATTCTTCTTCCTGCACAAGATTAGCAGACTCTGTTTTTGGTGTAGAGGCTTCTGCAACAACCATTCCAGCCTCTTTCTTCTTTGCCTCTTTAGCAGCCAGTTTTGGACAGTTCTTTATGATATGATCATTCCCTTTACAATACTTACAAAACAATTTCTGCTTTTTTTTATTTCTTCTCATCTTTATCTTCCTTCTTCGAATATGCAGAATTAGCAGATTTCTGCTTACTAGTTGAAGAGCTCCATTCTCCTTTGCCCTTCTGACTAGCCAAGAAAGCTTACTATTTGTGCTACAAATCCTATTGCACCTACTATAGAGCAACTTTGTTGGGATGGCAGAGATGCTCAAGCACATGCGTTGATAGCTTTATTTGTCAAAAATGCCATTATCCCTCACATTCGCTCTCACAAAACAACAAAGGATGCTTGGGATACACTTACCACTTTATACTCACCAAGAAATGAGGCTCGTGTTGCTTACCTTCAAAAATACTTGGAGAATGAGCATATGAATGAAGGAGTTTCTATGGAAAGTTTTTTGACAAAGATTTGGAGGAGTTGATTTCTACTGATGAAGTCTTACCACATATTTCACTTGTACAGACTATTCTTAGCAGACTTCTAGATTCATATCAGAGTTTTCTTGCTACTCTTTAATTAATGATGAAAGGCAATCCAAATGCATTAGCATTTGAGGAGTTAGTCTCAGTTTTGTTGTAGGAAGATCAGTCAGGGTAGAATAGGTCAATTATGCATGTTGTAGATCAAGCTTTCCTAGCCATTCAGAAGGACAAAGGTAAATGGAGCTCATTTATTAGTAAGCAGAAATCTACTAATGTTGCAAAGTCGAAAAGGAAGCCAAAGATGAGAAGAAAATAGAAAAGGAGAAAAAAAATTGTGAATACATAAGGCAAATGATCATGTTATAAAGGGTTGTTCTAAACTGGTTACAAAAGAGGCAAAGAAGAAAGAGGTTGGAATGGTTGTTGTAGAGCCCCCTACACCTAAAACAGAGTCTACCAATCTTGTTCAAAATGAAGAATGGGCATTTATAACTCTTTGTAGTTATGACCCATCTTCACATGAGTACTGCATGTTTGCAGTAAACTCAAATGTTTAGTACTCTGATAGTGGGGAAACCAAACATATTACATCGCAGCAAAGTTTCTTCAATTCACTTGACCCTACCCCTACAAGAAATATTGTCACATGTGCTAACAACTCCTCTTATCATGTAATGGGAGTTGGTAAGATCATTTTGAATACTGCTGATGGTAGTTCTTTCACATTGTTAGATTCTTTGTATGTTCGAGGGATCAAGAAAATCTATTGTCATTTTCAACATTAGCCAAGATTGGCTTGGTTGTCAGATTTGTTGATCACAGATGTATAGTTCATGATCTCCCAAACATTGATGTTATTATTGCTTCTAGAATTATATTTTGTGGGTTGTATAAGCTCAAGGACTATTCCGAATCTATGAATGATTCAGCATGTGTAGTTCAAGATTCTGAGGCTATCTTAAATGCAAAGCTTTGACATGCATGCTTTGTTCATGTGAATTTTTGTTCAAATTTGAAAAGGCATCCTCTTTGCCCAAACTTAAGGCACCTTACAAACATGTCTATGAAGGCTATATTTTGGGCAAAATGTAGCAGTGCTCCTTGCCAAAAGATGGATGAGTTTGAACTATTCATAAATTGAAGCTTGTTCATAGTGATGTTTGTGGTTCAAAGTGTTTATGTGGTTCAAATAGTCTTTGGTTTTGGTTGAAAGTTTATCAACATGTAAAGTGGTCACTGTCCATTTTGATTGAGGGGGGAATACATGTCTTCTGATTTTAATGCATTTCTAGGTGAGTGTGGGATAAAACTTCAGTTTACAATGCCGTATACACTTCAACAAAATGGAGTTGATGAAAGAAAGAATAGGTCTCTCATGGCCATTCCATTATCATAGCCACAATTCAGGATAGATCACTCTTGGTATTACTGTATCTGTAATACTCAGTCAATTGCAATGAAGTAGTAGCTTCACTAACTTAACTCTGATAGACACCCTTTAATACCAAAATTCACAGAGGCATTAATTACTATCCAACTTCAAGATTAACACCACTTCAAGACACAGTACATATTCAATACAATATGCAAAAAATAGATATTAAAAAAGATTTATGCAAAACTTGATCTTCTCCCCTATGCCCAAGGCACCACCAGGAGAGTGTCACCTTTGTGTGTCTGTCATGGCACCAGATCGATACATCATATTCATTTTCAAAAAAATATTTGATGGGGTAGCATCCCTTTACAATTGTGGTGATATATTTTGATTAGTTATGAGGACATGTGACAAAAAAATACACCAATATCCCTAACACTTGGCATGCATGGTGCATCTGAATCCAAAAAAATATTACAAGGATTCTATACAATGTTGTCACGTGCAACATGTGGATCCTCTAGCTCATCTAGATCTGAAAGTTTAGCCAAATTGCAGTCAGGAAACTATCTTGAGCTTTAACAAAAATTCATAGGATGTTTTTATGGACTACTCTAAGCGTGGTGGAAAAAGTAGCTTGATCCATTAAAACAACATCCTTGAATTGTTGACTCACAATGGTTGCAACATGTAAAATGGCCTTTGATTATGTAGCAAGTAGGTGCTCTTTGATGTCTTCCTGGAGGTAAAAATCTTGATTCATCATGGCACCAACTTTCTTTTTAGCCTCCAAAGCTTGGGCTTGGGATTTCTTCAATGCCAACTCGACCCCTTGGTGTTGAGTTCAAGTTTTCTCTAGCTCTACATTAAGGCGGATGACTTTGGTTGCCAGTTCAACATTGATAGATTGTGACTAGATAGCTTCAATGCTAACTATAGTACGTTATCCCTTGATTTGTTGGAGGTCGTACCTATTCTCCTCCAAAAAATAGTGCATGCCTTCATTCTTCTCGATCGAATCTTGAATAGTTGCTTTCTAAGTGTCGGTAGCTTCTTGCTTACGCTAGAGATTAAGACCTACAAGTAGGAAATGTAGGATAGCAACGTCGGGTTGGGGACGAGTAGAAATCACATACTGATTGTTGGAATGCTTGTGGAAGAGAAGCTACATGGAAGTTGGCAATGGAGATCCGATAGTATCATTGCCATATGCTGACAGCTAGAAGCGATGTGCTATCTCATGCAAGGTAATCACATGCACGACCTTGCCTACCATGGCCTGTGAAGAGTTCCTAGAGGTAGAGGTTGATGTGATAGCATGCACAATGGTTATGGACTATGGGTGCATCCTATAGCGGCCCAATCCAACAACACATGGGAGATCAAATGGCACTTATGCATGGATAGGTTGATAGGTCCAATCATTATGGCAGGCAACAGGTTGATGGGAGAGAGAGATTCCATGGTAACTAGCAAGAGATCAAAGCGCAATACAGACAAAGTGGGCATGCACATATAAATATGCATAAAAAGAAAACATAGTTTAAATAGAATAGGTGAACGAAGCCAAGAAGGTGAAAAACATTATGAAAAAGGAAGCACAATCTACCATAATAAGGGGCAATATCATCTATACTAGTAGCAGCTTTGCCAAAATTGAGGCATGAGAGGAAATCAACAATCACATGCAGGATTCAGGCAAGTGGAACACTTCATAATCAAGATCTTGGAGTAGGAGAAGTCATTGAACTAAATGACCAACTAGATTTTGTTGTCATACTAAATAGGTGAGGGAAAAATGATCAATGTGAAATTTGAACTTTCTTCCTAATAGATAGTGAGCAAGATTTCTTAATAGAATAATTGAGGCCAAGACACTCCTATTTGATAATCGAGTAATTTCTTTTAGTAGGAGCCAGAATCGACTTGCATAACACACTGGCTTGTACCACTTATCTGAGTCTTGCATCAAGTTGCTTCCAATAGCAACATCTGAGACATCTACAAACTCATGAAAATGTTGATCCCAATTAGTAGCTTATAAGATATGGGCCTATGTGAGCAATGTTTTCAAGAGGGTGTAGGTAGTCTATCATTCCGATGTCCACTAGAACTCCCAAGGAGAAACATTTGCGAGTTGATTTATGGGACTATCTAAATGGGAAAGAAACCATAAGTGGAAACCATGCCATCGAATTTAAACCAAAAATCAAAGAAGCTCTTTTGGAGACTTGGGGGAAGGTGCATCTAAAATAGCTTTAACTTTATCAAGATCTACTTGGATGCCATCTTTGGAGATGGATATGACCTAGCAACTTTCCACAGGAAACCATAAAAATAGAGTTAGTTGCATTTAAACAAAGTTGATATTCCCAGCACTTCAAAAAGCATAACTACAAATGCTCCAATTGTTGTACTAAACTAAGAAATCATCCAAGAATACATGCATAAAACTTGTTAAATAGGGGAAAATATCACTACATACATCATTGAAATGTACTAGGGGCATTTAAAAGCCCAAACCACATAACCATGCATGCATAGATGCCCCATTTGGTGATAAACATTGATCTTACTTTATCCTTTTTAGCCATTCTACCATGGTTATAGCCATTATACCCGTCCAAAAACAAATAGGTTTCTCGATCTGCAACCTCATCGAGCATACTATTCAAGAAGGGAAGAGGGAAGGGATCAAGGTTCGTAGCTACATTTAACTTCCAATCCACATAGATGCATAATTGTTTTTTTTTTAGGTACGGTAACAATGGGGATATCCATTCCACATGATCAATAGGGACAATAAAACCAACTTTTAATAATTCAAGTTACTTCTTAACTTATTTCTCATAGTGTGAATTCATTATGTAACTTTGTTGTTTAAGAGGATAAACATCAGGTTTGAGTATGACTCCATGTTGGTAAATATGTGCATCAATGTCCCTCATATCTTGGTAATCGTAGGAAAAAACATCTAAAAACTATTTAGGAAAATCAATTTATGATTATCTAAACTCTGCTATTAGGGTGGCACATAGATTTACAAGTTTGGATTTATTCTGATCCCCTAAGTCATACACATTCTTCGGTCCTTCATTGAAACAGGCATTCGGTAGTTTTTTTGTTCATTCTCCTGTACACATTCTAGTAGGCCGTCCGATTCATTTTCTCATCATTCTTTTAGTGTACCTTCTATTGTGCTCTCAAGTGGTGTATTAGTTGCTTCAGTGGTTTCTCGTACAATGCAAACATTAGGTGCCCACTATTCTAATACATATTGTGAGTCTATAGTCCCTAACAACAATAGAACTTGATTAGATTCCAAAAAGGTTGTTTCCTCATCATTATTTAGCCCTTCTAGCATATTAACTGGTTTGACCATCTGTGGAAAGTGATCGCACTCACAGGGTGAAAACTCATCCAAATGATCAACTATCGTGTTAGGTTCTGGTTGAACGATTGTTGTTGTTGCTTCCGATTGGAGATATTGTTCAAATTGTTGGCAAATTGCATGGACTAGAGTGACTAGCTATCCCAAAGGGAGAGTGATTGGTGCTTGTGAGAAGATTTTCTAATTACTTAATGTGGTTTCATATTTTCCTTCAATAGGGGTTGTAGTATTTCTCCTTGTTAACTATGTTTTGTGTATTATATATTGTAGAAGTGTTGGAGTTAGACGTCTACAAGAGCACGTGAACAGCACAAGGAAGAAGAAGAAGCTTGGAGCACAAACACACAATACTGAATGTATTACTAGAGAATGTACAAAGATAAGTAGCCCATTAGGGCAATAGGCGTATATACAAGCCGGGGGAAAAAAACCTCCTAAAGAGGGAAAAAAGTGCCCCGGCGGTCCTAGTGTGTTCACACACATCACTACCTAAATATATCAACAAATCCCCCCTGGGAGTGATGCGGTGAACAAGGAGTTGGCACTCATGTATAAGGAAGTGCCAAGCTATGTGGAGATCACTCCACAAAAGGAAGTAAGCCCAAAGCTTTGCGGAAAGCTTCAAACTTCTCCCTAGGTAGAGCCTTCGTGAAAAGGTCAGCAATGTTCTCCTGCGTGGGCACATATGCCAAGTTGATCTCCCCAACAGAGAACCTCTCCCTGACATAGTGATAATGCACCTCAATGTGCTTCGTGCGAGCATGGAACACAGGGTTCCTCGCAACTGCCAATGCGCTCTGACTGTCAGTGAAGATAGTGGTGGCAGAAGACTGGCCAACACCCAAATCAGCCATAAGGCATCTGAGCCACACACACTCAACAGTCGCTGTGAAAGCAGCCCTATATTCAGCCTCACAACTGGAAGTGGCCACAGTAGGCTGCTTCTTGCTCAACCAAGATATACATGAGCTACCAAGCATGAAGCAAAAACCACTGGTGGACACACGATATCTCATAGCAACCAGCCCAATCTGAGTCAGAAAAAGCATGCAAATCTGGCGGTAGTGATCCCCCCTTGGGATAAAACAACCCAAGTAGCCGAGTACCACTCAAGTAGCGAAAGATGCGCTTAACCGCCTTCCAATGTGTGACTCCTGGGCAATGCATAAACCTGCTCATCTGTGAGACAGCAAACTGAATATCTGGCCGAGTAATGCATAAGTAAATCAAGCATCCAATAGCCTGCTAATAGAGAACAGCATCAAATGCATCTCCAGCATCATGAAGACTCAATCGTAAACCTGTATCCATAGGAGTGGCAATAGGCTTACAGTCTTCAAGGCCAAAACGCTGCAATAATGTGTCAATATATTTCGTTTGACACAAAGCCATTCCACCATCAACTTGCATAAACTGAATGCCCAAATAGTGATGCAAATGCCCCAAATCAGACATCTCAAATGAGGCATGCAAATCAGCCTTGAAATCAACAATATGCTTCTCAATAGGACCAGTGAGTAGCATGTCATCAACATAGACAACAATGATCAGAAGCACATCATCAGCACGCTTAACATATAAGGTGCTTTCAGTTGGACTGTTCACAAAACCATGTGCAACCAGATAGGCATGTATCTTCTCATACCAAGCACGTGGTGCTTGCTTTAAACCACATAATGCCCTTTCATGCACGAAGCCACGGGGCTGAAAAACATACACTTCTTCATGTAAGTCACCATTCAGAAATGTTGTTTTAATGTCCAACTGATGTACATTCCAACCATGATGGGCTGCAAGTGCACAAATGCTCCGAACAGGAGTCATACGGCATGTAGGTGCAAAGGTCTCTTCAAAATCAATGCCTCTTTCCTGCGCATAACCCTTTGCAACAAGCCTAGCCTTATACCTGTCAACTGTACCATCAGGTTTACGCTTCAGCTTGTATACCCACTTAGTGCCAATGGCCTTCTTGCTAGGAGGCAAGTCACATAAAGACCATGTACCATTCTTCATTATAGCATCATATTCAGATTGCATGGCAACCATCCAATTTTCTGAATTATGTGCTTCATCAAAAGAAACAGGCTCATTCTCATCACAGAGACTAGAGGTAGCCATAGAATAGCAATCTGATGCAAAGGAGGCACTATGAGAGCCTAAACGAGTACATATGACAAAGGTGCATCTAATTTGCTATCACGCAAAGTCTGCACCAGCCATTTTGGCATAGTTTTTGTCTGCTCAATATCAGCTCTCTCATCAACAAGTGCATCATGTAAATCTGCATCAGAAATAGAATGATCTGCATCATCATATGAAACCTGCAAAGGCTGAGAAGTTGCCTCATTAGGACCAGCACTAGACTGTCCGCCTGTCAAAAGAGGCATCAACGTATCATACATGTCTTTGGAGCTAACAGATGTCTCCTTGGTACATGAAAGCAATGGCTGAATAGCATCTTCCACAAAGACAACATCACACCTAACCAGAATGCGTTTAGTCTGTGGATGATACAAACGATAGCCTTTACTTTCAGAACTGTACCCAACAAAAATACATTTTACTGCCTTATCATCCTATTTTTTGCGATGTTGTTCAGGCACTAATGCATATGCCAAACAACCAAAAACACGCAGATGAGCAACAGATGGCTTGGGGTCATGCCAAGCCTCATATGGAGTGATAGACTGTAGCGCTTTAGTGGGACACCTGTTCAGTACATATGCTGCACACATGACAACCTCAAGCCAGAAACTATGTGGTAAAGCCTCACTCTTGACCATGCACCTCGCCATCTCCATGAGTGACATGTTCTTTTGTTCAGCAACTCCATTCTGTTGAGGTGTATACGGCACTGTACACTGGTGTTTTATCCCACGTTCAGCCAAAAATGCATTAAAATCAGAAGACATATATTCCCCCCCTCGATCAGAACGGAGGGTGCCCATTTTACATGCTGACAGATTTTCAGCCAAAACCAAAAACTTTTTAAAGCACATGAACACTTCAGACTTTGCTTTGAGTGGATATATCCATGCATGCCTGGAAAAATCATCAATGAAAGTCACGAAGTAAGGGTAATTCCCAAAAGAGGGTGTCTGCATAGGACCAAAGACATCACTATGTACAAGCTTCAATTTCTACGTAGCCCGACTTGAACCATCTTTTGGAAAGGAGGAACGTTGCATTTTGCCCAAAATACATCCTTCACATACATGTTTTCCAGGTGCCTCAAGCTTGGGCAAAGAAGACACCATATCAGATTTCTGCAGGCATAGCAAACTAGCAAAATTCAGATGACCAAAGCGTGCATGCCAAAGCTTTGCATCTGACATAGCCTGAGAATCATGAGCTGCACATGGCGAATCATTCACAAATCTTTCATAGTCTATGAGCTTATACAGCCCACGACATAAAATGCCAAAAGCAATAATCACATCGCCATTTGATAGATCATGAACTGTACACCTGTCATCAACGAATTTCACAACCAAGCCAATCTTGGCTAATGCGGAAACTGATAACAGATTCTTCTTGATCCCTGGCACAAATAAGGCATCTGACAAGGTGAAAGAACTACCATCAGCAGTAGTCAGAATGATCTTACCAACTCCCATAATAGGATAAGAGGAGTTGTTGGCGCATGTGACAGTATTCCCTGTAGGGGAAGACTCGAGTGAAGAGAAGAAACTGCGCTGCGAGGTAATATGTTTGGTCGCCCCACTGTCAAAGTACCAAACATCTGAGTCCACTGTAGACATGCACTGCTCATGAGAAGATGGGTCAAAACTGCAAACAGTAGTAAACGCCCAGTCTTCTTCATGCACAAGATTAGCAGACTCTGTTTTTGGTGTAGAGGCTTCTGCAACAACCATTCCAGCCTCCTTTTTCTTTGCCTCTTTTGCAGCCAGTTTTGGACAGTTCTTTATGATATGATGATTCCCTTTACAGTACTTGCAAAACAATTTCTGCTTTTCTGATTTCTTCTCATCTTTATCCTGGTTCTTCGAATGTGCAGCATTTGCAGATTTCTGCTTACTAGTAGAAGAGCTCCATTTTCCTTTGCCCTTCTGACTAGCCAGGAAAGCTTGATCTGCAACACGCATAATGGACCTGTTCTGCCTGGACTGATCTTCCTGCAACAGAACAGAGACTAACTCCTCAAATGATAAGGCATTCGGATTGCCTTTCATCATCAACCGAAGAGTAGAAGCAAAACTCTGATATGAATCAGGAAGACCATTTAGAACGGTCTGCACAAGTGAGCTATCTGGTATAACCTCATCAGCAGAAATCAATTGTTCCTTCAAATCTTTGATCTTCGTTAGGAAACTGTCCATAGAATCACCTTCATTCATGTGCTCACTCTCCAACTATTTTCGGAGGTAAGCAACACGAGCCTCATTCCTATCTTGGTACAATGTGGTAAGTGTATCCCAAGCATCCCTAGCTGTTCTGCAAGAGCGAATATGAGGAATAATGGCATGTTTGACAGAGAAAGCTATCAATGCATGTGCCTGGGCATCTCTGCCATCCCAACGAATTTGCTCTGCAGTAGGTGCAACAGAAACAGCAACACGAACAGGAATCTGCGGAATATCATCTTCGACACCATCTTCATCAGCTCCAGCACCTGTATTTGTAGTACCTGTCGTTACAGGTGTAATAGGACGTCTTTCAACACCCTGCACAATGTTCCACAATCCTTTTGCAACCAAAATATGTCGCATCATATAAGCCCATAATGGGTAGTTGGTACCATCCAACTTATCCTCAACAGCCAACATACGGAATACATCACTACTTTCAGCCATGGCTGGTGACTAAAATACCTTGATGTAGAAAATTGACTGTATCTCAAAAAGTTGAACAGAACTGCCAAGACAAGTTCTGCTAGACCTGTAGCAGACTTTGAGACGCTTAAACTGGCGAACAGAAACTCATATATACCTTTGGCACAAAAGGAAGAAATAGCCTGCACAAGCACTGCGATAGTGTGTTCGGAGGCCAAAACGAGCTCAGATCGCGATTTCGGCACCACACAGCAAAGTTGTTTTGATCTCAGAAACATGCTGAGTATGCTCACCAAAATTCGTGCGATTCTGAGACTGCAAACGGAGGAGTGTCAACGGCACCCTAGATGAAGCGACGACCTGCTCTGATACCAATTGTTGGAGTTAGACGTCTGTAGGAGCATGCGAACAACACAAGGAAGAAGAAGAAGCTTGGAGCACAAACACACAATACTGAATGTATTACTAGAGAATGTACAAAGATTAGTAGCCCATTAGGGCAATAGGCGTATATACAAGCCGGGGGAAAAAAACCTCCTAAAGAGGGAAAAAAGTGCCCCGGCGGTCCTAGTGTGTTCACACACATCACTACCTAAATATATCAACAAGAAGCTTGTTCGGTAATGGGCATCGGCTAAGGAAAAATGGGTGCTTCTTCCTAAGCCCAAGTCACCACCTTGGTAACCATTCTCTATTGCTCTCTAAAACGTGGCTCAAAAGTCATTGTAGGTGCTTGCAATGTTTTACCCAACCTAGTTTGGATTGCTACCAACTGTACTTCAATGGGAATGATGATTACCATATTTACCATGGGGCCTTGTGTTCCTTCTTCTTTTAAGCATATTCTTGGGCTTCTTTACAATTTCTTTGTACATGACCCAATTTTCCACAAAAATGGCAATGCATGGGCATTCCCCACTATTGGATTTTGAGGTCTGCAGAAGCACACAAACAACACAAGGAAGAGAAGAAGCTTGGAGCACAACACACAATATTGAATGTATTACCAAGTTAATGTACAAAGATAAGTAAAATGTTAGAGTTATAGGTGTATATACAATCCGGGGGAAAAAGCCTCTTAAAGAGGGAAAAAAGTGCCCCAACAGTCTTAAGTGTGTTCACACACATCCCTACCAAAGTATATCAACAAATTCCCCTTGGGAGTAATGTGGTGAATAAGGAGCTGGCACTCATGTATAAGGAAGTGCCAAGCTATGTGGAATCAATCCACAAAAGGAAGTAAGCCCAAAGCTTTGAGGAAAGCTTCAAACTTCTCCCTAGGTAGAGCCTTTGTGAAAAGGTCTACAATGTTCTCCTATGTGGGCAATATGCCAAACTGATCTCCCCAGTAGAGAACCTCTCCCTGACACAATGATAGTGCACCTCAATGTGCTTAGTGCGAGCATGGAACACAGGGATCCTCACAAATTCCAATGTGCTCTGACTTTCAGTGAAGATGGTGATGGCAAAAGACTTACCAACACCTAAATCAGCCAAAAGGCGTATGAACCACACACATTCAACAATTGCTGTGAAAGCTACCCTATATCCAGCCTCACAACTAGAAGCGGTCACAATAGGTTGCTTCTTGCTCAACCAAGATATGCATGAGCTACCAAACATAGGAGTGTCATAACAACCAGCCGAGTCAGAGTAAAAAAAGGCATGTATTTCTGGTGGTAGTGATCCCCCCTTGGGATAAAACAATCCAAGTAGTTAGGTACCACTCAAGTAGCAAAAGATATGCTTAGTCGCTTGCCAATGCTTCACACTTGGGTAATGCATAAACCTACTCATATGAGAGCTGACAAATTGAATATCAGGCCGAGTAATGCATAAGTAAAGCAAGCATCCAATACCCTACTGATAGAGAACAACATCAAATGCATCTCCAAAAACATGAAGACTCAATCATAAACCTATTTCCATAGGAGTGGCAATAGGTTTGCAATCATCAAGGTTAAAACACTGCAATAATGTGTCAATATATTTTGTTTGACACAAAGCTATTCCACCATCAACATGCATAAATTGAATGCCCAAATAATGATGCAAATGCCCCAAATCTGACATCTCAAAATATGCATGCAAATCAGCCTTAAAATTAGCAATATGCTTCTCATTAGGACCAATGATCATCATGTCATCAACATACCAACATTGATCAGAATCACATCATTTGCACGCTTAACATATAAGGTTCTCTCAATTTGACTATTCTAAAAACCATGTGCAATCAAGTAGGCATTTAACTTTTCATACCAAGCACATGGTGCTTGGTTCAAAACATATAATGCCTTTTTCAACCTGCACACTTTATTTTCATGCCCTTTCTACACAAAACCATGAGGCTAAAATACATACACTTCTTCATGTAAATCACCATTCAAAAATGCATTTTTAATGTCCAACTAATGTACATTCCAACCATGATGAGATGAAAGTGCACAAATCCTATGAACGGTAATCATTCGGCATGTGGGTGCAAATATCTCATCAAAATCAATGCCTCTTTCTTAAGCATAACCTTTTGCAACAAGCCTAGCCTTATACCTATCAACTATTCCATCTGGATTACATTTCAGCTTGTATACCAATATAGTATCAATGGCCTTTTTTGCTAGAGGCAAATCACATAAAGACCAAGTACCATTCTTCATAATAGCATCATATTCTGGTTATATGGCAACCATCTAATTTTCTAAGTTTTGTGCTTCATCAAAATTCTCATCCTCATCAGAAAGACTAGAGGCAGCCATAGCATAGCAATCTGATGCAAAAGAAGCACTATGAGAGCTTGAACGAGTATGATATGAAAGAGGTGCATCTAATTTCCTATCTCACAAAGTCTGCACCAGCCATTTAGGCATAGTTTTTGCATCCTCTATATCATCCCTCTCATCAACAAGTGCATCATGTAAATCTTAATCATAAATGGAATGATCTAGATCATCATGTGAAACTTGTAAAGGTTGAGAAATTGCCTCATTTGGAATAGCACTTGACTATCCACCTGTAATAAGAGGTAGCAACGTGTCATACACGTCTTTGGAGCTAACTGATGTCTCCTTAATACATGAAAGTAATGGTTGAATTGCATCTTCCATAGAAACAACATCACGACCAACCAAAATGCATTTAGTCTATGGATGATACAAACGATAGCCTTTGTTTTCAAAACTTTACCCAACATAAATACATTTTATTGCCTTATCATCCGATTTTCTACATTGTTGTTCAGGCACTAATGCATATGCCAAAAAACCAAAGACACACAATGAGAAATAGATGGCTTGCAACCATGCCAAGCCTCATATGGAGTGATATATTGCAATGATTTGGTGGGATACCTATTAAGTACATATGCCATACACATAGCAACCTTAAGCCAAAAGTTGTGTGGTAAAGCCTGAATTTCGACATACTCCTCGCCATCTCCATGAATGACCTATTCTTCCTTTTGGCAACTCCATACTATTGAGGTGTATACAACATTGTACACTACTTTTTTATCTCACGTTCAATCAGAAATGCATTAAAAGCAGAAGAAATGTATTCGCCCCCTTGATCAAAATGGAGGCTGCCCATTTTACATGCTGACAGATTTTCAACCAAAACCAAAAATTGGTTGGCTCTTTCTTCCATTGCCATATCGTTGGGATTAAACTAGTCAAAGGCATGAAGGATGTCTTTGGACTCTGGATTTGAAGAAAATAGTTTTGCACTTTTATTGCATAGATTTTTGGTAATGCCAGCTATTCCTAAATTATGCATGGAGAAAATTGTTGGTGGTTAAGAATACCATAGATGAATTTTCTATGTTTTGATAAGGAGACTCTAACTTTGAAATGTCCAAAAGTGATGAAAAGGAAAGTTGTAGGTTTTGTCTCCTGATGGTGTCTAGTAACTACTGAGTCATGCTAGAAAACTTTTGATATCTTATGATGAATCAACTTCTATCGTAATTTGTTTTGATGGGGGTATTGATGAGTTTTTAATGTCACTGAACAACACCTAAGGGACTTTTGATGTCTTTATAGGATGATCATCGACTTCAATGATAGAAATATGAGATGTCTCTAGGTGTTACTTCTTTGTCTGCATAGATTTTAGGGCTCTCAACTGGCTTCATACGGTACGTGGTTGTGTATCGAGCTTATATCTAGGATAAGTTTACCCAAAACACAACACAAGCATGCATCCTCACCAATGCCTCAACTATTTCCATTACCGATTCCAATCCTAGTAACAAAAAAATACATCAATGGCCCTAACAAGTCGATTTATTCATGGCCATGGCATTAAGCATTGCAAGCGATAAAAATGTGTTGGATTTTGAGGTCTGCGGAAGCACACAAACAACACAAGGAAGAAGAAGAAGCTTGGAGCACAACACACAATACTGAATGTATTACCACTAGAATGTACAAAGATAAGTGACTGGTTAGGGTTATAGGTGTATATACAAGCTGGAGGGAAAAAACCTCCTCAAGAGGGAAAAAAGTGCCCCAACGGTCCTAGTGTGTTCACACACTTCACTACCTAACTATATCAACAAATCCCCCCTGGGAGTGATGTGGCGAACAAGGAGCTGGCACTCATGTATAAGGAAGTTCCAAGCTATGTGGAATCAACCCACAAAAGGAATTAAGCCCAAAGCTTTGCGGAAAGCTTCAAACTTCTCCCTAGGTAGAGCCTTTGTGAAAAGGTCTGAAATGTTCTCCTGTGTGGGGCACACATGCCAAATTGATATCTCTAGCAGAGAATCTCTCCCTAACATAATGATAATGCACCTCAATGTGCTTAGTGTGAGCATCAAACACAGGGTTCCTCACAACTACCAATGCGCTCTAGCTGTCAGTGAAGATGGTGGTGATAGAAGATTGACCAACACGCAAATCATCCATAAGGCATCTGAGCCACACACACTCAACAATCACTATGAAAGTTTCCCTATAGTCAACCTCACAACTAGAAGTGGCCACAGTGGGCTGCTTCTTTCTCAATCAAGATATGCATGAGCTACTAAGCATGAAGCAAAAACCACTAGTGGACACACAAGTGTCATAGCAACTAGCCCAGTCAGAGTCAAAAAAAGCATGTAAATCTGGCGGTAGTGATCCCCCCTTGGGATAAAACAATCCAAGTAGTCAAGTACCACTCAAGTAGTGAAAGATGCGCTTAACCGCTTGCCAATGCTTAGCATCTGGGCAATGCATAAACCTGCTCATCTGTGAGACATCAAACTGAACATTTGGCCGAGTAATGCATAAGTAAATCAAGCATCCAATAGCCTGTTGATAGAGAACAACATCAATGTTGATAGAGAACAACATCAAATGCATCTCCAACATCATGAAGACTCAATCGTAAATCTGTCTCCATAGGAGTGGCAATAGATTTGCAGTCGTGAAGGCCAAAACATTGTAATAATGCATCAATATATTTTGTTTGACACAAAGCTATTCCGCCATCAACTTGGATAAACTGAATGCCCAAATAATGATGCAAATGCCCCAAATCTAACATCTAAAATGAGACATGTAGATCAACCTTAAAATTAGCAATATGTTTCTCATGAGGACCAGTGAGCAGCATGTCATCAACATACACAACAATTATTGGAAGCACATCATTTGCATACTTAACATATAAGGTGCTCTCAGTTGGATTGTTCTCAAAACCATGTGCAATCAGATAGCCATGTATCTTTTCATAACAAGCATGCGGTGCTTGTTTCAAACCATATAATGCCCTTTTCAACATGCACACCTGGTTTTCATACCTTTTTTGCACAAAGCCACGAGGCTAAAAAACATACACTTGTTCATGCACGTCACCATCCAGAAATGCATTTTTAATGTCCAACTGATGTACATTCCAACCATGATGAGTTGCAAGTGCGCAGATGCTACGAACAATAGTCATTCAACATGTAGGAGCAAAGGTCTCATCAAAATCAATGCCTCTTTCTTGAGCATAACCCTTTGCAACAAGCCTGACCTTATACCTATCAACTGTTCCATCAGGCTTACCCTTCAGCTTGTATACCCACTCAGTGCCAATGGCCTACTTGCCAAGAGGCAAGTCACATAAAGACTAGGTACCATTTTTCATAAGAGCATCATATTCTAATTGCATAGCAGCCATTGAATTTTTAGAATTTTGTGCTTCATCGAACAAAACAGGCTCATTCTCATCACAAAGATTAGAGGCAGTCATAGCATAGCAATCTGATGCAAAAGAAGCACTATGAGAGCTAGAATGAGTACGATATGATAGAGGTGCATCTAATTTGCTGTCACAAAAAGTTTGCACCAGCCATTTTGGCATAGTTTTTGCTTGCTCAATATCGGCTTTCTCATCAACAAGTGTATCATGTAATCTAAATCTGCATCAGAAATGGAATGATCTACATCATCACATGAAACCTATAAAGGTTGAGAAGTTGCCTCATTAGGACCAGCACTAGATGTCCACCTATAAAAAGAGGCAACAAAGTGTCATATATGTCTTTGGAGCTAACTTATGTCTCCTTAGTACATGAAAGTAATGGCTGAATAACATCTTCCACAAAAAGAACATCACGGATAACCAAAATGCGTTTAGTTTCTCGATGATATATACGATAGCCTTTGCTTTCAAACTTTGTACCCAACATAAATACATTTCACTACTTTATCATCCAATTTCCTATGTTGTTGTCCAGGCACTAATGCATATGCAAGACACATTTCCATGAGACACTAATTTTTCTCTCAAAAACTCCATTCTAATGAGGTGTAAATGGCATTGTACATTGATATTACATCCCATGTTCGTTGCATTGCTTGAGTGCATCCATCATGATTCTTGCTTTGATTCTTTGCAACCCTAATCATTATTTCTCTCTTTGACCTTTAAAAATTGCTTTGATAAGTCTCTATCTCCAATGATGCCATTGTCTGTGCATGATGAAGGACCTCAATGATCAATGAAGATGAAGGTTCTCGATACTTCTCTAGAGATCACCCATCCTAGTAATATTTTCCCCAAATTTCACTTAATTGTAGTCTAAATTGCCACTAAGACGCATCCATGTGGTGATTGATGAGGGGGAAAGACTAACCTTGCAATTAATGAGCATCATTTGAGTCTTCAATGATTTCTTCTTGTCTTATGAAGCTTGTTTGAAGTAGTTCTTTAGGTGATTATTGGAGCCGTTTTGAAGTTCTTTGGTGCATAGTTCTCTTACAAGTTTAAGAGCAAGAAGGATGTTCTTTATGCTTTTTTGATAAGAAGTTTTCATTTTTGGACCTTTTTTTAACCACATCATTGTCTTTACAAGTTTCTTAAACATATCTAAGTTGTCATGGGAACAACCATCACTTATCTATGATTCATTGAAACTTTTCATATTATTTTGCAAGAGTGCACGAAGCCTTGTGTAAGCCTATTCTTGGAATGATTTTAAGATTTTTTGGCTTATTCATGCTTGTTCATTAATCATATGTTGGTTGAGCATACATTATGTATGTCTCTCTGGACACCACTTATGTATGCTCATGTGGCATGGCATGGTGGTTACATTTTCCATAAGCATTTGACATGTTTAATGTGGTGAGGTTTTCATGATCTAGGCGGCACACAAATGTTTGGATCTCTTCAGTGATGCAAGTGAAAGACACATCCTAACCTCAGCATAGAGATGTATGATAGTGGACTTTTAGGTGTTTGATATGTCTAGTTGGATTTTTTTTGGTTACATGGGTATATGCAAACATTGATTCATGCAATTTTATGATATTTTGATCAGTTCATTGATAGACATTTGATGTTTGTAGTCTCCATTTGCAAAGGAGACTCTATTAAATGTTTTCATGGATTTCTCTTTTCATCCACACATAGTCTGCTTTTGCTTCCTTAGTTTCTTTTTGGTGTGAGCATATAAACTTGCACATAATCATTTTGACATTTGATCAATGTTAATTATTATTCATCTAATCATTTTTATGGGAAAACTTTGCCACAATTCTCTTTATATTTGACACTTGTCATATTACCAAAGTGTCAATGGCACTTGGTCGTTTTGATTTTCATTAGTATTCCAATAAATTATTTTTCCCCATGGCATCAAAGGTTTTGGGCACATCGGGTGGATCAAATTCTAGTGCAAGTGGATCCATAAAGATCTACAACTTAAAAAGTAAATACCACTTTAATTTGCAAGTTTGATGGCACCAATTTCCCTTTATGGAAGAATTAGATTTATAATGTCTTGATTCAGAGAAGGTAGTGAATGCTGATTGGTGGCCCTACAAAGAAACATACTAATACAGATGATGGTGACTAGGAGAGACTTGATAAGATGTCCATTTTTATGATTTGTTTACACCTTGCATATAGTGTCTACTTCATTGTTCAGGATTGTGAGATGGAAGAGGTGGTTTGGAAGAAGCTATGAATACTTATGAGAAATAAAATGGTTCCAACAAAGTCTATTCAATGAGGAAGCTCAATGCTTGTGCATGAAAGACATAAATAGTGTTGATGCTCATTTGAATGAGTTTTATGCATTCTTTTCTTAGTTGCAAGCTCATAGCATGGAAAGGATGATGATATGAAAGAAGTTCTCTTGTTATGTACTCCCCCAGCATCATGGGATACATTGTACACAACCATTAGTAACAATACACCTGGCAAAGAGCTTATCTACAATGATATATGTGGCACGCTTCTGAGTGAAGAGATTTGTAGGAAGTCTATGGTTGCCACACACATAATGGAAGTTCTCATAGTCTTTGTGATTCTAACCAAGAAAAGAATCAACCATGTGGTAGGAGAAAGAACAAAGAAAAGAATGGTCAACATGGAAAGAGTAGAAGCAAATAGAGAAAGAGGGATATTGATTGTTATGATTGTCATAAGAAAGGACATATGAAGAAGGATCGTTATGCTTTGAAAAATTCCAAAGGTAAAGGGTAGCATGTTGATGTGCATGTTAACCATATCTCCTAGTGGAATGGAAATTCTTTCTCATTTGGCTACTTACTTGTGTTATCTTTCTCTGATTTTCCATTTTGAGAGCATTGTCAATATGGAAAGCAAACTAGGAATGTGCATATAATGCACATTGAATCTCTAATTCAAAGATTAGATCTTGTTTATATAAATGTATGTGGTCCTACACTGACTAGGTCATTTGGTGGTGCTCTTTCCTATATTGCTTTCATAGACAATCCTACTAGAAAAGTATGTGTGTATCCTATCAAGTGTAAGGCTGATATATTCTCAACTTTCAAGCAATGGCTTGCTTTAATAGATACTGAGAAGGGAACTAAGCTTAAGACTTTACATTCACATAATGGAGATGAGTGTATCTTGCATGAATTTAGCCATTTTATTAGTATATAGGAATTTGGAGAGAGCTTATAGCTCCTTATAGCCCAATATAGAATGGTGTAGCTAAAAGGATGAATATAACTAAAGATTTCACAAGGTTTTTGGGCATAATAGATTTTTAGTATAGTTCCATGTGATTAATCTTTCACCTAGTACCCTCAAAGGCTTGAAAATGACATAAAGAACTTGTGTTGTACTACAAATCCAAAACGAGATTTTCTTGGATATGGAAGTTATGATCAACTTGGATATCATTTATGGGATCCTAAAACATGTTGTATGATCATAAAACCTTTTCTACCAGAGCAAAGATTGCATTTCTAGTGGGATTTGTAAGTAGATATATATCGAATCCTAGCAAGAAACATTGTGATGTGGTAAAAATTGATATTGAGAAATCTAAGTGTTATTAAGGATACATATCTATGATTGGATAGAGATGAGGAATCCATTATTGGATACATAGAATTTGACTATGTTGGTTGTGTAGACAACAAAAATTAAACTTCACGGTGAATTTTTCACTTAAAGGAGGTGGTATTTGTTGGAGGTCTCATCTCCAAGAATGCATAGTTGTTTCCAATACAAGATCAAAGTACATTGCAACCAATGAGGCATGTAAGGAAGCATTATGGTTTTCTAGATTGACATATGATATGAGCCTCATCATGTACCTCATTTACTCAATGATAATTAGAAGTCCATTGCATTGGCTAAAAATCTAGTGTATCGTGGAAAGACAAAGTAGTGGTATCTCAAATCCCTTAAGGTAGATGAACTAAATACAAGAAATAAATTGAAAATATCTCATTATATGATATTACAAGAGGACAAGACTAGATGTTCAAAAGCTAGAGTAGTTAGGACTAGAACAAGGAATAGGAGAAGGACTCGAAGTAGAACTTTGAAAGTGCTTACTTGGTGATCACGATTCCTTGAGCTCCCAAGATTAGCATTAGCAAGATTGAGGATGTATGTGTCCAAGCCCACTTTAAATAGGTATTCAAGGGTGGTATTCAAGGGAAGTTACGAATTGATGATGGCATCGATAATGTCAACAATTTGAAACCAAATATCATAATCAAGCAAATAGATACTTGATCTTAAATATGGTTTCCTTTGCATCCATGACACTATGTAACATGCCCATGAGGTGGGAGGTATATATCATACTTAGATATTATTTTTCATTTTTTTATTTTCTCTCCCTTGGCCATATCAACCAAATTGGACTTTACTGGGAGATTGTTATAAATTTTCTTGTTAGTGTCTATATGAAAAGCCAAATGGCCACCAAACACTCTTGTATATGTTTCCTCAAAAAAAACATATAGTGACCTAGTAAGCCACAACCTATATTGAGATTGACTATTTGTGAAACTTTCTATGCTTTTCTATAGGTCTACACAGAAATGTACAAAGAGTGATTGCGACACCATCCAAAAACACAAGCCACATTGTGAGGAGCTTGGAAGCTCGCCTTCATAATATTAGTAAGCTATCCTCAAAATTGAGGTGCCCTTGAATTTCATGGATAAGTTCTAGAGAGAGAGAGAGAAAGTGAAATCATATATCCAAAGCCTTGAGCCTTGAAATTTGATCATGCTTTAAAATGATGCTTTAGAGAGAAAGAGAGAGATGGAGAGAGAGGGAGGGAGGGAGATAGGGAAGGAGGGAGGGAGAGGGGGGGGAGAGAGAGAGAGAGAGAGAGAGAGAGAGAGAGAGAGAGGGGAGGGAGAGAGAGAGAGAGAGAGCTAGAGAGAGAGAGAGGGAGCTACAACCTAACTAAAGGCAAGTGACTACATCCATAACTCTATATGGATTCTTAAACATTATCATCATGGATAGAACCCTTATTGATTTCTAGTCTTATTTGAAGATGATTGGAAATCACATTCGGATTGCAAGTTCTATCAAATCAAATATACAAGAAATTATTTTCATATCAAGGGGCACCTCTTGCACTACAAGTTAACAACATTTGAAAATATCATTCTTTGCTTCAAATTATATTTAATGATTTGATTAAGAAGTTGTAGATAAGCCAAGGTGTGGGATCTTAACTTTTAGTGAAGATCTTAGGATGCATGTCAAAAGATCCTCCAAAGGACTTTCTAATAGAGCTCATCCTAATAGGTTCATCCCTAGTGATATAACATTATATGCTAGTGTGTCTCTAATGGAATAGAATCGCAAAGTCCAATATATGAGCTAACGAAGATTTAGCGTTAGCTCTAATGGTATACCAAGAGATATTATTACATCTCTAATGGTAGTACCTAGAATCTTAAAAATCAATAAATTTACAAAAAAAATAGCTTGAAACTCACCAGGCATAAATAAACAATGAAGCATTCCAACAAAACGAATAAAAAGAACTATGGATTTTCATTAATAATTCACATATTATTGCATGGAAGAGAGCTACTCCAATTAAGTGATTCCTCATAAAGATCTTAAGTAGCTATTCTTTGTACTAGAGAGTTAAAGAAATAAACAAGCATAGTATGGATAGATATCTCATTCTTATGTAGGACAAGGAAGAAATATTGATTATCTATTTTATGTGATGGGTGGTTAGACATGCAAAAGAGGAAAACGTACAATATTTTGTTCTCATCTAACAAGAGGACAATGCTCTTCTGTTTTATAACAAGATGTGCACTTTAAACAATTTTCATAGGTGAATTATATATATACCTTCATAAGTTCAGAGATATTCAAACTTACGAGCTCAATATATAGAACACAAACACATACACATTGGAAAAACAACAAACAAAAGCAAGAGACTTAAGATCAATATAAGACATGAAAAAAAATACAAACAAGAAAGAAAATCAATAAAAACTGAGATACACAAAAAAGAATAAACAAATAATAAAAAATGAAAAATAATAAATAATTATTATTATTTAAATAATAAATAAAAATAAAATAAAAAATACATAAAAAAATTAAATAAATAAATAAATAATATTAAAATATATATATAATTATAAAAGAAAATAAATAAAAATAATAATAATTACATAAATAAATAATATATAATGCAAATTAAACAAAAAAAAAAAGTGCATCGTCAACTTCTATGTCTATCCTAAACAAGAACCCTATCAAAATTTAACTTTATCATGCATAGCTTAGACAAATAACTATGATATACCTACTCACGTCATCAGTGCCCTAGAGTAGGTGCAAACTTTAATAAAGAGTCTTTCTAAATCAAGATCTCAATCAAAGTCAACGAACTGAGTTTCTATCAGTTCCGAAAGTGAAGGGCAAACTCAGCCATGATAAAGTCTTGCACAATTAAATAATAAGAAGAAAAGAATTAAAATAAGAATTATAAAAATTAAAATTAATAAATATATAAATAAATAAATACATATTAAATATTAATAAAAAATAATATATTAAAAAATATATTAAAAATAATAATAAAATAAAGAAATCACAAAAATAATAATAAAAGTAATAATAATAACAAACAAAAAAAAAAAAACAAAAAACTAAAGTAAAGCTATAAATAAAGAGTGAAAGAACCCCCAAAATACATTATCATTAACCAATATAAAGTTACCCTTTTATATTGAATTTACTAATGATTAATTTGAACACATGAAAAGAAGAAGAACCATAAATGAACTTGTTATGAAGTAAGAAATTCCTTACCTTCTTTGAAACTTCCTTGAATAAATACCCTTTTTGAACAAGCAAAGAGATTAGATGACAACATTGAACTACAAATGAAGACAAGCTTGAACATAGACGAGAAAAATCTAAACAATTGAGAGCAAACAATGCCATACTTTGCTAAATGAGAAATATTTGAATCAATATGAGGCATTCGTATCATGTTAATGCTAGCATATTCCGGTTCTAATCTTTTATCATAAATGTCTACTTCCAAACCAAAAGGAGATTGAAATATTTTTAGATCTAGGAAATCACAAGAATCACCATGTGAAGTACAATTCAGCTCACAAAAAGTTTTGGGATAAATACCACCACCAAAAGCATCATTGTCTAAATACATAAAATCTTGAAAAGAACTAAAATCAGGAACAAACAAATCATCTACAAAGCATCTGAAGAGAAAGTATATTGAATAGATATGTAGACAATCTCTCAAATTATACGGACATGAAGCACATGCTTGAAAAAAATGATAATCAAAGATAACATGGATCCCATGTGGTTGTCACAATTAAGACCTAAAACAAAGGACATTAAGAACATGACTTAGGTCATGACTCTTCAAAAAATCAAGTTCATAAGCGTAAAATATATTTCTCAAACCCTTTGATCTTAATATCCAAAAACTCCCTGTAACTTTTCAATTTTATCTTTATTTTTTTGGGTAAAGTAATTAGAACATAGAAAGAGCTCCTCTGAATGGGTGTAGCAAAGAAGTGTTATAGTGATAAAGTAATTAGAACAAAGAAAGACCTCCTTATCTTCATTATTTTGTATTATGCAATTAGAACAAAGAAAGAGCTCCCTTTGAATGGGTGTAGCAAAGAGCTGCTTTGAATGGGTGTATCAAAGAGATCCTTTATACATACGATACCTTTTGATAAAAAGTAAGCATACTTCTTACTATCCTCTAGTCAGTGTATAATATGTGTTATATTGTGGGTATGGAGGATAGTATGGTTGAACTTGTATACAAGTGTACTTATACAAGAGTGCATCAAGGTCATTGGAATCTTAAAGTTAGAATAAGAAAATTAAGTGTCACGTTGCATCGAATCCATTTCACACAAGAAAAGACAAAATTCTCCACAACTTGAATAGTTATCTACTCACTACAATCTCAATTTGTTAAATCCGAAGACAAAGTCATATTACACCTCTAAAAATATTTTGCTCAATGTCGAATTCCAATCTCTATATTTGATCAATATTTCCTATTTCACTTGGGATGATGTTACACAATGATAAGCTTGCATTCCATTAAATTTGACAGAGATAAATCCTATGCCTCAAATCCCAACAAAAAGGAGGAATATATTTTAAATCTTTATAAGAAAACAATACCAAAGAGCAAGAGTTACAAACACAAAAAGGTTATCTATGACATGCACCAACATTCATCCCATAGCATCACATACTAATTTATAATTTATGGCTTATGTAGCATATTAATGTTCCACTGCAAGTCTACTGCTGCCACAAATCCTCATCAATTGTCTAAGAGAAAGACCCTTGAAGATTACTTACCAATGAGGCAAAACAAAAAAATGGAAGACATGAAGCCCATTCCAAAAAAAAAAACAGAGATGAAGACCATCCCACTCAACTATTGAAATAACATCAACTTTATCATCTGACAATGATGATGATGATTTGAAAGAAGTATGGAGTGAAAAGAGGACATTCCTAAATCCAACTTTTCATAATAGTATATGAGGATGGATCACAGTTCATCATTTGACTTTGATATTAAGTAGAGGTACATATCATAATTCATAAAATGTAATGTATGAAGCACGACTCATGAGCAATTAGTATAATGTTTGGATACTGTTTCATGTGCGATGTACATATTTTTATCTTAACATCATTAAGGATCATTGATGTAAGTTTCCTATCAGTCTGTGCAATACCTATGCATACATTTCATGTATATACACTGCCGAAAAAATAAAATTTCCTTCAACAGGATAGAAACCTCAATTCATGGTATGATGTTTGTTTAAAGTATTGTAATGTTTTTATCTAAGTGTTTTTTTAAATCAAAGTGTTCAATATTCATGCACAGAATCAAATGTTCAATATTCTGAATTCTTTCCGTATCTGCAATGACATCAGAACCTCATTTTTTATTTTGCATCTGAATGAGTTCAAACAATTAAATCTTGATGTAGATCTCTCCTCTGCAATCTAAGCAAGACTGAGCTCATAACACGTGTGTGTGTGTGTGTGTGTGTGTGTGTGTGTGTGTGTGTGTGTGTGTGTGTGTGTGTGTGTGTGTGTGTGTGTGTGTGTGTGTGTGTGTGTGTGTGTGTGTGTGTGCGCGTGCGCGCGCACACAGGCACACGAGAGAGAGAGAGAGAGAGAGAGAGAGAGAGAGAGAGAGAGAGAAAGAGAGAGAGAGAGAGAGAGAGAGAGAGAGAGAGAGAGAGAGAGAGAGAGAGAGAGAGAGAGAGAGAGAGAGAGAGAGAGAGAGAGAGAGAGAGAGAAGCAAGATCTAAGCCAAGCTCACTCATCAAAGACCAACCCTGAGAGACATCGAAGAAGAGAGGGAGGATGAGGAGAGAGGCACCCAACAATTTGGTAAACTCATTCTCATATGCTTCCTAGATTTACAAATACAAAATCTTCATTTCAGAAATACAGAAAGTAATATATTGTCTATTACAATTTGTGAGGGAGGCCAAAGAAAAGAGAAGCTGGAGAACTGTATGCTTGAACCTCCTACAAGGAATAATAACAGGAGGGAAGTCAAAGTGTCATCCTGCTGTACAAGTTACCTCCCTGAAAATAAAAGTGCCAATAAATTACATATTATTACATGCATTAGCTTTAGAGAATCTTCCAATACTTTGTCTTCAGTATCAGATGATCCTAACAAGGGGCCACTTTGCTGAAACCCTCTTCAGACTTATACAAAGAACACATTTTTGGCAAATCCCTTTGGATGAACCCATATTTATCGACGTTGGGTCCTTGGAATTTTACAGCATATATTTGAGATTCCTCCAAACAAGTAAAACGCAAAGCTGGACCCATCAGATGCATAACTTTGCTAGAACAGGAAGCAGTGTGTATCTTTGTGGTTAATTTAGGCGGTTTGCTTCCAAACTATATACACATATACAGCAGCTGTTCTTGCCGAAGTGGTGCAGCTGTCTCCTCAACAACCTGAGTTGAATCATATCAACCATAATCCTTTTTAAGATTCAAAGCAAAACCCAGCCAGTGAGAAGATAAGAAAAGGAATAGCCAAGAACCTGAAATCCTGTCTTCATATAAAGGCATCGTGCTGCAGTATTGTCATTAGCCACATGAACATATAAATCCTTAAGCTCTGTAGTAACACACACATTGTCATTCAGTCTATCTCTTTTCAATGTTGTTTCTACATCTAAGGAAGACTTAGAATGTACTTTTTTGGTCGAAAAACATTTTGTTGCCACAACAAGAACTGGACAAAAACGTTCATCAACTATGAATAGATGCATTGGTTCACCCATACGTGTTATTTAAAATACAAGACATTCAGAAAATTGATCTCATCATACAATTATATATACCATGATTGGAGCATTTCTAAGGTCAGCCTCAACCTCTATATGCAGGATGTTGCAGTGGAAGGATGGTCATAACCTGATCTCCAGTGAATCTATCCTCACTAAAAGCAGTCCCATGGTGCCCTACATCTTTGTATAATATATCTTCAGTCTGCCTATCACCAAAAGACAAAACAAGGAGAGAGCAGAGCATGCATAAACCAATGAATCCACAAATAAAACAATTCACAGGCATGCACAAAAAATGAATATGCACATATGAGTGGAAACTACAAACTGCTTTGAGCATACAGTAAAAGGACAAATGATCATCCCACAAATAACACACAAAAGGGGGGAAAAAAATTAAAAGATGTCAGACGATATCATGCCGAAGATAACAAGGGAAAATGGTAGCCCCACAAGTTAAAATTGAAGCATTAATACATCACAAAGAGAAGTGTTCCAATCACCTTTAAAAAAGTTTCATCTCCAATTCCATGGAACTGCTGAAATTAAACTGAGTTGTGTAAAAGTTGAAAGACAACTTGAAGAAACTTGATTTCACATATTCAATGATAACCTAAGACATGAAAGCTGAAAAAAGGGTATGGAAGCTGAGATAAAATTGTTTACGAAATATAGGATGAAACTATACTGAAAAATATGTTGAACACATTGATAATGACTTCAGCTATGATGAGAAGTTAGAGAAGTCAATGAGTTCACAAGTGTTTTGTGGCCATACACTAGAAGGTAAGTTTGTTATAATGTATTCATATTTGACGCCCAGCCTAAGTTATCTGTGAGCATGCAAGATTTGACATAAAAACATAGTAAGGGCAAAAACTTTAACACACCAAGTCCCAAAAAGCATTGAGAGAGGTCATTATTGGATTTGGCCAACTCATCATATCACCATTTTTATTTAAAATATAAAAAAGCAAGTCGGATCTACAGTTTAAAAACTTTTATGCCAAGATTTAGCAGAGCTATGAGAGAGCAGCCTTGACTTCAAGACAGATCAGTTATCATCTTCAGAGAGGAGCTTCTCAGCTTATATCAGCCCTCCATATCTCAGCCCTCAGCTTCTTCACATGAACACCTGCTAGTTGCGTTTTCCTACCTGCTACAAGAATGCCTTCTTACAGCCATACTCCTATCTCAACCTCTTAATGTGGATAGGATTTTCTTCCTACATATCCCCTACTGATGCTTCATCCACTGATCATGTTGCTGGAGGCTACATCAACCAACCTGAGATTCATATTGTGCTAAGCTCATGTCCTCAGATCAGTTCATGCAGTATTTTGTCATAACTTTATTTACATCTATTTCAATCAGATTGAGTTCAGTTCATTCTATGTCCTCAGATGCTTTTATTATCAAATCTTTCAGTTCACAGTACTGTATTTCTCTCTCTTAATATCTCGTAGACCATACATATTGAAAATCCAACATTTGATGTCAAAATTGGATTTAATCATTCATTATCACCAGGTCAGTATCAGTCTCTTTTTCATCCTCCCTCCTCTTATCAGACACAAGAAGAGCAAACATAAAACCATTGCCACCTTGACGGTTGTGACTGCTGACAAGGGTATCAGGTTCCATACCTGACAAAAAAGCTCCAAATCTTCTCGTGAATTAGTATGAATGGACACTAAAGACCAATAACCACCACATCAATTCTGGCCAAGGTTCTATACCAATAAAGAGGCTGCAACTCCAAGCGGGGTTCGAGTACCTTCAAACAAACAAAACGAGTGAACCTTACCTGATATACAGTGTAACCTGAGCAATGAGCACATCCACCTCAGCTCCAGCTGTTGGTTTTCAGGCCCACAATCAATATAGAGACACAAGAGAAAATAGAGACGAGATGGAGAATAGACAAAACATGAGAGAGATAAAAGAGCAATGCTCCAAATATGATCATTACACTCCATGATGAAGTACATGAAGTTACAAAATAGCATAAAAGATATGCAAGAGACACAAGCTTTCCATAACTCCACAATCCCCAAAGCTGAAGATGATCTCCTCCAAATAGATAAGCTCCAAGCTGCTGCACACCTTGTAGATGAAGAAGAACACACAACTCCACCTCTCCAAGTTGAAGGACCGCCCTCTCCAACACAAGCTCAAGAAGAGAGGTCCAGCGATAAGAAGTGATACTAACCTGGTGTTTATATAGATTCTGCTAGATAAAGCAAAAGCTGCCTGATAAAGCTCCAAAAAACAATTTCGTAAATGTTGCTAGTGAGAACCTTAATTAGGGTTTCCACTTTTTTTTCGAGACACTAAAATTGGCATTTAAATGTTTTATTTAATGCCATATGGAACTAATATAAGTTATTGGATTTATTCATCAAGATTATATAGGATGTTGACAAGTCTTACTCTTGCTTTTCAATGTTTAATGTGCTTTTCACATAAAGTCTGAAAATTAGGGCTTGGGTTTTGGCCTAACTACACATGCGAGAGTGACTATATATAATAGATAGCTCTCAATGAGAACTATCACAATATGTAATAAAACTTTTAGTCAAATTTTGACCATTTTGACCAGCCTTTTGACCAAGCTTTGACCATCCAAATTTAACCTACAAGTGGGGTCCCTAGTGGAAAGTTGCCCCTTTAGACATTTTCTAACAATCCCCTTCTAAGATGACACTAGGGGAATATGCCAAGTAGGTATATTTGATGTTTGTTGTAGTTATTTATTTTAGGCTTTTAGGTACCTTTTTCACATATCATGTGCAGTATCCTACAAGCACGCACAAGGGCCTTTGTCACAAAGAGCTCTTCCCAAATACACATCACGAAGAGAACTCACATATCTTCTCAACCAAGTACTACTTGGAAGGATAGGGACAACTATAGGAAGCTATGTAATTATATAAGATATAGACTCAAGAATACTTCCAAGATTATCAAGGTTGGCGAATCCTTTTCAAATCAAGGTTTTATGCTCTCATCTACATCTATTGTACGCGCAGATACATACAAATACAAGGCGTTATAAGTCTAGCATAAGATCTCAATAGAAATAAAACCCCTTCTTGCTCATATAAGTCTTCCTCCATGACCACTAAGATCTTTTGCCAACTCCCAAATATGGCTAAATGACTAACCCCAAGGAGCACAAGAAGGTTGACAAGTAGTTTGAACATTGCTTCATGGGTACACAAGGAAGCAATGCTCTCTGATTTGCAAATCCAACAAATATTCTAGCAAATATAACTGTACATTGCTGTTATAATAGCTTCAATCTGCCAATTTCTGATGTGACTCTTTCGGGAGTGTATAACTCTTCAACAATATATTCAACATCTTCATACACACTGAACATCTTCATCTCAAAGCTGAATATAAGGCTGAGCTTGATCTCCATCTGCCTTGAAGATTTGACTCTTCTACGCGTAACTAAATTCTCTATGTACTCTAGATTATCCTACTCTGATACCAATTGTTGGTTTTTAGGCCCAGAACCAATATAGAGACAAAGAGAAAATATAGACAAGGTGGACATTAGACAAAACATGAGAGAGAGAGAGAGAAAAAAAATATACATGCTCCAAATATGGTCATTACATTCCATAATGAAGTACATGAAGTCACAAAATAGCCTAAAGAATATGCAAGAGATAACAAGTTGTCCATAACTCCACAATCTTCAAAGCTGAAGATGGTCTCCTCCAAATACATAAGCTGAAGGACCGCCTTCTCCAACACATGCTCAAGAAGAGAGTTCCATGAAGTGATATTTACTTGGTGTTTATATAGATTTTGCTAGATAAATCAAAAGATGCCCGATAAAACTCCAAAAAAAGCAATTTTGTAAAAGTTGTCAACAAAAACTTTAATTAGGGTTTTTGCTTTTTTCGAGAAGCCTAAAATTGGTGTTTACGTGTGTGCTTTTAATGCCATGTGGAACTAATACAAGTCGTTGGACCTATTTATCAAAAATATATAGGACGCTGACAAGTGTCACTCTAGCTTTTCAATCTTTAATGTGCTTTTCACAAAAAGTCAAAAATTAGAGTTTGGGTTTTCACCTAGCTACACATGCCAAATACAGCTTTGACCATCCAAATTTAACCTGCGAGTGGGGTCCCTAATGTAAGGTTGCTTCTTTTAAACATATTTTCTAACACCATCATCACTTTTCTAAGACTTGAATCAAACTAAATACAATACTTAATGCTAGGTGTAAACGATCTAAATTGTCTCTAACAATTTTATTTTATTGGCTGCAAATGGCCAAAGAAGATTCCATATCGAGTTGATTGAGCAGCGAACAATGGGAAAGTACTGAATATTTGATGATACTGAAGTAGAAAGAAAGAATTACTTTATATGAAGCTGGTATCCAGAATTTGATACAAGAAGAGAAGAAATTTATAACATTATTGATACAATGTAATATAAATTGCTGACAGCTGTATCAGAATGCAATCTTCCACAGCATCCATAGTCAGTGATGTGACATAAGGAACATACAAAAATTTACCACAAAGAACAATAAGAAATCATAGACATTTCAAAAGATGATGAACATCTAAATGGTGGCACCCAACAAAACATGAAGCATGAGAATGTCGTACTTAACCATTTCATAAAGCTTAGGATCATTTTTGTAGTCAAGACTTGAAATCAGAATTTCTTCTAAAAGCTGAGGGATTTCTTTTATTTTAGGATTTACAAGAATTGAATAGAGAAGTCCTAAAGGGGAAGCTCAAGACAAGTTGAGGGCCAAAATCGGTAGGTGTTGGAGATTAGATGCAGCTCGCTATTAAAGCTTCAATTTGTGCAAAACATGAAGAAGGAAAAGAAGAAGAATCAGACGAAGTTTGTACAAAGTTTGAAGTGCAAAAGTCTAAGATTTTGAGATTCAGGAAAGTTTTATATAAAAATAGGGCCTCTTGGTTACCTGAACATATGTTAAGGTGTGAACACCTCTAAAAGATCCTAGCCACCCAATGGTGAATAAAATGCCTATAATGACTTGAATTTTAAGCCAAAAAATAAATTAAAAAATGTGTCTCAAAAGCTCTCAAAAAGAGCTACAATCTGAAAGGGTCTAATAGTACATTAGAAGAATCCTTGGGACCTTTACCATCAACAACAATGTGAAAGAGTCTAACTATACATTAAGAGAGTCCTTCAAGTCTTGGCCCTTCACAATCTCCCACTTAAAGGGTTAAGGACACTCCTTTGACTCTCTCCATCTATAGACAAAGACACTGCTTTGCCTTTGGAAGGCACTTAGTGAGACCTTAAAGGGTCAAGGAAGCTCCTCTAAGCTAAGTAACTCTCATCACCTATATATAAAGTTGATGTTGTGCCACTTAGTAAGCGCATCGTTTGAATTCTATGATGTATCTACATTAAGCCGTCTTTGAGAAAATTTTTAATGAAATGATACCGCACATCAATGTGGTTTGTATGAGCATGAAACATGAACTTCTTAGCCAAATCTGTGGCTATCACAATCAAGAGTGGTGCCCTATCAGGCATACTAAACTTACCACATAGGCATGCTAATCATATGGCTTCTTTAGAAGACTTTGTGTTTGAAATATACTCAACTTTGTAGTAGATAGTGCAATTATTCTTTGGAGACTAGAGCACCATGAAATAGCACCACTTGCCAATGCGCACTATGTAGATATAGGGACTAGTGGATTTCCGTGATCCACATTGTTTGTTATGTCTAATTCATAGAACCCTTTTAATTGCTATGTATCCTCTCCATAGAATTAGCAGTTTGACTTTGTCCCTTGTAAACATGTCATCATGGACTTCACTGCATCTCAATGTGCTTTGCCAGCAACAGACATAACCAACTCACACTCCATGAGCAACATGGCTTGGTTGCATCATAGCATACATAAGCATAGTACGAACGAGCGATTTAATTCGTGAGAATTAATTCGCGAATTATTCGTTTAGTACGTTCGGATTGAAAATAAAATTCGGGAATTTTCCATTGGAAGAGAATTTTATTTTTTACATATAAGGAGTGTATATATATATATATATATATATATATATATATATATATATATATATATATATATATATATATATATATATATATATATATATATATATATATATATATATATATATATATATATATATATAGCATGCATGCATGCATGCATGCATGTATGTATGTATGTATGTATGTATGTATGTATGTATGTATGTATGTATGTATGTATGTATGTATGTATGTATGTATGTATGTATGTATATATATATATATATGTGTGTGTGTGTGTGTGTGTGTGTGTGTGTGTGTGTGTGTGTGTGTGTGTGTGTGTGTGTGTGTGTGTGTGTGTATGTATGTATGTATGTATGTATATATATATATATATATATATATATATATATATATATATATATATATATATATATATATATATATATATCAAAGAATGATGAAGAAGCCAATTACATGCAAAGTGTTCCTTATGCATCACCTTGTGGACCACTTATGTCACAATCAACTTTAAATAATTTGACATGTGGCTCTGCTAACAAAGAAGCATTTTTAGCATCCGCCATATTAAACTTATCCAACACCTTCTCAATGTGTCTTGTGATGATGAATACAATAGGTGCTTCTGCCAATCCCTTTTTATCCTCATGTCCAAGATGTGCTCGTCTAAGAACTTGATTCAGCCCATAAATACTTCTTATCATCCTACATACTAATTTTTTCTTACAAAGCCTTTTGGCTGCCTCATGTGAAGCTCCTCATCAAGGTTATCATGAAAGAATGTTGTCTCTACATCCATTTAAATTTTGGTAGACATCTAAATTTAATGCAGCAAATGAAAACACCTCTTCAAAGTCAATTCCCCCTTTTGAGAATAGCCCCTGACAGCAAGTGTGGCTTTTGTAGTTGGGTTTACCATCAAGTATATTTTGTATACTTGTTTGTTAAGAGTAGCTTTCCTTCCTCTAGGCAGTTCAACCAAACCCCCAGTATCCTTTGCAAACCGCATACACACCTTTGCTCATTGCTTGCATTGCAAGCTTTCTTATGCTCACATGACTCTACCTCTTTCTATGTAAGAGGCTCACCCACATCAATCAAAATTAACATAACATAATGTAAAGAGGGGCCATACTTGTTTACATGCCTCATAACTTATGAAAACCTTCTTAGCCAAAGCACAAGACTTTGCCTCTTTCTATGTAAGAGGCTCAAGAATCATCCTCATCAATTAACATAAAATTGTGTAGAAAGGGGTCATACATCTTTACATGCCTCATAACTCATGAAATTTATGAAAAGCTCTCAATCAGAGCTACAATGGAAAAGGGTCCTTGGAGCCTTTATCCCCAACAAGTTCACCAACCATTGATCTTGTCTCTCTCAAAAAGCTTCTTGGATACAAAGATGCTTACCCAAAGTCGCATATCCAAGTTCCAGATTATGGCTTGCACAAAGAGATGTCTTTGGCATGCGGGTTTCAATACAATTGTTTAAAGATAAAAGGTATGACATGCTTTCTTCAATAAGACCTATTCTATAAGGTTTATTATCATCCTATCCTCATTGGTGAGGACATGATGGACATACAAATACAGTATCAACATATCTGTGTTTCCTATTTCATCCAAGCACCTAAGGAGGGTCACATACCCTTCATTGAGATGGAAGGGATGCTTTGTGAAACAAGCGTCTTTAGAACATGAGACTAAATGCATGCTATATACTACAATTTAGAACTACAGACAACATCGCATACACTTCCCAACAAACTTGATAATATGTCACCATAGCATGACTACATTTTCCTAATTCAGATGCATCATACCCCAAAAGGATGCTATTTCACCAGAAAGACTTTCTTCTTGGGGTGATGGGAGGAGGAGAAGAAGGTGAGAACTTCCCAAAGAAAAGAAGAAAATGGACTCCTTTGAAGCTAAACACATGATCAAAAAGAAAAAGAGCTCATTTATTACACATGTAGAAGCAAACTATTGAATAACCGTCGTTTCTCAAATAAAAGGATCATGTATTTATATAACGAACCAATAGAGCTAGCTTGTAGGGCAAGTCATTGACTAAGTGCATGTGCAACCATGGCCATTATTTGTACCCGTATGAACCCATTCGTATGCACTTAAGTATTGTATTGTATTGTATGTATTAACACCATTTAGTACCAAAAATTAAGATACCTTTTTTCCTTACCAAGATTCAAATTATAACTTTAGGCTTTCTTTTGATATGAATCATGGTACATAAACAATAAATTGTTCATGCAATATGAATTATGTAATTCTAATGTTTTATGAACTATAGCAAGCTGATTTTTGTTTTGTGTGTGTGTGTATGTGTGTGTGTGTAAGTGTGTGTGTGTGTGTGTGTGTGTGTGCGCGCGCACATGCACGTGTCCGTGGGCGGGCAGGCGTGCCTGCATGCGTGCGTGCCTGTGTGTGTATATACATACATCATAATTACCAACACGGCTGGAAACCTTCAGTTCTAACCAGCTGGGAAAGGAGTTTCTATTGGAAATTGCATGTCAAACTCAATAACTTTTTGAAAGCCAGTGTTTATACTCAAAAGCAGGATATTTTTTTATGCAATCACGTAAAGCGTGACAAAATTTCCACCGTGAATCACGAGGAGCTTCTTTTTTTTATTTTTTTACGCTTTTCAATTGTGCCTTTTATATAGAATAAAACGCACAATTGAAAGGCATAAAAAATAGAAGGTTCCCCACACCCATAATGATTCCACCAATCACTAGGCTAAGAAATGACATCTGACCATAGAAAAGTGAACCAAGAAAAGACAATGTTTAAATTCCCCATGTATGCAAAGAACTCACTATCGAATGCAATCTAGTCATATGAAGACATGACATGATCCATGTACATGTCTTTCAGTGTCACAAATGCAATTGGGTCCATAACTATGGACCTTGAAGTTGGAATATAAAAGAACAATGAAGCCACGAATGGAATGTGACAAAAATCTCCATTGTTGCTCCACTAACTCTGAAATATCCTACAAGCTACAATAAAAGTTTAAACAAAGAATAAGGTATAACCTTGATTTCATTTAACAAAAATGAAGATATCACACTCAACAAGTTATAAATATACCTAGACAAAGATAAAGACGTCACTAATGAAATGGCCTCACGTATCCCTGTGTACATATGAGAAAGGGGAAGACAGGGGAGGCCAAGGGGAAAAGGAAAAAGCAATCTTGTGGTGAATGAAAATGGAACTGCAATCACAATATTTTAAATAACAAACCTAAACATGTTAACACATAAGAGATATGACCTTGACATCGCCAGAGAAATGTTTAGAAAGGCTGGTAGAAATGGGGAAAATACTACATAACATCAGGTAAAAGGAATGGACTTGTCGAGAGGCCGTGGCCCAATGGCTAAATCACAAACTGTCTAGGAAGCCCCAGGTTCAATCCCCCTTGGGCTCAACATATTCATTAGAACTATAAGTAGAGGGCTGCCTGCCCCTTCATAGTGGATGCTTTCTTTCTTCTTGTAGCTTTTAAAAAAAATAAAAAATCAAAAGTAAAAAAAACAAAAAGAAAAAATAATAATAATAAATAAATAAATATATATATATATATATATATATATATATATATATATATATATATATATATATATATATATATATATATATATGTGTGTGTGTGTGTGTGTGTGTGTATGCGCAGGCGCATATGCACGCGCTATGGGATGCATGTGTGAGCATGTTTTCATTAGCAGTTCTATACCCACTATTGGGCACTGATGACGTTAGTGGGGATGTCATAGTATTGAGCCAATACTATGCATAGTGGAGTCGATATGCTATATAGTCTTGTGATTGACTACCATGAGCTTATAGTTTCACTTCCATTTGAGAGTGGATTTGGGGTTTGCATTGATTCGTTCTCGTATATATGATTGTCGTATTAGCAGACATGCAGTTTTCACTTGTGGATTCTTTGTCCGAGTTGCGACCAGTTGATAGGCATGTATACCTTCTTAACTATGGATTTTTTGTAATCCTTCCTATCTTTTGTTTGCATTTTGTGCTAGGCTTCATTATCGCCAAGTCTGCCCATCACTTTCGGAAGTACTAGAAAATCAGTTCCTAGAGCTTCTTGTGAGTTCATGATCGTGGTGTGGTGTGCATTGTCGGGTGCGTATGTGAGCATGTATTCATTCACAGTTCTATACCCAATATTGGACACTGATGACCTTAGTGGGGATGTCATAATATTAAGTTGATACTATGCATCGTGGAGTTGATATGCTATATAGTCTTATGGTTGACTACCATGAGCTTATAGTTGCACTTCCATTTGAGGTGAATTTCGAGTTTACCTGGATTCAATCTTGTATATATGATTGTCGTATTAGCGGACATGCAGTTTTCGCTTGTGGATTCTTCATCCGAGTTACATCCAGTTGATAGGTATGTATACCCTATCAACTATGCATTTTTTGCAATTCTTCCTATCTTTTGTTTGCATTTTGTGCTAGGCTTCATTATGGCTGAGTTTACCCATCACTTTCAAAAACTCATTTCGCAGAGCTTCTTGTGAGTTCATGCTCGTGATATGTGTGCGTTGTGGGGTGCATGTGAGAGGATGTATTCATTGGCAGTCATATACCCACTATTGGGCACCGATGACATTAGCGGGGATGTCATACTATTGAGTCATACTATGCATAGTGGAACTGATAAGCTATATAGTCTTGTGGTTGACTACCATGAGCTTATAGTTCTGCACTTCTATTTGAGGGTGAATTTCGGGTTTGCCTATGTGTGTGTGTGTGTATACATACATACACACAGACATAGTACACGCACACGCACACGCACGCATATATATATGTATGTATGTATGTATGTATGTATGTATGTATGTATGTATGTATGTATGTATATATATATATATATATATATATATATATATATATACACATACATATATATATATATATATATATATATATATATATATATATATATATATATATATATATATATATATATATATATATATATGTGCGTGCGTGCGTGTGCGTGTGCGTGTGCGTGTGCGTGTGCATGTGTATGTGTGTGTGTGTGTGTGCACGCGCGCGCGCGTGCGTGCATGTGTGCGCGCGCGTGTGTATGTATGCATGCATACACACACACACACACACACACACACACACACACACACACACATATATATATATATATATATATATATATATATATATATATATATATATATATATATATATATATATATATATATATATATATATATATATATAAATTAATTAAGAGGTTGTAATTATCCGAGCTGCAAACTATCCTTTAAGGGGTAGAGATTCAAGGTGAAAATATATGTCAACATAAGAAACTAGAAGAGGAAGGATCTAAAGCATCGGTATTTCCTACTCAGTTCTAATCCTGGAGCACAACCATTCATCCATAGCACTAGTTCATATGCCACTACATATCATCAAATCAAGACATTGGTGAAGATGTGATGATGGACCACCTGGGAAAGTGTGGAAGCTGAGCATGAAGCAACGAAAAATGACCAAAGAAGTGAGATGTAAAAAGGAATTGTAAATAAGATTGATACCAGACATGGTGGGTGCTTAAAAAGTTGACATGTTACTTACTCCAGCTCTTTGCTGCCTTTATTGCAACCTCTAAAAGGTTAGAAGCAACTCCTTGGCGACGAGCTGATCTTGCCACACAAACATTTGCTATATAGCCACACTTGCGTTCGTGTTCCATAAATGTGAAAAGACTAGCAGTGACTACCTCCTGCATTATCCACAGAAAAGTAATCCTCAATCCAAATGTTCTAGTCAAGTGTGTCAAACAATTGCATAGAATAAGAGTTGTAAGACTACTTGCTTTGGAGAAGGCTTCTCCTCGAACAAGCTGACGTACACTCACATCCAGGGTACCAATCACACGGTCACGCAATGTCAGTTGAGAAATCATGCCAATATCATCTTGAATTCCCTCTGAAGCAACCTACAGCAGAAACTATATAAAGCATCCTGAAAAGTGACAAGTAAATCTTGTCTTACAAGAAAAAAGCCTTTTAAGATGCAACCTCACCGCCAAGAGGCAGATGCATTTCATGCTTTGACCCGGTTTTTCAGAGCATCTCCTTTTCAAGGCAGAAAACTCCTGCATAACGTGTGGACATTCATGTAAATAAGAGTAAAGATGAAGAAAAGAAAACACTACATAAGTTTCTGCTGTGAGATAAACCTGCTCTGCAAACTTTTTCCTATAGCTGTCAATGTATCTTTTGTACATAGTCCTGTAAGAACTACAGTATAACTGCACGGACATGAGAAACAATTTGAGATATAAAAGCAGGAGATACTCACCGAAAATATGTCTGTCCTTCAGCATAGATTTCTGCACGCAACCATGCTGCAGCCTATCAAACAGCAACCAATAGCACAGTCAAAATGCTGGAGGCAAGTTTATTCAGCCACCTCTTCAACACAGACACTCATGTGCTTAAGGTTAGTAGATATACCGTGTATGCTTTAGTGTGTTAACCCCCTTTTCTATCTGCAAAAATGCACCGAGAATGCTGTGTGATCACAAGTACATGTGATATGAGAGTAAGACTGTATTCAAGGCAGCAGAAAGAAGATTTTTTGGGAAACATTCCATTTTCAAATCTCACCATCCATGATCCCAAAAAAAAAAAAAAAAAAAATCCTCTTACAAACATTGGCACGACTAGAAAGCAAGCTGAGAAAAACCCCCAAATCTTTCCATAATAGCCTCCAAAATGTTGTGACATGAGTGATAAAAGAAGAATGCAGAAATGAGAAGAAAAACGATGGCAAAGGACTCCCTGCAGTCTCACCCCTCACCTTCCTCTCCAGCATTTATGATTTCCTCCATCCCCTCTTCCCTCTGCTTTTCTATCCACCTCCCCATCTTTTCCAACCTTCATCCCTGGGCCCCATTCTTCTTTTCACTCATCTTCTACCCTTACTTAGCTGCCTCTTCTTCTATCTTCTTTCTGCACAGGACGTGGACAAGCATGGGAAACATTTTGTTTATCTTGAATAGAGTGAAGGAAATACCCAAAATTCTTCATCTAATACAGCCTCTTGAACAATGTAGTTTCCATATGGAATCACGTATGGCCTTTTCAGTTCAAGACCTAATATTCCAATGTCCTCTATCTCAGCCTTTTGAAGCTTTAGTGAGCTTCCTTTTGGAAGAGAAGAGCATGTACAGCAACTCTGCAAAACAGCGAAGTCAGCTAGTTTTATCCTCCAATGGCATGGTTCAGCAAGCTCCCTGCAACTGGTAGGGGAAAAGCTAAGGTTAGAATCATTCATGTAAAATATATGATGCCAATACCAATAATATTTCTTTGAATTACCTGAAACCAAATATTACTAAATACATACTTTATGCCAACATTGCAAGAGCTACTTTTGAATCGAACCCACTTAAAACAAGTTGACATTTTATTTAGAGTGTGAGTAAAATGTTATGCATCAAAGATAATGAAGAAATGAAGCAGACCACAGAAGAAGAGAAGAATTACATCCCCACACTGCCCATTTTAAACAGTCAAAGCCTCTTTTTTTTTATTATTATTTTTCCTTTTTATTTTTCTGGAAATGTGTTCGCAAGATCACATTGGTGACAGCTTAAATGACCTTCCACAATATGAAAGCATTTCTGCCTTAAAGAAGGTACTTTGAAATTACTACCACCCAAACTCAGAACAAGAGATGGAAAAAAACTGGGGAGTTTGGGGGGCAGTGGGGGCCGGGGCCTTGAGTTGTGAAGTGGTACAAAATGTTCTAAAGATAAGTACATACGGAAGCATAATTCCCAATGTAGTATGACTGTACATGCTGAATCATTCTCAAATCCTAGACCTTTCGTTTTGATAGAAGAACAACTAGAACGAACTTAATAAAACCAAAACTCGTTGTCTCCTATAAAATAAAAGACACAAAAAGGATGCGAGGGAAAGTTGCATCAATCAAGAGACAATTAGCAGAGTATGACCGACTGTTTCAGAGTAGAATCCATAACAGAACTCTCTTGATTTTTACATTTGTCAAACTAGACTGAAAAAAGAGAGCTTGCTTTTCCCCACAACCCAATCTCAATTGATGATCTTTGGCAAGATCACAAAGGATATATATTTCTCTCTTTCCAAGCAAAACCCATTAAATAAAAAAAATTTTGGACATCATGATGAGATTATCATATGGGATCTTGCCTCTCTCGCAACTTCAATCCTACTTTCACAGCAAAACTTTGTTTAATGACCACACAAACATTGTATTGATTCAGTAGTTTGTGAAGTTTTGGTCTCATAGGTAATGTCAGCATTTTTATAGACAATTTATCATCTCTCCCCCTCTCCCACTCCCTCTCTATAACGGTTCGCTCCAAGGGGAGGCTTTTGCCTAACCACGCAAGGAGAGGGACGGCCACAAAGTTAAAGGGGCAATCCCCTTAAATAAGCAGAGAGCAAGTTGGACTAAGTATAAGTGGCCCGGAGGCCGGTTGCACAGCAGAAGCGGGGCTTAACACGGAAGGTAGAAGGGATGGCCGTCGAAGGCGGGCCAACCCGGCAGAAGGTTGCCGTCAAGTACAAGGTTGCCGTTAGCCAAGAGCGAAGTTGTCAGGAGTTTCGGAAACGGAGAAACGAAAACGCTACGGAAACAGCCGAAACGAAGTTTCGACCTTGAATAAGAAACGCGAAACTATATATGTATGTATGTGTGTGTGTGTGTGTGTGTGTGTGTGTGTGTGTGTGTGTGTGTGTGTGTGTGTGTGTGTGTGTGTGTGTGTGTGTGTGTGTATATATATATATATATATATATATATATATATATATATATATATATATATATATATATATATATATATATATATATATATATATATACCTCTTTGCCAAATAAGGTCCATTTAACTTTTAGAGGCCCAAAAACATCACTCAAACCCTCATCTATGTGAAATTCCAATAAATGAAAAACAAAAAAAAGATACATCAAGAAACGTGTTTTCACGTTTCAAAAACGCTAAGAAACCGAACACCGTTTCAGGGAGCCTGAAACGGGTGTTTCGTGCAACTATGGCCAAGAGACATTGTGGCTCTCCATTGCCACACATGTCCAAAGCCCCTTTGAGTGAGAGGGCAATATGAGGGACGGCCCGCCCGACCGTCAAGGTACAAGACCTACCAAGGAGTGACGGGACGTGCTCCCATTGCCGGGCATCTACCCATGATGCAAGGGAGAACCGACGTTCCCAAGAAACATGAGGAAGGAAGGGTTCGCACTTAGGCCCTTGGTAATTGGCCACCCGAACATTGAGGGCATTCCTAGTGGGTCGGCCATCCAGAGGCATGCATGGTTACCACTCCCCTTATAGTTGCACACAATTCGGTGCGGCAAGGTATTGGGCTGGATGGAAAATCACGGAGGAGGCAAAGGGGCATGACATCCACCCCCACTCCGATAGACTTCTCGTCCTCGAGAAGTTCACCTACAAGTCTAGAATGTTTCCCCTTTGCGGTGCAGCCGAAAGGATGAAATTTGTGAGACACTGCATCGTGTTCTTACCCTCTAATTTTGGGGCAGTGTCCTTAGTACCATGGGTTGTCGTGCAAATGCATATCTAAGGGAAACTTAACTTATGGAACTGAGGTGCAAACCTAACACCACTAGTTTGGCTCAGAGAAGGGACTACTTAGGATGTAAAGGGAAAGCATGCCCCACTCCGACTACATCGGGACATGCCAAGCTCCACATGAGCGGGATTTTGCATAAGTGCAGACCTCGCATTTAGGTCATGGCACTTTGCCTCTGATTAGGCTGGATGTGCAGATTCCAATCAAGGACTTCCAAGAAGATCCTATCATCAAAAAAATGGTCAATCCTTCTAAGTCAATTCACGACGGGTCATCCACATGCCATTCGCCTTCCAAACGGCAGATTGGGCCATTCCGCACAAGGCAGGAGTCCCAAGTGGAACACTAAGGCCCCAAGCCAGTTCTAAGTAAAAATTGCTCCGTCCCGGGTAGATATAGCAATTTGGGTCCAAGCCCGTTTTGTAATGAGAGAGGCCTCATTGCCACTCCATGCATACCCTTTGAGTCCATGCCCATTTTCCATAATTATCAAGGCATGGCGAAGCCAAGACTCCAGGCGCTGACCAAGGTAATTCCCACCTAAGGAAAATTGGCCTATCGACGGCCCAAAACTTTACCTTCCAAAAACGGCATGAACATGCCACGCATCATTGTGACTCATGGCCCGTGCAACTTACGACGATCAAAGCGCCTTACAGTGCATTGAGCCGACTTACTGCACGAAGTGATTTACGCATGTCGGCCACCTAAACCCTTTAGGACAAACCCCAGCCGTGAAGGAACCCACGGGCGTCCCCTAACCTTAGGCACAACCAGAAGGCATTTGCCGACTTACAAATCGTGGAGATGTTGTGTCAGTTTACATACTTGTTGGCCACCCAGAAACGGGCCTATCGACAGCCCAAGCTTCGTTTCACCTCAAGGCACAGATGTGCGGTGCACTGAATGACTTATGTTCACGCCGACCGATTTACTTGAAATTTGGACTCGACCACGAAGGGACCCGAGGGTTGCATCCACATAAGGCACGGACGAGAGGGAAAGGCCACAGACCTGTCAGCCACCGTTTTTCACCAAGTGCATAACCCAACCCCGTACGGCCCGTCATGAAGCACAATCCTTCACTTCGAAGAACTCTCAGCACACCCGGGAAAAAATAAAAGATAGGACTTTATTCCCTCCATAAAAATTTTCGGCCTTAGGGCGCTCACTACCCCGGGCGATGCAATACCCACGCAAGAGAACATGATTAGTTCGCCGTTTTGCTTCCTTATTTGCGCTTAGCTCCGGCGTGACTCAAACAAATGATCTTACTTTATTTTCATAAAGACAGGTCTTACGGTCAATAAGTGGGTTGAGCGCACGTTGCATTTCGACATATGGAACCTTCACCGTTTTCTAGCACTCTACCTTGCCGGCCCATTTGCAGTGGAGCATGGACGGACTGCCCTGTGTTGCTCCACGATTTAAGTCTCACGGACGGCGGCCCCACCCTAAAGGGACGTGACTTACGACGTGTTAGAGCGTCTTACAACGCTACCCTAGCCCGGAGACCTTGCCGGCACATGGAGGACGTTACCTCCCACCTCACGGTGGTTGCTGCGGAATTGTCAACGAGGGTCCAACCAATGAGGGAATGAGCGAACGGGACTGGCCCCACGAGCGGGTCGAACCCATAAACACATTGACAAGCAATCATTGTGCCTTACATAGGATCATAAAAGATTGAGGTGGCTTGTCACACCGACCCCATGATCCGAGCCACAAGGGTCTGAAGCACTGATCCGCTTCCATTTACCGACGACCCATGCGAGGGCCAACGGAGAACATTGCAACTTCCATAAAAAAAAAAACATCTCATTATGTGCCAAAACGAACCAACGTCCAAGCGAGGACCAACGGGGAAGTATCTCATGTAAAAACAAATTTTGCCCTTTTTGCGGACGAGCCGACAACCGGCACCGCCAACGACGGGTGCACCCACCGACAGCCCGCAGGCGGCATCCACATAGGGCATGGACCGTTTTCAAGCCATGCTGCAAGCCACCGTTTTCAACACAAGTGTGTACCTGGCCCCCGTACAGCCGGGCGGATAGCACGGCACCTAACTTTGAAAGACTCTCGGCAGGTCGACACAAGAGTAAAAGATGGGACTTTATTCCGTCCCAATAAATTATGGGCCTCAGGGCACTCACTACCCCAACCGATGCGATAACCTTGCAGGACAACACGATTTTATTGGCCTTTATACTTTCATATTTGCGTTAGCTCGAGGGAGACTCAAACAAAAGATCTTACTTTATTTTCATAGGGACAAGTCTTGCAATCAATTAGCAGGTTGAGAGCATGTTGCCTTTGGACACATGGAAGCTTCACTGTTTTCCAAGCACTATATCTTGCCAGCCCACCTCGAGTGGAGCATGGAGGGACTACCCTGTGTTGCTCCCCAGTTAGGTCTCGAAGACGGAGGCCTCCACCCCAAAGGGACACCGTTTATGACGTGTCAGAGCGTCTTACAACGCTAC
>CM035437.1:79322406-79517406 GCA_020310875.1 Ceratopteris richardii
GTTAAGGTTCATCCGTTTGAAAATCCTATAAACCTGTGATTTATTATTATTGTGGCCCAATACCACTTCCAACATATGGTATTCAGACCTTAGAATACCAACACACTTGTCTCATTTTATAGGTACTCTATCATAGTTGCAAGAATCAGGGATGCCTCCCTTTGACGATAAGTTGAAAGTTATTTTTCTGCTTATGACACTTCCTGATTCTTGGGAGACCTTGGTGGTCTCATTATCAAATAACCCCAATCTTACTTTTGATGGTGTGAGGGGTTCTATATTGAATGAAGAACTCAGGAGAAAAGCAAGTGGTGAAGGAGGTACTTCTGCAAACATGGTCAAAGGCATATCACAAAAGAAGGGCTCTTATTCACAAAGAAGTAAGAGCAAAAGCAAAGAATGGGAAAGCTCGAGCAAGAAGCAGGGTACTCATGTGACATGTTATCAGTGTGGTAGGAAAGGCCACAAGAAGCCCGACTATAAGACAGAGCTTGAGAGGAAGATGAATACTGGAGACAAAAGAAATGACAAGAAGGAAGATAGGACGGATGGACAGGACAGCCAAAAGGAAAACGAGAAGGCCAATGTGGCCTCTAGTGTTGTTATTGAGGAGCTTTCAGATATGGAAGATATCCTATGTGCTACTATATCAGCTGATGATGCTCATGCACATGATGTCTCTTGCAATGTTCATGTACAGGACATGTCGATCACTAAAAGTGATCTAATTGATACTTTATTGATTGTATGATGCATTATCCCAGACATGGATTGTTGATTCTGGTGCTTCATTTCATGTGACTCCTGTCAAGGAGTGTTTTGTTACTTTTCATGCGGGAAGCCATGGCCATGTATACCTAGGGAATAATCATTCATGTCCCATTGAAGGTATTGGCATTGCATCTTTCAACAGATGGCACAAATGAGTTGGTCCTGCACAATGTGAGATATGTACCGCGAATCAAGAAGAGTTTGCTCTTTGTTGGGCAAATGGATATGCATGGTTACAGCATTTTATTTGAAAGAGGCTCATGGAAGATGACCAAAGGGTCACGGCCGATTGTTGAAGGCACGAAAAGGGGAACTTTGTATTGCTTGCATGGAAAGGCCTTGTCTGGCAAATTCATTTTATTGGCTTAGATTAGTTCTCATATGGAATTGTGGCATAAAAGACTTGGCCATATGAGCCAAAAGGGTCTATCCAAAATTTGTAACTTGAAGAAGCTTGATGTTAAAGGCACCAAGCTAGATTTTTGTAATGATTGTCAATATGGAAAGCAAGGGAAAAGTTCCTATTACTCTGGTGTGTCTCGTAAGTCTTGTATATTAGATCTTGTCCATTCTCATATATGTTGCATGCCCACCAAATCTATGGGGGGTGCTTTATATTTTATTTCTTATGTTGATGATTTTTCTAGGAAAATTTGGGTGGAGCTACTCAAATCAAAAGATAAAGTGTTTGCTGCGCTTAAGAGATTTCACACATTTGTGACTACCCAAATAGGTAGAAAACTGAAATGCTTACGTACGGATAATGGGGGTGAGTTCACAAGTGCTGAATTCAAAATTTTTTGTGAAAATTTGGGCATAAAGAGGGAGCTTACTGTTCCATAAAGCCTCTTCTAATGGTGTGAGGGTGAGATGCATGCTGTCCAGAGTTAATCTCCCTCATGTTTTTTGCGAAGAGGCTCTTAAAACTGCAGTACATATATGCAATCGATCCACTCACATGTCCTTGAAAGGTGACATCCCTGAAGAGGTTTGGTCTCGTAAACCTTCTTCATATTTTCATTTACGCGTCTTTGGTTGTGAAGCTTTGGTACACATACGGCCTGAGTTGAGGAGTAAACTTGATGCCAAATCCATTAAAGGCCTCTTCATGGGATATGGTGAAGAAGGTGAAATGGGTTATAGAATATTGTTACCTCAGCTGAAAAGGGTCATACGCAGCCTTGATGTTGTTTTTAATGAGGCAAGGCTGTTACAAAATAATGTTGCCTCAAAACATGACCATAAAAAGGTCACATTTCAGCAAGACCAGCCACATTTTAGGCATATTTCAGACCCTCAGGATGCACCACATATGGCTGAAAATGTAGACAATCCAGTGGTTTTTGAGTCAGATGATGTTGGACAGCAAAAAGAGGCTCCTGATGGGCATATGCCGCCATCTATTCATGCTGAAAACAGGGCTGGAAATGATGTACAACAGCCCATTGACAATGAAGAAGTTGATGTACCTCCTCATGTAGATCCATTACCCCGTAATGTGGATCATTGGGTAAGAAGATCTACACGGTCCTAGGAGGCCAGTGAATAGATATGACCCCTCTATACATTACATTATGTTATCAGATGAGGGTGAGCCTCTTACTTATAAAGAGGCAAAGCTATGTGAGCACAAGAAGAAGTGGGAGTCAGCCATCCAAGAAGAGATAAAGGCCTTGCATGTAAATGATACTTGGGATTTGGTTGAGTTGCCCAAAGGAAGGAAGGCCATTCCCAACAAGTGGGTGTACAAAATCAAAACTGTTGATGGCAAACCCAAGTATAAGGCAAGGCTGGTTGCTAAGGGATTGCCCAAAAGGAGGGCATTGATTTCCAAGAAGTGTTATCTCCAGTGGTTAAAATGACCACATAACGTGTGTTGTTTGCTCTCACAGCTGCCTTGGATTTGGAGTTATTCCAAATGGATGTTAAAACAGCCTTTTTGCATGGTGATTTAGATGAAGAGCCGTACATGAAACAGCCAGAAAGATATGCCATTCCTGGAAAAGAGCATCTGGTATGCAAGCTGAAAAGGAGCTTATATGGACTGAAACAGGCCCCCAGATAATGGTATAAGAAGTTATGATGCATTTATGCTCAAACATGGGTTCAAAAGAAGCCATGCAGACCACTGTTTGTACACTAAAAAGGATGAAGATGGAAGCCCAATTATTCTTGTACTGTATGTAGATGATATGCTGCTGGCTGGGAAGAAAAAGAGTACACTGAATGCTCTAAAACAGCAGCTGAACTCTGCATTCTCAATGAAAGACCTTGGGAAAGCTGAACATATTCTTGGTATGCGAATAAAAAGGGATAGGCAGCAGCATACTTTGCATTTATCCCAAAAAAAGTACATTGAAAAAGTGCTGGACAGATTTAATGTGGCTGATGCTAAGCCTCTTGGAGTGCCATTGCAGCCACACGTTAAGCTTTCCAAGGATGACTGTCCCAAAGATGATGATGCAGCCAATTACATGAAGAGTGTTCCATATGCATCAGCTTGTGGTTCACTTATGTATGCTATGGTTGCCACTCGGCCAAACATTGCTCATGCAGTGGGAGTTGTTAGCAGGTTCATGGCTAATCCTGGTAGAGCTCATTGGGAGGCAGTCAGATCTATCTTGAGATATTTGAAAGGAACTAAAAACAAATGCCTCAGTTATAGAAAGGACCCATTATAGCTGAAGGGATTCTGTGATTCAGACACGGCAGATGATGTGGATACACAGAAATCCACAAGTGGCTATGTTTTCACTCTTGCAGGCGGTGTTGTATCATGGTGCAGCAAGCTGCAAACTGCAAAAGATTGTTGCTTTGTCTACTACTGAGGCTGAATATATCTGAGCTACTGAGGCTTCCAAAGAAGCAATATGGTTAGCACGTCTTTGCAGTGAGTTCGGTTTGCCTGAAAGAGCACCTATGCTTGGTTGTGATAGCCAGAGTGCCATATGTTTGGCGAAGAATACCATGTTCATGCACGCACAAAACATATTGATGTGCGATATCACTTCATTCGAGAAGTGCTTGAGGATGGCCTTATCACTTTGGTTATGGTCCATACATCACAGAACCCTGTAGATGTTCTCACTAAGTGCTTATCCAAAGCAAAACATCAGTTATGTATACAGATGATGTTGGGAGTCACTTAGCTTAAAGGTGCCATTTATGCCTTTAAGTGGGAGGTTGTTGAGGTAAAGTTCTAAATGACCCCTTTATAGTGTATACATGCGTATAGGCCTATTTATAAAAGCTATGTCACTTATTCTTTATTTTTTGGGCCAAGTTCAATGTGAACTTGGCCAACCCTAAAAGGGTTCTATATAACATAAATTAATAACACTTTTTGGCTCTCACTTTTAGAGAAGCCTCTCCAAAGCTGGTCGACTACCTCTCTCCCTCTATCTAGCAGCTTCGCCTCCATTCCAACCCAGCACCTCCACTTCTGAGGCACATACACGCATCCTCTACTCCAGCACCATATCCAGACCCTTTCAACTACGAGAGGATAGGGGAAGTAGTGATCAAAGATGGACTTCAATGCAGGATACATGTCGTCACGCGTGACGCACAAGCCAAATACCTTTGGAAACGATTAAAGTTCTCACAGGAGAGGGCTGTCTACATTGCACTATGCTATTTTGCCCCCTCTGGCTCTAGATTTGCAGCCATTGATCGGGAGGAGGGCTCACTTTATGCTTGTTTGTCACAAGAGATCGCGGAGTACTCTACACTAGGGGAGGTCTTCCTCATGGGAGATTTCAATGCCAAGACATGTAGCGATCAATGCCAGGCTTTTGACCCAAGGAATCGACTCATATTGCCCGCTACACTGGAGGGATCTACTGCTCGATTCTACACACACACTCTACGGTACCCACCTACTCGTACTAGACTCTTGACACCATCTCGTTATTTATAAGGGGTTAAGTTAGTGGTCTATGTCGAGGGGATTAACATGCATACCACACTAAGTTAGAGATGAAGAAAGTATCGTAGATCATATCATAGGTCCAGGGAGGCCACCACGTACTCAATTATTTCACTACCCCACCTATACCCATTGGAGAAAATCACACATATCTCAAGACTCAGACTATCCCTCAAAGAGGACACCCGCACACATCTACCCATGACACGCCCCCACACACCACCATCCACTTCACATACGAGCTTTCTCACATATACTCACCCCAAGTTGGGGAAAATCTTCTTTTGCTTCACCTAACACCCCACTACTTATACTCACCTCAAACATAACATCCATCCTTCAAACATCCGTGATCCATTCATTCTCGCACACCACCGACTCTGGTCACACACCTCCCCCTCGAACCATGCCGTAGAATCATTGATATGATGATGAGTGCAAGGGCCTTTATCGCCGACTACAAGCTCAGTGAGCACTGGGAGAGATCACACAAGTGGAGGCCAAAAGACATATGAAGACCCTCACACGCCGAAAGAGACCGGGCTTTGAGGAGGCATGGGGGCTTGAGTTATACCACCTACTTATGAGTAGGGATTGCGATGCTTCATCGCGCACTCTACGAGAGCCACGATCGACCACACCTATTGGAGATCCACAAATTTGGCATGACTATGCCGAGAGATTATATGAGGTACATAGACAACCTCCCATCCCCCAACCACCTGGATCTTGTCGTACTCAATCTTCTTTATTCACGACAAAGATGATCCGGAGGGCCATTGTGCGGCTACAACATGGGAGTTCGACCGATCACACAAGACTGCAAAGTGAGCACCTCATATATACGGCCTCCGCTATAGCCCCATTGATTGCACATGTTTTCAATCAAGCTTTAGGGAAGGCCTTGCTAGAGGAGTGGATGAGGAACACCATTGTACCCATCCACAATCTGACGACACCTTGGACCTAGGGAACTGTAAAACTATCATGATTGGTAACACCATGGCCAAGCCTTATGGGGCGGTTCTCATGGCAGAGCTAAGTTCATATGCGGAGATGGAGGAGCTATGAGCATGGGCTTCTGACGAGCTTTCTCCACGATTGATCACATCTTCATTCTATGTTGCCTCATTGATGGGCGAAATGTGGAGAAGAAGAGACTATATACTGCTTCGTGGATTTCTGCAAAGCCTTCTATATCATGCCACAGGAGAAGCTTTTCCGATGTCTTCAGAGCTAAAGGATACCATCTGAGATGATTTTAGCCATCTACACACTCTATGCGGGTGACTGGGAGGGTTCAATGCTCGAAGGGATTATCGAGAGCCTTTGCGTCAAACATTGATCCACAGGGATCATGACTTTGGTCCATAGGGATGAGTCCGTGTGTGAGGGACAAGGGCTAGCTAGCCAAGGTCCGAAGCTCGGAGGATACCCTAAGGTACTAAAGTAGTAATGGGAATAAGTGTTGCATGATGGCCACATGTTCACATTAGACTATTCCAGATCATTGCTATTTTTAGCATACAAGAGGGTATATATGGATGGGTGGAGAGTCACACACATCATTCAAGTCTCTTTCTAACATTTTGCTAGCAGAGTCTGTGTTAAGCAAGGCTTTACATCGACAAGATTGAAGACTACATCCTACACACTTGCAGTGAGGAATGAGACCTCACAGGTAAACATGTACACATTCTATTATACACAGATGATGCTTTGGATGAGTTTCGTACACAGAAGGGGTTGATTGTAACCTTGGCAAGACCAAGGACATGATCTTCCACACCTCTCCTATGGTGAAGAATGCAGCAAGATTCACGACAGTCGGCGGACAAATTGAGGTATTCACTTCATACGTCTACCTGGTCCCTTCAGAATGAGACAAGAAGCCAGTGATAGGCTCACATGGGGATATGCAGCTTTGGCCATGTTAGGGAGGAGATGTCATTAGGCACACATCCAGGAGTTATTTACTTATTCGACACAGGATTCACACAAGCTATGATGTATGCAACGACAATTTGGGGTCCAGGTGTGGAGTGTGATTGAGAGGCCACAAGTACGCATGATCTCACGGCTATTCCATGGGAAACAGTCGTAAACACATGACATCATCAAGGGGCCACACCTCCCATGGTAGTAGAGTCACTAATCTAGACTATATGTTTCATTCAAAGGATGAGAGCTCCTAGCATATAGACTGACACGCAAAGCATTTGAGGCGACGATATAGGCCTCTGAGTCAAGGTATGAGAGAGCTTGGTATTCTCAAGTTAAGACATGGTTTGAGGGCCATGGATTGCATATGGACAAACTACCACCCTTCCAATATGACCTAGACTCTCCCCACATTCACCTCTCATGTAGTGAGAGGCTTTCATATAGTGAGAGGCTCTCACATGGTGACTCGTGAGAGGCTCTCATGTAGTGAGAGGAACACTATGCTTAAACAAGATCTCTGGAAACTCTACACTAGTCAAACGTGGTTCACTCCCCGCCTAGGATCCAAACTGGCACACTAAGTCCAATTCTTGGACTTTTTGGCACACAGATTCATTCAGAGACCACGCTACATGGACATAGATATGCCTCTTAGCTCAAAGGTAGTGACTAGCAAGCTGAGATTTTCATCACACTGACTAAAATTGTGACTAGGAGAGAAGCAGACACTCCTAGAGAGGAAAGCATTTGTCAGATATGTATGTGGGGTAGAGATAGAAAATGAGTTACATTTTGTAAGTAGATGCAGGCCATATGATGATATCACACGTAGATACGAGGCTCTAATCACAAGACAATCTACCCTTCACGAGATCATGAGTCCATGACCTCCAGAGATCAACGTTAGTTAGGATGATTCTTACTAGAGACACACAGCGACAAAGATGCCATGCTCTAGCCGATCATATCAGCTCCGACGGGTGAGAGACAGACAAAGCTCATTGACTTCTTCACCCCACGACATCCACCAGCCCCCCCCCCCCCACACCTGCTGAGTAGGCTCAGGCCTCTCATGCTAAGAGATGACCCCGCACCACATGCTATCGGACACAAAGATTTCACAAACATCAGATTGCAGATATCCGGGCCCATTACTGTTGAGCCATTGAGAAGAGACAGGCCATGGTGATGGCCAATCCCGCTATAGTTATCCGGGCAGCCCTTCCTCCGTCTCCACCTATGTACCACATACTACATCCACATATGAGCACTAGTTGGAGTCAGTGTGTCACTTAGATGCATTCTCATATGTATCACCCTCTCGCATATAGGCTACCATAGGGATAGCACTCCATATATCCCCTCTCATGGACTCTCCGCACACGCACGTTTATGGAGACTCAGGCTTCGTTTTTACCTAGTTTCACATCGGCTTTTTACTGAAAAAAATAGACATTAAAAATCCTTCTCCTTCTCCTTCTCCTCCTCCTCCTCCTCCTCCTTCTCCTCCTCGTTTTGAACTCGTTTAACCCTAAGCATGCCAAAGTAGGGTTTGCAAAAGACCATTTTTAACTAAGATGAAGTAATGGTGTTTCCTATGAATTAGGGTTCTTTGAAAAACCATTTCCAATTTTGAAAGCTCCTACATTAAAAATGGCACCACCAATAGACAAAAGGGAATAGAGCAAATGATTGCTCAAGCTATCAAGGATGCAAAAAAATACTCTGACAAATGTTTCAACCAAGAAGTGAAAATATTATCTGAGAAAATTAGAGCCTAAGAGGAAAAAACCAAAATGTTGAAGGAACAAAACAAAGCCCTCCGAAGCAAGAGGGAAAGCCTTGAAGCAAACAAGGGTTTTAAAGAAGATGGAGAAGTCACGAAAATCGATGACTTCAAAGAAGAAATTAGAAAGAATGGGAAACAAACATAAAAAAGCCATGTGGCAATTGGGTGGAAGTAGTACGAAAGAGCATAACAAAAGAGGTCAAAGAAGATACAAAAAAAGAAGAGTGGTTCAAAGTTCAAAACATGTTTGAGGAGGAAAAGCTCAGACAAGCTCAACGCTTCAACATAAGAATCATAGGCCTTCCAAAAGGCATCTCACCTCATGCAGATGCCAAAGATAAATTTATGTCATAAGCTCAGATATGAGGACATGCCATTTACTCAAGCTTGGAGAAAGAGTAAAGGACACATCTAGACCACTAGACCACGTGCACTCATGCTCCATATGAGTTTTACAAAGACGAGGGTCGCTTTCTTTAAAAAGAGACCCATACTTAAGAGGGTTACCAGGAGGATCCCTTTTCATGGATAAGGACCTCACGAGGATGCAAATTGATCACAAACAGGCATGCATGCCTTAGATGTTACACGCCAAAAGGGCATGAAGACCTTTTGTCGTGATGGTAAGGTCTTTGTGGACACACTCCCTACTAAATAGGGGTGTGTGGCCTATGAGATAACACCACATTAGGACATACCTCTCAGAGGGCCAGTTTGGAATTGCAATGGGGCACTATGGACACGGCCCGCTTGGAGGAACTACTAGATGCACATGACTTCATCTCTGTCACAGAGATACATGAGAGCCCAGATAGAGGTTCCACATTGTTGGATTTCAGTGTGAGTCCACTTTCAAGTCTACCACTACACAAGGCACTTCACCCAATTCTGGTGGTGTGGCGATCCTATTCAGACTTGGCATCTAGACACGTATTCAGATTTTGAGGAGAGATTAGGAAGCACAATGTATTTGGGTTCGCATAGAGTTGACCAAGGAGAGATGGATATATATAGCCATATGCTATTTTCCCTGAAGGAGTTCATCATTGCTAGAGACAATGGGGATGGTCAGGATTGAGTTATTGATTCACAATATAGTATTAAAGGACATAGTTCACTAGTCTACATTAGGTGAGGTATTCCTCTTAGGGGACTTCAATGCCTTGATAGTGTGAGGCTTGAGCTATATGATATGGTGCAGTAAGATATCATGCAAAGTTTAGACCCACATGAGCTTGGGACTAGCATATTATCATTTGATACAAGTCAAGATATGACCGGGCATAATAGACAACTTCTTGAGTTCGATAGTCACCACCATCTCATTATTTATGACGGCATGCACCGGTGGCCAAGATCTAGTGCGTTCACATGTTTTCCGCATGGTGGTGGAAAGAGCACTGTGGATTATATTCCTGGATCTCTCCTTGGAGTCTCTCATCCCTTCTCTTGTCATTGGCGGACCCCCACTAGGTGTAGATCGCACATACCTTAGCTTTACTCTTCTCTCTTCTTTAACACCAGATCCCCCATCACCCCGGCATCTACATACCACCATACATTTTACACATGAGCTTTAGCATGTCTACGTCGACCATCTTCGCTCAAAGCTACTCTCACTCTATCCACATGACCCTCTTGATACACTCACCTCCCACATCACATCTATCCTGCACGACTTCAAACTTCTCCCTCCGGAGAGCCTTTGTGAAAAGGTCAACAACATTATCCTCTTTGGGCACATAAGCCAAACCGATCCCTAGAGAAGAGAATCACTCTTGACACAATGATAGCGAATCTCATCTTTGTGCAAGCATTCCAATGAGCTCTGACCGTAAAGACGGTGGTGATAGAAGACTGACCAACACCCAAATCTACCAAAAGGAGCCTAAACCACACACTTTAAAGTCATTGTGAAAGCTTCCCTATACTCAACCTCACAACTAAAAATGGCCTCAGTAGGCTTTTTCTTTCTCAATCAAGATATATATGAGCTACCAAGCATGAAGCGAAAACCAACGGTGGACACATAAGTATCATATCAACCAGCCCAATCCCAATCTGAGTCTAAAAAAAGCATGCAAATATGGTGGTAATAATCCCCCTTGGAATAAAACAATGTAAATAGCAATCCAGGTAGCCAGGTACTTGTCAAGTAGCAAAAGATGCACTTAACCACATGCCAATGCTTAATACCTTTGCAATGCATAAACCTGCTAATCTTAGAGATAGCAAAATGAATATCAGGTCGAGTTGTGCATAAGTAAATCAAGCATCCAACACTAAGGTGATAAAGAACAACATCAAATCCATCTCAAGCATCTTGACGACTCAACCCGAAAACTGTTTCCATGGGAATGGCAATAGGTTTGCAATCTTCAAGGCCAAAATGTTGCAATAATATGTAAATATATTTTGTTTGACACAAAGTTATTCCCCCATCAACTTGCATAAACTAAATGCCCAAATAATGGTGCAAATGCCCCAAATTTGACGTCTCAAAAGAGGCATGCAGATAGCCTTAAATATTGCAATATGCTTCTCGTTAGGACTAGTGAGAAGCATGTCATCATCGTATACAACAATGATCAGAAGTACAACATCATCTGCATGCTTTAACATATAAGGTGCTCTTGGTTGAAGAGTTCTCAAAACCATGTGCTGGCAAGTAGACATATATGTTCTCATACCTAGCACGTGGCACTTGCTTCAAACCATATAATGTCGTTTTCAACCTGCACACTTTGTTTACATGCCCTTTCTACACAAAACCATGGGGCTTAAATAGCTACACTTCTTCATGTAAATCACCATTTAGAAATGCAATTTTAATGTCCAACTAATGTACATTCCAACCATGATGAGTCATGATGACATGCAAGTGCACAAATGCTACGATCGATGGCCATTCCGCACACAAGAGTAAAAGTCTCATCAAAATCAATGCCTTTTTCTTGAGCATAACCTTGGCAACAAGCCTAGCCTTATACCTATCAACCATTCTATCAAGCTTACATTTCAACTTGTATACCCATTTTGTATTCAATGACCTTTTTGCTTGGAGGCAAATCACATAAAGACCAAATACCATTCTTCACAATAGCATCATATTCTGATTGCGTAGCAGCCAGCCATCCACTTTTTTGAATTTGTAATTCATCAAAAGAAAGAGGCTGATCCTCGTCACAAAGCATAGAGACACCCATTGCATAACAATATAATGCAAAGCAAGCACTATGAGAGCCTGAATAAATATGATATGACAAGAGTGCATCTACTTTGCAACCTCTCAAAGTTTGCACGAGCCATTTAGGCATATTTTCTGCCTTTTCTATGTAAGCCCTCTCATCAACAAGTGCATCATGTAAATTTACATAAAAAATGAAATGATCTCCATTATCATTTGAAATCTAAGAAGATTGAGAAATTGCCTCATTTGGATAAGCACTTAATTGTCCATATGTAAAAAGAGGTAGCAAAAGTGGCATACACCTTGGTACATCAAAGTAAGGGGGAATCACATCCTCCACCAAAAAACATCACAACTAACCAGAATTTGTTTAGTATGTGGATGATAGAGACAATAAACTTTGCTTTCATAATTGTACCTAACAAAAACACATTCCACTACTTTATCATCCAATTTTTTGCATTGTTGTTCAGACACAAATGCATATGTGAAACAACCAAAAACACGCAGATGAGCAAGAGATAGCTTGCAACCATGCCAAGCCCAAGCCTCATATGGAGTGATAGACTCCAATGCTTTGGTGGGACACCTATTAAGTAGATATGTTGTACACATAACAATAGAAAGCCAGAAGCTACGTGACACCTTTGACTATACACCTCTCCATTTCCATGAGAGACATATTCTTCCTTTTAGCAACTCCATTTCGTTAAGTTGTATACGGCACTGTACATTGATGTTTTATCCCACGCTCAGTTAGAAATGCATTGAACTAAATAGTAAAAAGACATATATTCCCCCCTTGATCAAACGGATGGTGCCCATTTTACATGGCGACAAATTTTTGGCCATAACCAAGAAAAATTTACATCTCTTACAAAATGATAGTACACATGAATGCATCTTGTGTGCACATGAAACAAGACATTCTTAGCAAGACATAAGGCATTCTTGCTAGCATAACAAAGGAGATGTGTCCTCTCTTATAGACCAAAATCACTACAAAGAAATGCTAACCATATATAATATGGCTTTATTGGACGCCTTCATGGCTTAAATATATTCATCGTTAATAATACAAAGTGCAAATATCTTCTAGAGCCTAAAGTTCTATCTGCAAGTGTTTAAATATATACATTAGAAGACTTGCAACCCTCTATTTATATTGAAATTTTAAATATTGGACTATGGTAATGTAATGACGATCAAATTCTCACAAGTCTTAAGTCTCTAATGTCCAAGCTGAAGTTTTAAGCCCTTGATGTTTAAATTCAAAGTTCTAAATGCCATGCATTATAATGAATGCATATTGCATCTCACCTACGCACTTATTCATGGTTGCATTTGTACTCATGCATGGTTGTGTGTGCTTTTTCCAGTTACCGTACTTTTTCCTACCTATCTACATACATATGTAAGCATACATGTATCTCCTCCTCGGATTTGCTTCTAAATTATTTTTCCTTTCTACCATAACTCTCTTCCTAAGGTATGCTTCCAATGCCAACATTCTTTTCTCCATTGCTCCCATTTTAGTTTTTCTTCAGCCAGATGTGCAGTACTTATTCCTTGAAAAAGTAAGAACTGTAAAGATGACTATATCTAGCATAGAAAACCCCAGTGAACTTCCTAATTTCATCTAAAGGATATACTTTGGGATAGACCCTTCTTTATGCAGCACATCAACAACACTTATGCATCAAAAAGATGGAATGCCAGCTAATCGGACCCCCTTACAAGCATGTGAAGCATGTGACGAATGATCAATTCGTGTTCAGATTGTCGACAGAAAATCACGTTACCTTGCTCTCCACTTCCAATGTGCTTCGTTTTCTCGATTTCGCAAGTACGTATTTATTTATCTCATGCATACTATCCTATCCTGAAAAGCTAGTTGAAAACGAAAGACATTGGCGATGACATACAAAGCAATGCGGACGATGAAGGAAAACAAGTGTATAAATGTTAAGAGGAAACGTATGGACGTAAGCACAACTCTCGCTCCCATACATGGATTACGTATGCAACACAAGTACACAAAATATCTTAATATATGGCAATGAGAGTACCTAGAAAATGCATTGTGCAGAAAAGCTGATCGAAGGCCGATAGGTTCCTGAGGATCCCGATGGGATGAGGATAGTAGTGGACGCAAACCGAGCATAGACATAACGGCTACCACGGCTGCGTTCAATGGACAAAGCAAAGCAAAGACAATGAGAAAGAAAGCAACGAAGATCAAGCTGTGGAGGAGGAGGAGTTGCGTGGCCGGTCCATTTTGGACTGCACGGAATGAATGCTCGCAGGATTTTCGTTAACAGGTGCTGGTCATTCAATGTCATCTCTTATGGCACTCGGATCTGATGATATTGCAATTTTGCTCTCTTTGTTTTTCTCACGAAAGAACGAAATGATTTGCTTTGAAAGTTTAAAATTTGAAGGTGACTACTTTTCCTACTAAATTTTTTGGTGCGAAAAGAAAATATTTTTATGGCACATAAATTACCACGGAACTTAACTAATGTGAGGATTGTCAAGGGTTTTTCTTAGAAAAATAGTAGTAAATTTATGACGAGAGTTACAACAAAAGCTTAAAGATGGCTATTCGCATCTTCAGAAATATCAAAGTCTTTCATGCGAACTTATAGATACAACAAAAGTTAAAAGTCGGTGAATATGTTTGGCCTATAATAGCTTTACTATACTTCAATTATCGAAGTACATGCTTAGTACTTATGGGACCCCTCGATCTCACAAAGAAGGGGTTAGACGCCCGATATGACCACTATTACAGAGCCCAAAGGCCTGCTAGAGACTTGGAAAGAATAGCCCTAAGAATCCCACAAAGAAGAGGTTAGATGTGCGATATGGCCACTATTACATAAGACCATTATCATAGAGCCCAAAGGCCCACTAAAGTAAGGCTAGGGAAAGGATAGCCCTAAGAATCCCACAAAGAAGGGGATAGATGCCCGATATGACCACTATTATAGAGCCCAAAGGCCCACTAGAGTAGGGCTTGGGAAAGAATAGCCCTAAGGCCAGATGAGGTGACTGATTCGGCAGGAACGAAGGCCGAACACACAGTTCACTAGCTTGGAGGCCGCTTACAATTGATGCCCAAAGGTCGGAGTTAAAGATCCATGTTGTTTGGACCATCCTCCAATGAAGGTAGGGAGGTATTCGTTGTGCTCAAGGTTGAACTCTTGCCCCCAGCCTAGAGGAGATGAGTCAAGCCACTACAATAAATTGAGCTAAATTCTTCCACATTGTGTTCATCATATAGGGGGGATATGTGGAAGATCCTCGTCCTCGTTTTAAAGTAGAATCCATACATAGAAAAGTCTTAAGAGGTATAATAATAGTAGTGTGGTGACATATTTCTATATGAAATCAATTTGACCATTCAAAAGTGTTTTGTTGCCCGTTTCTTCCGTTCTCTCAAATGTAGCCGCTTGTAGAATCCATTGAATAAAGTCGCAACTTCCTATTGAATCTTGCAAAAATAAGTTTATTTATAAGGCAAAAAGAAGAAAAACATTTGTTTGAAAATATAGAAATATTCGGAACCAGATCATCTCTACAAAGGTACTGAAAATGTCAACAATGAACAACACAAATATTGACAACCATCACCCAAGGACAAGAGGTGCCATCGATTCTCAAAGAAATATCGGCTGAAAGTGAGTCATGGGACACTACTTCCCCAATCTATGTCACAAATAGAGTGGTACCACCCATTCTCAAAGAAATATAGGTTGAACAATGAGTCATGGGACACTAATTCTCTATCCTATTCACAAACACAATCATATACCCATCAAGTAAGTTTATAATTTGGTTATGATAAGATCCAAAAGTAAGTTTTTGGAGTACAAAAATAGTAAAAATTATTATGAAAAACATTTGGTTGATTCAGAACATCAGTTGACTACCTTGCAGGAGACCCGAAAACTGCCTTGTAGGAGACCCAAAACTACAAAAACCATGAAGAAGAAACTCAACGATAGAGTTAAGAGCTGACTTTCAAAGTGAAAGCATTAGAAGATGCGCCAAAACAAATGCATGCACAATTCGCTTAAAAAGATAGCCGATGGATGTGCTTAAAAATGTGAGTGGAGACCTTAAGAGTGTTCAACAAGAGAATTAGGTACTTATGCCATGTCTAATTGAGAAAATGCCTCTTCCAATTCAAATTATGTCACCAAGCTCAATAGAAAGGGAGACGCTTACACTAAACTACAAGTTTTGGAGAAAGATGTTGTGAGTAGAAATAAATTCATTGAATAGATAAGAGTGGCCCTCAATAATGTTTGAACAAATTGAAAATTCACATACTCCACCTTAATATATGACCCTCCTCTTATGACTCTACTACAATCATCAATGCGAAGTCACCTAAATGGGATCAAGAAAGATAAATTACATATAAAGGTCAAGAAAAGTGGTTTCAACTTATTCAAGAACTATGTAATGATTTTGAAAAGGCAATAAACGATCTTCAATTTCTTCAATTTTGAAAAGGCAATGAATGATCTTCAATAAATGATTTTGAAAAGGCAATAAATGATCTTCAATAAATTATCAGAACCATAATTGTTTGAGTTCAAATAGACGTCACATAAAAACACTCGTATATCATATCTCTCAAGACTCGGTTATTTGCATGCATAATATATGCGAAATTCCAAATAATTATCTTTTAATGCCTTTTTTGGGAGTCTTGCATAGACTTTTGGTGAGTAAAATTCCCATCTACCTGCAAAACTCAGAGCATGCAAAAATGCACCAAAAAAAATTTTCCAATCCTAATTGCATATAGGTTAGGTTTTTGCATTAGACATAGGTTTTTTTCCAAGTTCTCGATGAATTAGGTTTTTGCATTAGAGATAGATTTTTCCAAGCTCTCGATAAATTCAATAAGGAGGAATGTCTTTCCTTCATCTCCCTTGTTATACTCTTGTAGATTTTCAATAGGCACTTTCTTACTTATATATATATATATATATATATATATATATATATATATATATATATATATATATATATATATATATATATATTTATATATTTATATTTATTTATTTATTTATTTATTTATTTATTTATTTACTTTCTAATTTTCTTGTGTGGGGAGTGGGTATTTTGTTGTTGGGTATATTTTTGTTGCAAGTGTGGTTCCGTTTTTGAAGAATTTTCCTCATGTCAAAGTGCAGCTGGCTTTAGATTTTAGTACCTTGCTAGTGCTTCCTTGGGTTTGAGCTGTTGAGATATATATAATGGAATGATGTTTTAAGAGTTTTGAGTTGTCATGATATAATTGTGTATAATTGTGTATAAATTTAGAAGCACAATCTCTTAGCTCGAAATATAGTTTACTATCACTGCATGCTGATGGAATGCCCATTGGTGCTTGATCTTGGTCTAGATTTATTTCTATAATTGCAAGCTTTCTTTATGGATTATTGAACCACGTTGAATTTTGATTTTTATTCAGTACGTCTCAAGGACAGAAAATTCCCATGTTAGGGATAATTATAAAAGATCACTATCATCCACCCTATCCTTATGTAACTTGCTTGAATGATTGATAGTTTTGGGATGATCTTTGTCTCTAATGAATATTTGATAAACTTGTTATAAGAACCTTATCTCTATAATCATGTAATTGATCCTTTCTAGCAATTTTTTGTTGAATCGGTCACTTTTTACATTAGTACCCCTTTTATTAGATCTCCACTAAAATGCTATTGTTAATTTTCAAATATTCTTGAGTTTGAAACAGCTTTGCCATGTGGCATCAAAATTTTGATTTGAGCTCATTCTGGCGTTCAAGTGCACTATTGCAATGGTTGCATAGGCAATTTTGTCCTTTTGTCACAACCTAAATACAATTTTTGGTTCATCATTACAAGTGCCTCAAAGTTTGCTAGAGGCTTAGTAGAGCTTGAATGGGTATTTTTGTTCAACTTTATTGAGATACAATGAATTTTTTGCATATAGGCATACAGTCATTGGTCATGGCCAAAAGCAATTATGTATTTTGTATGTTGCTTGTTGAAGATAAGTTCGATGGCTCTAAATATCCATTTTGGGCATAAATGATGTGTCATATATTGGTAGAAAAAGGCTTGTGGAATATTATGCATGGTATCGAAATATACAAGCATTAAACATTGGATTTCTTGCAACCACAAATGCACTCTGACTATCAGCAAGAATGTGTGTAGGTGCATCAATCCCCATGCATAAATCCATCAATAGGCATCTCAACCATATACACTCCATTGTAGTTGTGAATAATGCCATGTAATCAGCTTCACAACTCGATGTGGCCAGAGTAGGTTGCTTCTTACTCAACCAAGATATACATGATCCTCCAAGGAAAAAGCAATTACCACTTGTGGACACCTGTGTATCTTAACAATCAGCCCAATCACTATCTATAAAAGCAATCATGGTTGATCATCTCTACCATAAAAGGTATCCAAACTCAAAGTGCGTTTGAGATTATTAGACACACATTTTGTTGATGTAATTAGGTAGTGATGTGTGTGAACGCACTAGGACTGCTAGGGCACTTTTTTCCCTCTTTAGGAGGTTTTTTCCCTTGGCTTGTATATACGCCTATAACCCTAATGGGTCACTTATCTTTGTACATTCTAGTGGTAATACATTCAGTATTGTGTGTTGTGCTTCTTTGTTGATGTAATTAGGTAGTGATGTGTGTGAACACACTAGGACTGCTAGGGCACTTTTTTCCCTCTTTAGGAGGTTTTTTCCCCTGGCTTGTATATACGCCTATAACCCTAATGGGTCACTTATCTTTGTACATTCTAGTGGTAATACATTCAGTATTGTGTGTTGTGCTCCAAGCTTCTTCTTCCTCCTTGTGCTGTTCATGTGCTTTCGTTGACCTCAAACTCCCACAGTCGGTATCAGAGCAGGTCGTCGCTTCATCTAGGGCATCATTGGCACCCCTCTGGTCACAGTCTCAAAATCGCACAAAATTTGGTGAGCATAATCAAGGTGATTAGGAGATCAAAACATCTTTGCTCTATGGTGCCGAAATCATGATCTGCGCTTGTTTCGACCTCCGAACGCACTATCACAGTGCTTATATAGGCAATTTTGTCTTTTTATGTCAAATATATATATAGGTTTCATTCGTCAGTATAAGCGTCTCGAAGTCTTCTATAGGTTTGGCAGAAGTTGACAGGGTAGTTATGTTCAACTTTTTGAGATATAGTCACTTTTTTGCATCAAGGTATTTTAGTCAGTGGCCATGGCTGAAAGCAGTTATGTATTCTGTATGTTGGTTGTTGAGGATAAGTTGGATGGTACCTATTACCCATTATGGGCTTATATGATGCATCATGTATTGGTTGAAAAAGGGCTTTGGAATATTGTGAAGGTGTTTGAAAACATCCTATTACACTTGCAAACATAGTTGCTAAAGGCGATGTAGATGGTGTTGAAGATGGTGATATTCTTCAGATTCATGTTCATATTGCAGTTTCTACTGCACCTACTGTAGAGAAAATTCATTGGGATGGTAGAGATGCTCAGGCACATGCATTGATAGCCTTGTCTATCAAATGTGCCATCATTCCTCACATTCTCTCTTGTAGAACATCCAAGGATGCTTGGGATACACTTATCACTTTATACCAAGCAAGGAATGAGGCTTGTTTTGCTTACCTCTGAAAACAATTGGTGAGTGAGCACATGATGGAAGGAGATTCCATGGACAGTTTTCTGACAAAGATCAAAGATTTGAAGGAACAATTGATTTCTATTGATGAAGTCTTACCTAACAGTTCACTTGTGCAGACTATTCTGAATGGTATTCTTGATTCATATTAGAGTTTTGCTTCTTACTATTCATTTGATGATGAAAGGCAATCCAAATGCCTTAACAATTGAGGAGTTAGTCTTTGTTCTGTTGCAGGAAGATCAATCTAGGAAGAACAGGTCCATTATGTGTGTTGTTGATCAAGATTTCTTGGCTAGCCATAAAGGCAAAGGTAAATGGAGCTCTTCTATTAGTAAGCAAAAATCTACTATTTCTGCACAATCAAAGAAGAATGATAGAGATGAGAAGAAAATAAAAAAGAAGAAATTGTTTTGCAAATGTTGTACATGTCATAAGGAGTTTTCCAAAACTGGTTGCTAAAGAGGCAAGGAAGAAAGAGGCTGGAATGGTTATTGTAGAGGCCTCTACTCCCAAAACAGAGTCTGCTAATCTTGTGCATAATGAAGAATGGACATTTACCGCTATTTGCAGTTATGACCCATCTTCTCATGAAAGTGTGTGTTTCGTAGTGGACTCAAATGTTTGGTAATTTGATAGTGGGGCAACCAAACATATTACCTTGTAGCACAATTTCTTCACTTCACTCGAGCCTACCCCTATAGGGAATACTATCACATGCACCAACAAATCCTCTTATCTTGTCACGGGAGTTTGTAAGATCATTCTAACTATTGCTGATGTTAGTTCCTTTACATTGTCAAATGCTTTATTTGCACCAGGGATCAAGAAGAATCTATTATCAGTTTCAACTTTAGCCAAGATTGGCTTGGTTGTGACTTTTGTTGATGATAGATGTACAGTTCATGATCTATCAAACGACAGTCATTATTGCTTCTGGCATTTTACGTCATGGCCTATATAAGCTCATAGACTATGAAAAATCTACAAATGATTCAACATGTGCAATACATGTTTCTCAAGCTATGTCAGATGCAAAGCTTTGGCATTTACCCTTTGGTCATCCGAATTTTGCTAGTTTGCTATGCCTGTAGAAATCTAAAATGGTGTCCTCTCTACCGAAACTTGAGGCACCTGGAAAACATGTTTGTGAAGGTTGTATTTTGGGCAAAATGTAGCCTTCCTTGTTCCCCAAAGATGGTTCAGTTCGAGCTAATCAGAAATTGCAGCATGTTCATTGCGATGTCTATGGTCCTATGCAAACACCCTCCTTTGGGAACTATCTTTACTTTGTGACTTTCATTGATGATTTTCCAAGCATGCATGGGTATATCCATTGAAACCAAAGTCGGAAGTGTTTATGTGCTTCAAACAGCTTTTGGTTTTGGCTAAAAATATGTTAGCATGTAAATGGGCACCCTCCGTTCTGATCGAGGGGGGGGATATATGTCTTCTGACTTTAATGCATTTCTGGTTGAACATGGGATAAAACATCAGTGTATAGTGTCGTATACACCTCAATAGAATGGAGTTGTTGAATGGAAGACTCATGAAGATGGTGAGGTTTATGGTCAAGAGTCAAGCTTTACCACACAGTTTCTGGCTTGAGGCTATTATGTGTGTAGCATATGTACTTAATAGGTGTCCACGAAAGCATTGTAGTCTATCACTCCTTGTGATGCTTGGCATGGTTGCAAGCTATCTCTTTCTCATCTACCTATTTTTGGTTTTTTGGCATTGTTGGAAGCAGCCAGAGGCACAGACGACGCGGAAGCATGTAACAACGGAGCAAGGAGCCAGTCGAATCTTTTTTCAAAGAATTATGTTTTCAAATACTTTCCAAAAACCTCCAACAGTGATTTTTATCACTAATGTAACATATGTAACATAGAAAAACCCTTTTCTTAATTTCTAGCTCCATTTTGTGCAAGCCGAGGAGTCCTCGAGCTTGAGGAGCTTAGGTAGAACAAGCGTATCAATTTTCGTTATTTTTAGACACCATTTACCCTTCCAAATAGCATCTAGGACCTAATTTTTAACTATGCCGGTCACTAGATGTGAAACTGGTCAAAACTAGTCTAGAAACTATAAAAAGAGCTAGACAGCTCATTTTTGAGGTTGGTTAGTGTGAGCTTAGAGCTATTTTTGAGCTTGTAAGAGTGTTTTTGAGCAATAGAGTTGATTTCTCACCTTCCATTGTGTCTTGCTTGTCTCTTCGTAGTGTGTGTATATGTGTGTGTGCATTTCTATGCTTCTCACCTTCACTCTCACTTCATCTCACGTTCACGATCTTCATATCACTCCTATCTCTTCTGCGGATTGACAATTAAGGAGGTGAAGCTTCTTAACGTGGTACTTACCATTGTGCTATAGCACCACCAAATTTGGCGTCCGGGGATCGAGTCTAGGACGAATGTGTGATGGTAAGAGTATAGCAAGAAGTGGCGTTGGAAGGTAAAAAATTCACTTTTTGTTTTTACTTAGTTTTTAGTGTTTTTCACCTCCCCCACACTCCATCTTCATCACCGCATCATCATCTTCATCTCCAGAAAAATCAGGAAATTCACCATATCCACCAATTCTCCTCATTTCCCCTCATTTGTGCATGCGAGAGAGTGAGAGAGAGCTTTTGTGCTTGTGTGTACTTTTGTTTTCTCGAGTTTTCTTGTAGGTACAGAGCTCCAGTGCATCAGGAAAGCTTGGAAAAGGTAAAATTTTGAGTTTCTGTCAGAAATTTCTGACTGTGTCAGACCATCGCGATGGTCTGCAAAGTTCGGAATTTGAAGAAGGCGACCACACCAACGTGAAGAGCACACCTGCACCTCTAGGAATCCATACTTGCATTGCAAAAAATCATACTTTGGTGGACCATCGCGACGGTCTCAGACCATCGCGATTGTGTCACACCATCGCGATAGGCTCACGCCATCGCGATGGCTCGGCCGGACCATCGCGACGGTTCATTTGGACCATCGCGACGGTTCGCGGACCATCCCGACTGTTCGGTTGACCCCACACCATCGCGATTGGCTCACGCCATCGCGCCGACGGTGCCACGTGGCAAATTGGACCATCGCGACGGCTCACACTTCACGCCATCGCGACGATACCCTCAGACCATCGCGACAACTCAAATTTTGGACCATCGCGATTGGCTCACGCCATCGCGCCCAGACCATCGCAATTGGCTCAAGCCATCGTGTTTGTGACCATCGCGACGGTTCACTTTGGACCATCGCGATTGTTCACGTTGACCGTTGACTGACGCCATCGCGATTGTCCGCCTGATCGAGCCATCGCGACGGTTCACACTCACGCCATCGTGACGGTTCACACTCACGCCATCGCGATTGTCCGCTTGATCGAGCCATCGCGACTGTTCACTTTTGGACCATCGCGACGGTTCACATTCACGCCATCGCGACGGTTTGCCTGGACCATCGCGACGATCCCAGACCATCGCGATTGTCTCACGCCATCGCGATTGTGCACCCCCATCGCAAATTTTAGGGTTTCATTTTTTGGCCAATTTTGGGGCTATTTTTGGGAAATTTTTGGGTGGTTATACTCATAGGAGACCCCTTAGCTCATATTTGAAGAAAAAACCTGTTTGTCAGTTTTAACCCCTGAGGGCGTGAACGGTCATAACTTTTTCATCCGAAGTCAGGGGTTGACCTAGTTTGAGGTTGACCTAGTTTGGGACTAGAAAGCCAGGGGGCAAGCATTGAAAAGTTGGGCAAAAGGGTAGGGACTTAAAAGGTGTATATACTCAAGTGCTTGATCATCCAACTGTGAATTGGTCTAATATTGGATTTTTCCAGGTCTAGCAAGGGCAATCAAAGGCAACCAAAGCAAGGCTGTGAAGGGCATAAAGCTTGGGAAGCGCGGCTTCTTGGGCATCAGAGCAACCAAAAAAGCTGACTCGAGGTTGGAAGATTACTCAACCCCCTCAGTCAATTCTTAGCTTAGGATAAACGGTAGCATTGTGGATTTAAGACGATAGGAACGCCGCAAGTTCAAGAGAATTAAATTTACCAAGTTCAAGACTAAAGTAAAGGTGTGTGATACGAAAACCTAAAGGAAAGAACATAAGTATGACGGAACGAGAACTCAAAATACCACAGAAAGTCGAATTCCTGACGCATACATTAAGACAAGAATCTAAAGGAATCTAAAAAGAATCAAGAAAGTAATAACAAAGAAGCATTGACGATCTGAGCATGTACTGAGTGTGCAAGGAAGAAAATTAATGAACCTTAGATCGGGCAAACATATAGGTAAGTCAGACCGACGAAGCCTTAGATCATCTGAGGCAAGTGTAAGAACTACTGCACGATCGTGGGCTCAACAATTGAATACTAGTTATCCCTACGAGAGCACAAATACTAGCGATTCAGAAATGGCATTTAGCACAGACAGACCAGAAGGAGGGTTGAATGTAGCCTATTTAGAAAAACCAGAAGGACCCTATAGAACGCAACTAGAGTTTCTCCGAACCAACCGATTAGGTGCTCGCATCTATGAGGATGGTTTGCGAAGGCAAGTGGTGCAAATGCACAACCCTGATCAACCCATTGGATTGGAACGTCCAGTGGTGAAATTTGAGAGAGACGCGTACATAGACAAAGAAGGAACAATGTACATCTTAAGTACGCAGCCAAACAATACCAATGAGTTTGGCGTAATTCAATTAGAGACGGAAACTAAATCTCAAGGAAAAGAACCATTAGAAGAGCCTAGAACACCTAGAGGGAAATCTGTACTGACACGAGTACTAATCCCGGAATGGATCCCTCAGGACAACAGAAGTATAGAGTTGTTTGTAAATAAAGAAACTGATGAAGCCTTTTGGAGATACAAGACAGAACTACTTAGTGAGGTAGGAATCATCACGATATACGAGTTCAAGGACCCGGATACACCTGGAAAGGTCGTATACCTGGATGAGACTTCAGAAAGAGTCTTTGTGGTGCCTGACCACGCTAAAAACACATACACATGGAGAGGTGAATTGGTATTCCCTCCATCTAGAACGAACATGAATACAAGTCAACAAGGGGCAGGAACATCATCAGCCCTTGGAAATCAAAGAGAAAAGAATAAAGAAAGACCCGAAGTAAGCTTCACTCATCCCGTAGGGAGAGATAGAACAACCACGGACACTAATAGAGCAGATAGACAAAGAGATCATGGAATACTCGGTGGTACAGATGATTTTCCTCTACCTAGACCACGTGAACACGCAAGAATATTGAGACCCACTCAGTTAGTGAAATACATGAAAAATTACTTTGATGGGACAGGAGATCCCTATGACCATGTCGCAGAATTCAAGCAAGTACTAAGAGCCGAACAAGTTGAAGATATGTTCACGCAATACAATGCATTTGGACTAACGTTAAAAAATACCGCTTTAACTTGGTTCCAACCATTGCAACAAAGGCAATTTAGAGACATCCATCACTTTTTAGAGTCATTCATCACTGAATTCTCTAAAAGTGGGATTAGACATGACACGTCTTCGTTGATTCATAGCTTCAAACAGACCCCTCAAGAAACAGTTAGATTGACAGGACGTAGGTTTAGACAATATGTTGAACGATGTCCAATGCAAGAGCTACCCTCACAAGCCAAGCAAGTGTCATTGTTCCTAGATGGCTTGTTGAGCTCTAAACTACACTCCTATGTGTACCTAAAAGAGCCCAGAACGCTAGAGCAATGTGTAAGAATTTGTATAGACATTGAGGACAACTTAGGAGATGAGTTGGAACTCTCAAAAGTCTACAAGGACTCAGGCTGTTCATCTCTAGCATCCACAAAATTGACTAACTCAATAGAAGACCTAGCAGAAAAAGTGGCTCAGAAACTAGGAGTTTCTAGTAAACCTAGGGTGCTAACAAACAAGCATTGTTACACCTGTGGTGGTGATCACATGGCAAATGTGTGTCCCAATGCACCACAACCACAAGCCAACCCTAGTGGCCAATACTGTACAATTGAGAGAAGATACACGAATCATACGGCTGAGGACTGCCCATACAACAAACAAACCGTGAGACTGAACTACCCACAAGCATACCAGCAGCCAGGTAGGTATCAAGGCCATTACAATGCTCAGCCTTATTACTATAGGCCTCCTCAGAACTACCCATACCAGGCTCAACAGAGACCTCAACCTGTCGTAGCTCAGCAACCACCCCCACCAGCGAATGTCATTTCAGTCAAATACGCTATTGCAGAAGAGAACCTAAGTAGAGCTTTAGTGCCTTCTTCACCTTTGATCACAGAGAGTGACCCAAACTCAAACAGTTTTGACTCTACGCATGTAGATAGTCCACCCGCATATTGCACAGAGTCACCAGAACATGTGGAGACATATCATTACGATAGTCCACCAGTGGAACCTAGTTGGGAGCCAGACTATGCTAATGTGATGTCCACAAACCCAAATCCACGGCCCCAAGTAAGACAACAGAGACCACAGGGCCGTAGAGGACCATCCTTTAGGTGCCAAGGAGACCATTTCATAAAGGATTGTCCACATCCCCCGATATCAGGACAATCACAGTACTATAACATACAAGGCTTTTGCGCCGATTGTGGCAAAGAGCACATAATCAAAGATTGTCCTAAGAACCCAGTTAATGCTTCGAATGTGACACCGATCAACGTGATAGGTATTGTAAACAACGCAGATGGATCCAACCCTACATACGTGCCTATCCAAGCTATAACAAGAGCCCAGGCACTCTTACAGAACCAACAGATTAATCAAGAGAAAGCAGTCGGAAGTAGTGAAGTTGCAGAATCTAGTAGCAAAAAGACAAAATCTTGGAAAGATTCTAGAGAAAGAATAAAGAGAAAGTGGAGTAAAAAGATAACTGAGTTGGAAGGAAGTTTAAAAGAATCTAGAGCCAAAATTCTAGAACTGACTTCATAGGAGTTGAATCAAGAGAATCCAGCTCAGAAATCAGGATCAGTTTTAGCGGAACCCATACCAGAAAATCTAGACATGATGTTTCGTGCATATCAGGTTAGATTAAAAGAAGGACCTCAAGTTGCTGAAATGAGTAAGAACTACCCTCGAGCAGATCTAGAAATTGAAAGAACTAAACTTTGCATGAAGATGGTAGAATTAGCACAAGCTTTGTTCGAAGCCTCTAGATATATTAATTGGACTAACATGGCAAAACCGGAATTACACTTTCAAGGACTAATGGAGAGGCTAGAATACTTGATAGAGAGCAAAGAGAAAAAGGATCAGCCTAGGAACCCTATTGTCCCAGAGACACAGGAAAATAATGCACCATCCCTGTCTCAAGTACCCAATACAGAAAGTCAAGACAACCTGTCTTCCATACATAGGTACTCACATGAATTTTTGGGAGAGATCCAAGAAGAAAAGTGGAGAAAAGAACAAGGAACCCATCCTCCTATTCAAGAAGTAGATGACTTGTAGGAACAATTTCCCCAAGACATTCCCTCTATTTACGATGATGTAGAGGAAGAGCAACTGAGTGAACACACAGGATTTGAATCTAATTCTTTACAAGAATTACCTCAGTTCACAGGACCTTGGGAAGCAAAGTCTATTAGTATGAGAGCACCCACGATAATAGTGAGGAATGAAGAATCAGTAATCCCTAGAAACACGGAAGTGATCAAGAACACTAAGGTACAGTGTAATCTCACTCTGGAGGAGTTGTTAAAGGTTAAACCAGAATTGTGGAAGCATGTAGCAAATCAATTCCCCGAGCTTGCTACTACTCCCTCACAAATAGGATCACAAAATAAGGTACCAGAGATACCTGTAGAAAAGATTGGAGATGTAAGCGAAGGAGAGGAAGGTAACACTTATCTTCCAATAACCCATGAGGGCTACACCACGAAAGCCATCTTAGATTCAGGAGCCGGAGTAGCCATTGCTACCACCGCTTTATGGAAACGTTGGGGTAAGCCAGCATTAAGACCCACTAGGATGAAGCTACAAATGGCTGACGGACACATAGAAAAACCATTAGGCTTACTAGAAGGCATTTCTCTCACCACTTGTGGTGTAGAATTTGAGCATACTTTCGCCATTTGTGATTTTAGTAAAAATCATGCTTATGAGATGATATTGGGACGACCATTCATGCGTCAGTTGCAAATTGTACAAGATTGGGGAACTAATTCTTTGTACTTGCAACATTTAGGAGTGACTACCAAAGTCAATCTTAAAGACTATTCACATAGAGATGTACCCCGGATACAATGGAATACCATCCATAAGACTCAGGTAGAGACGGAATCCGTGCACTCATTAGAATCAGATCCTTCTTGGTTGCATGAGGATACTCATTTATGGATGTGTAAAGTTGCAAAACAAGAGGAAGAAAGATTAGAAGCAAGGACCTTAGGTGCAGAACAACATCCACGAACCCTTCAAGATCCACCCTACGCACCTGTAGTATTTCCAGATGAAGAGTTTGAACCCCATGGTTGGGCAGAAATCCTAGCAACCATGGATGTAGCCATCAATGAAGAACAATGGACACCCCACTGTGACGAGGATGGCTATGACATTTCAGTTTTCACGATAGAACCAATCATGTGCGATGCAATTTTAGAAGAGTGTGAACCTAACACTGATGCATTTGAAGATGCAAGTGATTTCGATTTAGAATCAATTATCATGGACCCACCCTTTGCATCAGAAGAAGAATATTTTTACGAAGTAGAAACTCACCCTCAAAAACAGGAAGAAGTTATGAATGACGTGAGAATAGCCACTCAAGTGACTAACAAGAGTGAAGGCAAGAAAAGAAAGAAGAAAGAAACCATGTCAGAAAAAGAAGAATCTTTGTTTGAAGTACCCGAGAATTTCAAGAAATATGAAATCGAAGATAGAAGAATCATGGTACGAATGCCTAATAGGAAGGCGAATGACGGACAAGTATATGATAACCGAGAGAAAACCAAGAAAATAATAGTAGCCATAGAAGGAGAAGAAGAAAAATGTACATACATAGGGCATGATTTGACGAAGGAAGAAGAAGAAGTATTAGTTGCCCTATTGCGCGAATATAGAGATGTGTTCGCTTGGAGTTACAAAGATTTGAAAGGAGTAGATCCGGATATATGCTCTCATAGAATCCCTATGACTCCAGATGCAAACCCGACAAAACAAAAACCTTACACGTACAATGATAACTACGCTGCGAAGATTAAAGAGGAGATAGATCATCTGATAGAAGCAGGATTCATCTATGAGATTGAGCATACCGAATGGGTATCCCCTATTGTGGTAGTGCCCAAGAAGAATGGAAAATTGCGTGTGTGTATTAACCTTAAAAAAGTTAATGCCGCCACGATTAGAGACAGTTATCCTCTTCCTATCACAGAACATCTATTGGAAAGAGTTGCGGGCAAGGAAGTTTACAGCTTTCTTGATGGATTTTCAGGCTATAATCAAGTAGCCATTGCTCCAGAAGACCAACACAAGACGGCATTTGCCACTGAATGGGGCATATTTGCATTTCGTGTAATGCCATTTGGCTTAACAAATGCACCCGCCACTTTCCAGCGACTCATGTGTCATGTTTTTAAGGAATTCTTACGCAAGAGTTTGGAAGTTTATGTTGACGACATATGTGCTCATTCAAATGTAAGACAGACACATATCCCAGAGTTAAGACAAATATTTGACAAATGTCGAGAATATCAGGTTTGTTTGAACCCAGAAAAGTGCGTTTTCATGGTCAGACAAGGCAAAATTGTAGGACACATTGTGTCAAAAAATGGAATCTCTACGGATGAAGAAAAGGTGAAGGTAATTGCAGAATTACCTAGACCAACTAATGTGAAAGAGGTACAAGCATTTATGGGACATTGCGGTTATTATAGGAGATTCATACACATGTATGCAATCATAGCCAAGCCTTTGTACTCTCTTTTAACCAATTTTGAATGGACAGATGAATGTGAGAATTCATTCAACGAACTTAAACGACGCTTGTGCTCAGCACCTATATTGACTACCCCAGATTGGAGTAAGCCATTCCATGTACATGTGGATGCATCCAATTACGCCATAGGATGTGTGTTAGCACAACCCACGAGTGAAGGTAACATAGATCTCCCCATAGCTTACGCTAGCAGACAATTGAACGCAGCAGAAAGAAATTACACCACGACGGAACGAGAAGGATTAGGGATGATCTACGCAGTAAAGAAGTTTATGCACTACTTGTTGGCCAACAAATTCAAGTTCTTTACTGATCATCAAGCCCTATTGTACCTAGTCAACAAACCATGTAACACTGGACGACTAATACGTTGGTTTCTATTACTCATGGAGTACGATTTTGAAGTAGTAGTCAGGAAAGGAAAGACACATCTTAGAGCTGACCACCTTTCGAGATTAACCTCAGGAGAAGCTCCTCAAGGAATAGCGGATGATCTACCAGACGCATACTTGTTTAACCTGGAGATAGCACCAGAATGGGCTAAACCAATAGTCCCTATTCTGACATACGGACCCAAGAATCCTAGGATAAAGATCAAAGAAGGAGAGATTACCAAGTCTTAGAGATACCAAATCTTAGCAGGAAGCATATATAAACAGGATAATCGAAAGATTCTTGCTTGTTGTGTAGACGAATCAGAACATGCAAATTGGTTGCAATTAGCACACGTAGGCGCATTAAAGCAACATCATTCGAAACATCGAACATTATAGACTCTGCATAGACTAGGAGTATATTGGCCTTCAATGGAAGCAGATGTCTACAAGTTGTGTAAAGAATGCCATGTTTGTTGTGAAAGACCACCAATAGAGCATGCTACATTATATCACGTGTCTCTCACACCAGACTGGAGTGAATCGTTAGTGACATACTTGAGGACGAACACATTCCCTCAAGGAATGACCTTAGCATGACAACGCAGTCTGGAGCACGAAGCTCAAGACTATTCACTTATTGGCGATAATCTATACAAAAGAGGACAAGATGGATATCTAAGACAATGTGTTCATGAAAGCGATTATCTGAGCATACTAGAGACTGCACACCAAGGTGTTGAAGGAGGTCATTTTGGACCCGATAGGATAATCAAAGCCATCCTCTTTGCAGGATTATGGTGGCCCACTCTTCACATGGATGCACATACCTATGTTAAGAGATGTGATGTGTGCCAAAGAACTCAGTTTCCTACTCGCAGAGATGAAATGCCATTGAAACCCATGATGGGAGGATGCGCATTTTCTAAGTGGGGTATAGACTTTGTAGGACCCATTAACCCCCCTGCAAAAGGTACACATGCGGAATACATTATTGTTGCCACAGATTATCTTACGAAATGGGTAGAGGCAAAAGCCACGAAAAAGAATGATGCACACACAACTGCAAAATTCTTACTTGAGAATGTCTTTACAAGATATGGATTGCCTATAGAGTTAGTGAGCGATCGTGGAACTCACTTTCTAAACCAAGTCATTGAATATTTGTTACAGGATTTTATGGTGATTCACAAGAAATCCGCACCATATCATCCTCAGGCCAATGGTTAGGCTGAAAGCACTAATAAGATCCTTTGTAACGTACTGACGAAACTCGTGAACAACAAACGTTCAGATTGGGACAAACAGTTACACCACGCTGTTTGGGCATATCGAGTGGCCTACAAGACCGTACTCAATGCAACTCCCTTTCAGATGGTTTTTGGTCAGAATGTTGTGCTTCCTTTGGACTTCTTAATACCGACCCTTAAGGTTGCACAAGAACATCAGTGGACCGGCCATGAATTATCAGCGAGAATAATGGACTTGGAACGATTAGGAGAAACCAGGCTAAAGGCAGCAGCAGGAATATATGCAGCGAAGAAGCGACAGAAAGCATATTTTGATGCACATGTGAAAGATAAAGGCCTATAAGAAGGAGATTTAGTTCTAGTATATACGCTAAAGCAACACGCACGGAAGTTAGAAAAGCGAGGTTATGGACCTATGATCATTAACAGACTCTCGACAAGTGGAGCAGTACAGTTAGCCACTTTAGAAGGAGACATAATGCCTAATTACATTAGTGGCTGTAGAGTCAAGTTATATCAGGAACCTCTTACTGAGGATATGCTTAGACGACTCACGTTGGCAAAGAAGCGTAAGGAGGAAGAAAATAGAATACGAGCTGAAGCTCAGGCAGAAGCTATAGAACGCATTAAGCGCATAAAGTTAAGAAGACAAGGACTAGGGAGAGAGCAGTATAACCATCTAGAAACAACAACCAGATATCCCATGGCCATGTGTCAAGTAAAGTCAACCACTCATCCTAGCATAGTGGACAGGAGACCATTCATTACAGTTAGGCTAAAGCACGGCAACCCATGCCAAGAGTTCAAGGCTTTAATTGACTCAGGTGCTGCGACTAGTGCGATTAGATGGTCCCACTATAAGGACTCATGAATAGAAATGCGGCCAATTGAGGCATACCTCATAGGGCTAGGAGGCATGGAAACCCCTTGCATGGGTGAGGTGGACCTTCCTATCCTCATTAAGGATGTGACCATGACAGCGAAGCTACTAGTGTGCCATGATGACGACCTGATAGAACCCCTAATCCTTGGCCAAGATTGGCTATACGATCACTCAGTGGACCTAAATCTTAGACAAGGCTCCTTACAGATTGGAACCTTAGAACAGAAGCGAGTGATACCGCTTGACTTCCCTAATGGCATTCCGACTGAGGTTTGTAACCCTAGACCCTATGAAATACATGCGACGGAAGACCGGAAGATCTTGGGTCAGATCAGTCACGTTACGTCTACACCAACCCAGTCCCCTCGATCTTCTTCTACAAGTACAAATACTCGACAGATTTGGATCGCCAAGAAGTATCTTATCAATCGACACACACCCATGCAGATTTGGGTACCCAAGCAATGTATTATAGTTCAACCCTCAAGCCATGTAATATATACCCCTCAGAAATCTTTCCATCTTTCAATACCACCGAACCCGATACCACTTTTTGTCCCTCAGCAGAAACACACCACCCACTCAAAGACTCTTAGGAAATGGATACCGAAACGTATCCAGACGTCTTCTTGTACCCCCTTATCTAACAATTCTCCCACCCCGTTTAAACTCCACCCTTGTAATAATTCGCCCTCAACCAAACCTTGTATAAATTCACACACCATAACCCCACATCACTCATAATAAAAGCTCATCAAGAAATGTATGCATAATCTGAAGCATGTAGGCGTCTAGAGACCTGCATTAGTTTTGCAAATAATCATTCCATTAACCACCTCACGACACTTTGCTACACGGGTTACACATCGGTTATGGAAAGGGATTGCGGTCTCACCTTAATGGGATCATAATTAATTTCCATACTAATGTGCTAATCTTTTGTAGCAAATCTTTTCCATTAGCTCGTCAGTCATCATGCAAACCGAAGAAGGACCATCAGAAGCTGGCCCAAGCACACCAATGGCCCATATTGGAGAATTACTCACGGAATCTTATCCTACGATGCAACCACCAGAGTTTCAAGGTTTTCCAGGACCCATGCCAATAGACGATCCTCCTAGAGGATACACTGAGATGATTCATCGTAACTCTCACTGGCTTCAAGGCCTAGCAGGACCCTTAGCAGACGCGGATTTCATATTTGAGGCCAATTTGGCGTTTGATTTGCGCACATGGACCAAGTACCAGTTCTTTTCAAGAGAATTTGAAGGACTGCAGAATACACAAGATTTAACGCACGTTTGGGCACGAGTGGGATTTACAGAATATTTTAGTGACCCTCTACCTAAACCCGATTTTTACAGATGCTTTTACCTAGTAACCACCTTGACAGCTTCAGAGAACAAGGATCTACTCGGCACATTCATGTTACCATCCTTGGTAAATGACCCTCCATTCAGAAGGTTTTATTTGTCCAAAGATTTAATTCGCGCAGCTCTCAAAATACATGGAACACACACTCCGACGGAGAGAGAACGGCTAGTCCCAGAGCAGATGAAACGTGGTGACGTAACTAAGTGGGAGGACATTTCAGCTATAACCCCTGAGCTCTCCAAGCCATTGCGGATATGCATGCAACACTTTGCTTTCCCAGCTCAGGATCGTTTTACCATGCCCCACAAAAGAATCTGGTTTGGATTATACTTAGCATGTACTGGACCTCAAACGGTTGATCTAGCTAGCTGGATAATTGATCAACTCTATTTGGCATAACATAGATGGGAGCGAAAGAAGGTCATCAATGGATTTTGTGCGCTTACGAGAATTATATATATGTGCTTGGCGTATGACTTACCGATTGAGCGTGCCATGACAAGTGAGGAACTGAAAGCATTCAAAGGGACCACTAAGAAGGCTAGAAAGTCTAGCAAAGGTAGAGCCGGAAAGCGGATGAGAGGCACTATCCCGTGCCTACAAGTCCCAGAATCACCCTCACCACAACCATCTCTAGAGCAGTCACCGACCGCAGCCACTCCCATGGTACCACCAATTCGTATACGGTTATCAAGACCAGTTACGCCGGAGGGCACCACCAGTACTGTTGAACCTCAAGCAACCACAACCCCAGAACCTACAACCACGACAGCAGAACTTCCCACCATCATTGGTGCGGAAGCTTTCTCTTTTCCATACCACATTTAGAAGTAGAACAAACAGCACCACTGGATCCAACTTTTGATTTTGAAATGCCCGATGCATTCTCCAATGAGTTCCAATTTTCAGAAGGACAACTGTTTTCTCAAGAATATGAAAGACCTAGCTACCCTACCACACCTAGGGATCAGCCACAAGGACAGATTGTGTCTAGCTCTGATGATGAAAGAACAGCAACCGATGACGACAAAGGAGATGACGAAGCTAGCCAGGGAACTCAGGAATCCCAAGAGCATGAACAGACAGATGGCCAAGGCCAACAAACAGACACACATGGTGATACAAGCACCCATGAGGATGAAACTTACGAAGCAGCATCTTACACACTGGCTATTAAGAAGCTGTATAGAACTATGGAAAAAGTTTGGGCACACAAAAAAATGACCGAGGAAGAAGAGAGTCAAGCCATAATAGAACAAGAACTTGTCACAGGCGGATTCAAAGACGCATACATCAAAGGATTCCGTGAGTTAGTCAAATCAGTAGGCTCCAACGAAGCGCTCAGGTACTTGCAAAGAAAGCCACTACCACAGTTTGACCCCCGCCGAGTACGACTACTTTCAAAGCCCGGTGAATACATTCGTGTACCAACAGGAGCAAAGTCTTCAGACCAAGCCAAGGAGGCACGCCTCGTCCCCGAAAGCTCGTTGGCAGCAGAAACCATCCTTGTAGATTCCCCACCCCGCGCTACAACTGTACATACCTCAGTAGTAACTGAAGTACCGACCACCCCAACCGCTCCCCCATCACCTCCCATCCCTCCAGCCTCCCCCCTTCACCCTCCTTCCCCCATACCAACATCTTCATTCGCCGATGGCGTAGCAGAAATCGTCTTTACGACCACTCAGCCCACAATTCCTGCACCCATTAGACCTAGTCTACCCCCTAACACATCCACCTTTCCATTCAACCCATTCCTCCATCCAGCTTTTCCATCCTTCCCCACAACTCCAAGACCCCTTTTCGCATTCCCACCGCCATTAACCTTCTCCCCCGTCTCACCTCCTCGACCCACTGTAACCCCTATTTCCCCTTTCCACCAAGCTGCACCAGCCAGTCCACGTGTAAATTACTCCTCAACCTTTGTAAATCCCGTATTTACACCAGCACAAGCACCCACAGTCACACCCATATTCACAGTCACTGCACTGGACACGTCCACTGACATGGACATCTCACCACCCACTGCACCATCACTCACTTCACTCACAGCACAAACATATTTAGGCACCGCACAATTTTCCACAATCACCACAACATCCACCTTCCCACCCCCATTCCCCATTCCCGTTGCATCTACACCCACTGCATCTTCATTTAACACCCCATTAATACTATCACCCACGGTAGATAATGCATTTCGACAGATGTTCATGTGTATGACGCAAGTAAGAGATGAGTACACATCTCTTGGCGATAACTATCAGCAGCTGCAGAAGACAACCACTGACTTACAGTCGCAGCTTAATTTATTATCTATTGAAAATGCCTCTCTAAACACCCGATACTAGGAATTACGCGAGGCATATCACAAATTGGAACTAGAAAGCGAAGAAAAGACCAAGGAAGCCACTGCTGACCTGGATAACTTATTAAGAGCCGAGACAGTCCGCAATGCAACGCTAACACGAAACATGGGCTTACTACGAAGACACCTAGCAGCCGCCAAGGAAGAAAACTAGCGCTTACAGGATCAGAACCGAGAAAACTTAGAAGCAGCGCTCGACCACCCAGACCAACCACTCAGTCCTAGCCGGTTCAAAGCCATTCCCTCAGACTCGATGAGGATGCTGCTAGAAGATCATGTAAGACTGCTAGATGAATACGACCGCATGAACGAGGAGTTACAGAAACTCAAAGAAGATCATAAATTACTCCAGTTACGAGCACCGGCACACCAAGACATACCAGCACCTGTGGACCCCTCTCCTGACATCTTAGAGGAACTCAACGCATTACGGGCCCAGGTATCAAACCTTGAATCAAGGATTGCAGTATATGAAGCACCACCAAAGCCAGATTCCCCACCTGAGCTACCAGATGAGGAAGAAACTGTCACCATCCCGGTGGAGGAAACGTTTGAAGAGGCGTATGAGCCACAACCCATCCCAGGCGGACGCGTCACGGTCGAAGGCCAGATGACTTACGAACTCCCGATCCCCGCGTGGATGGAGACAATTGAGGAACTTGGAACAACACACTCAGCTAGAGTAGAGGCACAATTACATGCCATGGCGATGATAGAAGAAAGAATTTTACAGTCTCCATTCTTTGCTCATTTGGCCCCGCGACGATACATATCTGGGCATGAGCTACAGTATAAACCGTATTTTATGTTAATGGCTGAATACCAGTTAGCCATTGAGAAAGAGACAGGTAAGAAACCATCGCATGCAACTCAGTTCGAGGAGGACGATCTACCACTTGATGCGCAGCAAGGAGAGATCTATCAACCAGAGTGGCGAAAAGATTTACTACAGAAATATCCAGAAATGATGAGTACATGAGTAAAGGCACCTTTGCACTTAAAGTACAACCCATGTTGGGGACCAGTACCACGACGCCGCTCCTGGACAGCCTTTGCTATTAAGGTACAAAACAATAAGCAGTGCCAGGACTGGTTGAATTACCCCTACTTTAAGCCACCCATCGAGTTACCAACTGTAGGCTACATGATGGCTACAATTCGCCACTGGCTCCCTCGACTCAAGCATATGGACGATATAGCGGCGCATGTGACTGTCAAAATCTTTGACATGATGCAAATGATTTTTAAAGTCTTCCGACGCGTCAAGGCACCTCATGTAAACACCCCGAGCTTTGAGCATGGCAGTTTCGATCTGGTATATGATATGAGTACAACGCCATCGCTACAGGTGTGTTATGCCTGGCATTGCAGATAAAAGTACCTACCGGCGTGCTACAAGCAGACGTTCGAAGAGATGTTCACAACTGGCTTCTGGGAATACCATTCAGAGGTATTCATAAGCAGACCTACACATTTATTACACTTATTTGCCTGTGAACGAATGGTCTATTCCACACACTATCAGCTCCCGCCACTGGAAGAACCACAACCAATAGACTGGGAGAAACTCGAGGCCGACCTGGCCCGAGGCATTCATATATCAGAGCACACCCTCGCTCAAGACCTCCTACAGAACTATATCCGACAGACCTCACAACAAGGTTCTGTTAGGGACGACAGAAGCGAGAGGGAGGGGGGTGTTGGAAGCAGCCAGAGGCACAGACAACGCGGAAGCATGTAACAACGGAGCAAGGAGCCAGTCGAATCTTTTTTCAAAGAATTATGTTTTCAAATACTTTCCAAAAACCTCCAACAGTGATTTTTATCACTAATGTAACATATGTAACATAGAAAAACCCTTTTCTTAATTTCTAGCTCCATTTTGTGCAAGCCGAGGAGTCCTCGAGCTTGAGGAGCTTAGGTAGAACAAGCGTATCAATTTTCGTTATTTTTAGACACCATTTACCCTTCCAAATAGCATATAGGACATAATTTTTAACTATGCCGGTCACTAGATGTGAAACCGATCAAAACTAGTCTAGAAACTATAAAAAGAGCTAGAGAGCTCATTTTTGAGGTTGTTTAGTGTGAGCTTAGAGCTATTTTTGAGCTTGTAAGAGTGTTCTTGAGCAATAGAGTTGATTTCTCACCTTCAATTGTGTCTTGCTTGTCTCTTCGTAGTGTGTGTGTATGTGTGTGTGCATTTCTATGCTTCTCACCTTCACTCTCACTTCATCTCACGTTCACGATCTTCATATCACTCCTATCTCTTCCGCGGATTGACAATTAAGGAGGTGAAGCTTCTTAACGTGGTACTTACCATTGTGCTAGAGCAACAGGCATATACATTAGTGCATGTGCAACAACATAGAAAATTGGATGATAAGGTTATGGAATGTATTTTGTTGGGTACAATTATGAAAGTAAAGGTTATCGTTTGTATCATTCACCAACTAAAAGGATTCTAGTTAGTCGAGATGTATTATGCATGGAGGATGCAAATAAGCCCCCTACTTTCATGTACAAAGGAGACATCACTTAGCTCAAATCATGTGTATAAAACTTTGTTGTCTTTATTCACTAGTGGGCAGTCATGTGTATCTTCAACTCAGGAAATTTCTTAGCCTATATAGGTTTCCAATGAGCATACAAATCACTTTATTTATGATGTTGATATACATGATGCATTTGTTGATGAGAGAATTGACATTGAAGAGGCTAACTGTTGCTCTAGCACAATGGTGAGAACCACGTTAAGAAGCTTCACCTCCTTAATGTCAATCCGAGGGAGAGGTAGGAGTGATATGAAGATCGTGAATGTGAGATGATGTGAGAGTGAAGGTGAGAAGCACAAAGATGCACACACACATACACACACACAATGAAGAGACAAGCAAGACACAATGGAAGGTGGGAAATTAGCTCTATTACTCAAGAATACTCTTACAAGCTCAAACTAGCTCTAAGCTCACACTAACCAAAATGAACCAACCTCAAAAATGAGCTCTCTAGCTCTTTTTATAGTTTCTAGACTAGTTTTGACCGGTTTCACATCTAGTGACCGGCCTAGTTAAAAAATAGGTCCTAGATGCTATTTGGAAGGGTAAACGATGTCTAAAAATAACGAAAATTGGTACGCGCATTCTACCTAAGCTCCTCAAGCTCGAGGACTCCTCGGCTTGCACAAAATGGAGCTATGGATTACAAAATGGGGTTTTCTATGATACATATGTTACAATTAGTGATAACAATCACTGTTGAATGTTTGGAGAATTAATAAGAAATATATTTGTTTGAAAAATTGATCCGCCTGGCTCCCTGCTTTGTCTTCACATGCTTCCGTGGCGTCTGTGCCTCTGGCTACTTCCAACACCCCCCTCCCTCTCGCTTCTGTCGTCCCTGACAGAACCTTGTTGTGAGGTCTGCCGGATGTAGTTCTGTAGGAGGTCTTGAGCGAGGGTGTGCTCTGATATACGAATGCCTCGGGCTAGATCAGCCTCGAGTTTCTCCCAGTCGATAGGTTGTGGCTCGTCTGGTGGTGGGAGCTGATAATGTGTGGAGTACACCATTCGTTCACAGGCGAATAATTGCAATAAGTGTGTGGGCCTGCTTATAAATACCTCTGAATGGTACTCCCAAAAGCCGGTGGTGAACATTTCTTCGAATGTCTGCTTGTAACATGCCGGTAGATATTTGATCCTGCAGTGCCAGGCGTAACACACCCGTAGCGATGGCGTTGTGCTCATATCATAGACTAAATCAAAGTTGCCATGCTCAAAGCCCGGGGTGTTTACATGGGGAGCCTTGATGCGTCGGAAGACTTTAAAGACCATCTGCATCATGTCAAAGATTTTGACAGTCATGTGCGCGGCAATATCATCCATATGCTTTAACCTAGGGAGCCAGTGGCGGATCGTCGCCATCATGTAGCCTACTGTGGGTAACTCGATTGGTGGCCTGAAATAGGGATAGTTCAGCCAGTCTTGGCACTGCTTATTGTTCTGTAGCTTAATAGCGAAGGCAGTCCAAGAGCGGCGTCGTGGGACTGGTCCCCAGCATGGATTAAATTTTAAATGCAGCGGCGCTTTTACCCACGTGCTCATCATCTCTGGATAATTTTGCAATAAATCTTTGCGCCAGTCTGGTTGAAGGATTTCACCTCTCTGCGCCCTTGGTGGCAAGTCCTCTGGCTCGAATTGAGTGGCATGCGTTGGTTTCATACCTGTTTCTTTCTCTATGGTTAACTGGTATTCGGCCATTAACATGAAGTACGGTTTATATTGGAGCTCATGCCCAGATATGTATCGTCGCGGGGCCAATTGAGCAAAGAATGGTGACTGTAAAATTTTCTCTTCGATTATGGCCATGGCATGTAGCTGTGCCTCTACTCTGGCCGAGTGTGTCGTTCCGAGTTCTTCAACTGTCTTCATCCATGCGGGGGTAGGTAATTCATAGGTCATCTGGCCTTCGGCCGTGACACGTCCGCCTGGGATGGGTATCGGTTCATATGCCTCTTCGAATGTCTCCTCCACCGGGATAGTGACAGTTTCTTCCTCGGCTGGTAGCTCAGGTGGGGAGTCTGGCCTTGGTGGTGCTTCATAGACTGCAATTCTAGATTCAAGATTTGTTACCTGGGCCCGGAGTGCGTTGAGTTCCTCTAAAATTTCAGGGGCAGGGTCCGCAGGTGCTGGTAGTTCTGCTGCTTCGTGTATTTGTTGTGTTGCCGGTTCTCTGAGCTGTAGCAGCTTGTGATCTTCCTTTAACTTTTGATGTTCTTCGTTCATACGATCATAGTCCTCGAGCAATCTAACATGGTCGTCTAGCAACATCCGCATCGACTCGGATGGGATTGCCTTGAATCTGCTCGGACTTAGTGGTTGTTCTGGATGATCTAAAGCCGCCTCCAAGTTCTCTCTATTCTGCTCTTGGAGTCTCTGGTTCTCCTCTTTTGCTGCGGCTAAGTGTCTTCTTAGTAAGCCCATATTTCTAGTGAGCGTGGCATTGCGGACGGTCTGGGCTCGAAGTAGGTTATCTAAATCCGCGGTGGCCTCTTTTGTTTTGTCCTCACTTTCTAGTTCTAATTTGTGATAGGCCTCTCGTAAATCTTGGTATCGGCTGTTCAGTGAGGCATTCTCTATTGATAGTGAATTAAGCTTCGACTGTAATTCATTCGTCGTTTTCTGCAGCTGTTGATAGTTGGTGCCGAGTGATGCAAACTCATCGCGGACTTGTGTCATGCATGTGAACATGTGTTGAAATGCGGTGTCTATGGTGGGCGATAGTAGTAGTGAAGTGCTAAATGAGGATGCAGTGGGAGTAGGTGCAGCGGGAATGGGAAATGGGGTTGGGACAGTGGATGCAGTGGTGATTGTGGAAAATTGTGACGTGCCTAAATATGAGGGTGTTGTGAGTGGAGTGGGTGGTGGTGAGGTGGACGGTGATATGTCCATGCCATTGGACGTGTTTAGTGTTGTGACTGTGAAAAGTGGTGTGATTGTGGGTGGTTGTGTAGGTGTGAATACGGGATTTACAAATGTAGTGTAGTCTACAGGGGGAATGGTTGGAGCAGCTTGGTGAAACGGGGAAATAGGGGTTATGGTAGGTTGGGGAGGTGAGACTGGTGAGAAGGTTAGTGGGGTTAGGAAGGGGAATGGGGGTCTTAGAGGTGGGGGAAACGCTGGGAAGGATGAAGGGGTGAAGGGGTTAACATATGGATGTGGAGGGTTGGGTGTGGGCATGGTGGTATGAATGGGTAAGGAAAAGGTTGTGGCTATGTTGCTTTGTACAGGTGTGGATGTGGGGGAAGCAGGTGGGTGTGCGGGGGATACAGGATGGGTTGGTGAAAGATGAGGTGAGAGAGGAGTAGAAGGGGTGGATGTTATTTCGAGGATAGTGGTGGTATGTACAAGGGTAGTACGGGGTGGGGAATCTACAAGGATGGGTTCTGCGGTCAATGAACTTTCGGGGACGAGGCGTGCCTCCCTGACTTGTGCTGAAGACTGAGCTCCTGTTGGTACTCGAATATACTCTCCGGGCTTTGAAAGTAGTCGCACTCGGCGGGGATCAAACTGTGGTAGTTGCTTTCTTTGTAAAAACCTGAGTGCTTCATGGGAGCCTACTGATTTGACTAACTCTCTGAACCCTCTGATGTAGGCGTCTTCGAATCCTCCGGAGATGAGTTCCTGTTCAATTAATGCCTGGCTCTCCTCTTCAGTTAACTTCTTTCGTGCCCAGACTTTTTCCATGGTACGATATAATTTTTTGATGGCCAGCGTGTACGCTGCGGCTTCGAAAGTCTCATCTTCATATGTGCTGGTGTCGCCGTGTGCGTCAGTCTGTTGGCCTTGGCCATCTGTCTGTCCCTCTTGTGAGCCCTGGCTGGCTTCATCGTCGCCTTCATCGTCGTCTGTTTCGGTTCTTTCTTCTTCAGAGCCCGACACAGCTTGTCCCTGTGGCAGATCTCGCGGCGTGGTAGGGTAGCTGGGACGCTCATATTCCTGGGAGAACAGTTGTGCTTCTGAATACTGGAATTCGTTTGAGAATGCATCAGGCATCTCAAAATCAAATGTCGTGTTTATGGGGTCGGCCTCCATATGTGGTATCGGGAAAGAAAACGCTTCCGCACCAATAGTGGTGGGAGCTTCTGCTGTTGTGGTGGTGGGTTCTGAGGTGGCGGCTGCCTGAGGTGCAGCAGTACTAGTGGTGCCTCCGGAACCACTGGTCTGGACAACCTTATGCGAATGGGTTGTACTGTGGGAGCCGCTTCTGTCTGTGGTCGCTCGGGAGAGGGTTGTGGTGATGGCGACTCTGGCATTTGAAGGCAAGGGATGGTGCCTCGCATGCGCTTACCTGCCCGTGTCCTGCTGGGCTTCCTGGCTTTCTTCGGTGTGCCCTTGAATGCCTTCAGTTCTTCTCCTGTTAATGCACGCTCGATGGGCAAGTCATAAGCTAAGCACATATAAACAATTCTCGTCAGCGCACAACATCCATTAAGCACCTTCTTGCGCTCCCATCTGTGCTGTGCCAGGTACATTTGATCTATGATCCAGCTTGCCAGATCAACAGTTTGAGGTCCCGTGCATGCCAAATACAATCCGAACCAGATTCGTTTATGGGGCATAGTAAATCTGTCCTGAGCTGGAAATGCGAAATGTTGCATGCATATCCTTAGTGGCTTTGACAGCTCAGGTGTGATTGCCGAAATCTCCTCCCACTTCGTGACATCCCCACGTTTCATCGGTTCTAGAATTAATCTCTCCCGATCTGTGGGTGTGTGGGTGCCATGAATCTTGATGGCTGCTCTGATTAAATCCTTGGAGAGGTAGAACCTTTTATAAGGTGGATCATCCACTAAAGTAGGCAATATGAAGGTTCCTGGGATGTCCTTATTCTCTGATGCCAGCAAGGTAGTGATTAAGTAATAGCACCTGTAAAAATCCGGTTTGGGCAGAGGATCACTGAAGTATTCTGTGAAGCCTGCTCTGGCCCAAACATGAGTTAAATCCTGGGTGCTCTGTAGGGCTTCGAACTCTCTGGAGAAAAACTGGTATTTTCCCCACGTGCGGTCATCAAATGTCAGAGAGGATTCAAATATAAAGTTCGCGTCCGCAAGGGGTCTTGCAAGGCCCTGAAACCAATGAGAGTTCCTGTGTATCTTTTCGGTGTATCCCATGGGCGGGTTATCGATAGGCATGGATCCTGGAAACCCTTGGAATTCCGGCGGTGGAGCAGTCGGGTGGGACTCTGCTCGTAGCACGTTGAGGGGCACAGCCGCTACACTGGGGCCTGCTCCTGATGTCCCTTCGTCGGTTTGCATGGTGACGGATGCGCTAATTAGAAAGATCTGCTACAAAAGATTAACACATTAGCATGGAAATTAATTATGATCCCATTAAAGTGAGACCGCAATCCCTTTCCATAACTGATGCGTAACCCGTGTAGCCACGTGCTGTGATGTGATGGATGCAATGTTTTTTGCAGCACTAGTGCAGGTCTCTAGACACCTATACGTTTCAGATCATGCATACATTTCTTGATGAGAATACGAGTGATGTGTGATGATGGTGGGTGAATTTATACAAGGTTTAAAGGTTAGCGATTTAGTACAAGGTTGTATGTTAGGAGGGGGGGTAGTTTTATCAGACATGGGGTTAGGGGGAGACGGTTGGACACGTTTCGGTATCCATTTCCTAAGGATCTTGGAGTGGGTGGAGGGTTTCTGCTGAGGGGCAAAAGGTGGTATCGGGTGTGGTGGTATCGAGGGATGAAAAGGTTTGTGAGGATTATATATTACATGGCTTATGGGTTGAGCTATGATACATGGTTTGGGTACCCAAATCTGCGTGGGTGTGGGTCTATGGGTAAGGTATTTCTTGGCGATCCACATTTGTCGAATGCTCGGACCTGTAGAAGGTGGTCGAGGGGATGGTGGATATCGATTCTGTTTCTGTTCTGCCTTTTTTTTGTCGATTTCTGCTTGGCTGGAGTTCTTCGGTGCTTTTTGTCCTTTTGGCACCCATATTTGTCTGGTGCCGCTTCCTTTGGGTGGCCTAAACTGCTTTCCTTGTTGTTTCCTCTGATACTGCAATCGGTCTGGGTTCCTTTGTCGTGGTTGACTCTGTTGTTGCTGGGGTTGAGAGGTCGGATGGACACTCTGCTTTGGAAAAGAAGGGAGTTCCAACACTTGCGTGACCTGCCCATTAGGAAGTGATGCCTTATTTAACTTTAATCTAGGCCAGTCCGCAACAAGTTTGGAAGGATGAGCACCGCAGGGTGTCGTGCTCATTTGGCCGCTGATGCAACCCACCTGACCTCTTATTGTGCCCATCTGCCCGCTGATTGTGCCCATCTGCCCTTGCAGTTGGGTAACTGTCTCTTCTAGTTTGCAGGAAGTCCCAGGGAAGATCTTCTGTCGTCCTTCTGATTGACAATTGTCCATAGCCAAGCCCGAGTGGGTTGGTGTAGACGTAACGTGACTGGTCTGTTTAAAGATCTTCCGGTCTTCCCTCGCATGTATTTCATAGGGTCTAGGGTTACAAACCTCAGTCGGAATGCCGTTAGGGAAGTCAAGCGGTATCACTCGCTTCTGCTCGAAGGTACCAATCTGTAAGGAGCCTTGCCTAAGATTTAGGTCCACTGAGTGATCGTATAGCCAATCTTGGCCAAGGATTAGGGGTTCTATCAGGTCGTCATCATGGCACACTAATAGCTTCGCTGTCATGGTCACATCCTTAACGAGGATAGGAAGGTCCACCTCACCCATGCAAGGGGTTTCCATGCCTCCTAGGCCTATGAGGTATGCCTCAATTGGCCGCATTTCTATTCCTGAAGCCTTATAGTGGGACCATCTAATCGCACTAGTCGCAGCACCTGAGTCAATCAAAGCCCTGAGTTCTTGGCTATGGTTACCGTGCGCTAGCCTTACTGTAATGAATGGTCTCCTGTCCACTATGCTAGGATGAGTGGTTGACTTTACTTGACACATGGCCATGGGATATCTGGGTGATGTTTCCAGATGGTTATAATGTTCTCTCCCTAGTCCTTGTCTTCTTAGCTTCATGCGCTTAATGCGTTCTATGGCTTCTGCCTGAGCTTCCGCTCGTATTCTATTTTCTTCCTCCTTACGCTTCTTTGCCAACGTGAGTCGTCTAAGCATATCCTCAGTAAGAGGTTCTTGATATAACCTGACTCTACAGCCACTAATGTAATTAGGCATTATATCTCCTTCTAAGGTGGCTAACTGTACTGCTCCACTAGTCGAGAGTCTGTTAATGATCATAGGTCCATAACCTCGCTTTTCTAACTTCCGTGCATGCTGTTTCAGCGTATACACTAGAACTAAATCTCCTTCTTTTAGGCCTTTATCTTTCACATGTGCATCAAAATATGCTTTCTGTCGCTTCTTCGCTGCGTATATTCCTGCTGCTGCCTTTAGCCTGGTTTCTCCTAATCGTTCCAAGTCCATTATTCTTGCTGTTAATTCATGGCCGGTCCACTGATGTTCTTGTGCAACCTTAAGGGTCGGTATCAAGAAGTCCAAAGGAAGCACAGCATTCTGACCAAAAACCATCTAAAAGGGAGTTGCATTGAGTACGGTCTTGTAGGCCACTCGATATGCCCAAACAGCGTGGTGTAGCTGTTTGTCCCAATCTGAACGTTTGTTGTTTACGAGTTTCGTCAGTACGTTACAAAGTATCTTGTTAGTGCTTTCAGCCTGACCATTGGCCTGAGGATGATATGGTGCAGATTTCTTGTGAATCACCATAAAATCCTGTAACAAATATTCAATGACTTGGTTTAGAAAGTGAGTGCCTCGATCGCTCACTAACTCTATAGGCAATCCATATCTTGTAAAGACATTCTCAAATAAGAATTTTGCAGTCGTGTGAGCATCATTCTTTTTTGTGGCTTTTGCCTCTACCCATTTCGTAAGATAATCTGTGGCAACAATAATGTATTCCGCATGTGTACCTTTTGCAGGGGGGTTAATGGGTCCTACAAAGTCTATACCCCACTTAGAAAATGCACGTCCGCCCATCATGGGTTTCAATGGCATTTCATCTCTGCGAGTAGGAAACTGAGTTCTTTGGCACACATCACATCTCCTTACATAGGTATGAGCATCCATGTGAAGAGTGGGCCACCATAATCCTGAAAAGAGGATGGCTTTGATTATCCTATCGGGTCCAAAGTGACCTCCTGCAACACCTTGGTGTGCAGTCTCTAGTATGTTCAGATAATCACTTTCATGAACACATTGTCTTAGATATCCATCTCGTCCTCTTTTGTATAAATTATCGCCAATAAGTGAATAGTCTTGAGCTTCCTGCTCTAGACTGCGTTGTCGAGCTAAGGTCATTCCTTGAGGGAATGTGTTCGTCCTCAAGTAGGTCACTAATGGTTCACTCCAGTCGGGTGTGAGAGACACGTGATACAATGTAGCATGCTCCACTGGTGGTCTTTCACAACAAACATGGCATTCCTTACACAACTTGTAGACATCTGCTTCCATCGTAGGCCAATATACTCCTAATCTATGCAGAGTCTGTAAGGTTCGATGTTTTGAATGATGTTGCGTTAGTGCACCTATGTGTGCTAATTGCAACCAATTCGCATGTTCTGATTCATCTACACAACAAGCAAGAATCTTTTGATTATCCTGTTTATATATGCTTCCTGCCATTATTTGATAATTCTGAGACTTGGTAATTTCTCCTTCTCTGATCTTTATCCTAGGATTCTTGGGTCCGTATGTCAGAATAGGGACTATAGGCTTAGCCCATTCTGGTGCTATCTCAAGGTTAAACAAGTATGCATCTGGTAATTCATCGGTTATTCCTTGAGGAGCTTCTCCTGAGGTTAATCTTGAAAGGTGGTCAGCTCTAAGATGTGTCTTTCCTTTCCTGACTACTACTTCAAAATCATACTCCATGAGTAATAGAAACCAACGTATCAGTCGTCCTGTGTTACATGGTTTGTTGACTAAATATAATAGGGCTTGATGATCTGTAAAGAACTTGAACTTGTTTGCCAACAAGTAGTGCCTAAACTTCTTTACAGCGTAGATCATCCCTAATCCTTCTCGTTCCGTCGTGGTGTAATTTCTTTCTGCTGCGTTCAGTTGTCTGCTAGCGTAAGCTATGGGGAGATCTATGTTACCTTCATTCGTGGGTTGTGCTAACACACATCCTATGGCGTAATTGGATGCATCCACATGTACATGAAATGGCTTACTCCAATCAGGGGTAGTCAATATAGGTGCTGAGCACAAGCGTCGTTTAAGTTCATTGAATGAATTTTCACATTCATCTGTCCACTCAAAATTGGTCAAAAGAGAGTACAGAGGCTTGGCTATGATTGCATACATGTGTATGAATCTCCTATAATAACCGCAATGGCCCATAAATGCCTGTACCTCTTTGATGTTCGTCGGCCTAGGTAGATCCGCAATTACCTTCACTTTTTCCTCGTCCGTAGAGATTCCATTTTTTGACACAATGTGTCCTAGAATTTTGCCTTGTCTGACCATGAAAACGCATTTTTCTGGGTTCAAACAAACCTGATATTCTCGACATTTGTCAAATACTTGTCTTAACTCTGGAATATGTGTCTGTCTTACATTTGAATGAGCACATAAGTCATCGACATAAACTTCCAAGCTCTTGCGTAAGAATTCCTTAAAAACATGACACATGAGTCGCTGGAAAGTAGCGGGTGCATTTGTTAAGCCAAATGGCATCACACGAAATGCAAATATGCCCCATTCAGTGGCAAAAGCCGTCTTGTGTTGGTCTTCTGGAGCAATGGCTACTTGATTATAGCCTGAGAATCCATCAAGAAAGCTGTAAACTTCCTTGCCCGCAACTCTTTCCAATAGATGTTCCGTGATAGGAAGAGGATAACTATCTCTAATCGTGGCGGCATTAACTTTTTTAAGGTTAATACACACACGCAATTTTCCGTTCTTCTTGGGCACAACCACAATGGGGGATACCCATTCGGTGTGTTCAATTTCGTAAATGAATCCTGCTTCTATCAAGCGATCTATCTCCTCTTTAATCTTCGCAGCGTAGTTGTCATTATACGTGTACGGTTTCTGTTTTGTCGGTTTTGCATCTGGAGTCATAGGGATTCTATGAGAACATATATCTGGATCTACTCCTTTCAAATCTTTGTAACTCCAAGCAAAAACATCTCTATATTCGCGCAATAGGGCAACTAGTTCTTCCTCTTCTTCAGTCGTCAAATCATGCCCTATGTGTGTGCATTTTTCTTCTTCTCCTTCTATGGCAACTATTACTTTCTTGGTTTTCTCTCGGTTATCGTATACTTGTCCGTCATTCGCCTTTCTATTGGGCATTCGTACCATGATTCTTCTATCTTCAATTTCATATTTCTTGAAATTCTCGGGTACTTCAAATAAAGATTCTTCTTTTTCTGTCATGGTGTCTTTCTTCTTTCTTTTCTTACCTTCACTCTTGTTAGTCACTTCAGTGGCTAACCTCACCTCGTTCGTAATTTCCTCGTGTCTCTGAGTGTGAGTCTCTACTTCGTAGAAATATTCTTCCTCTGATGCAAAGGGTGGGTCCATGATAATTGATTCTAAATCAAAATCGCTCGTATCCTCAAATGCATCAGTGTCTGGTTCACACTCTTCTAAAATTGCATCGCCCATGATTGGCTCTATCGTGAAAACTGAAATGTCATAGCCATCCTCGTCACAGTGGGGTGTCCATTGTTCTTCATTGATGGCTACATCCATGGTTGCTAGTATTTCCGCCCAACCATGGGGTTCAAATTCCTCGTCTCGGAATACTACAGGTGCGTAGGCTGGATCTTGAAGGGTTCGTGGATGTTGTTCTGCACCTAAGGTCCTGGCTTCTAATCGTTCTTCCTCTTGTTTGGCTATTTTACACATCCATAAATGGGTATCCTCATGCAACCAAGAAGGATCTGATTCTAATGAGTGCACGGATTCCGTCTCTACTGGTGTCTTATGGATGGTATTCCATTGTATTGGGGGTACATCTCTGTGTGAATAGTCTTTAAGATTGACTTTAGTAGTCACTCCTAAATGTTGCAAGTACAAAGAATTAGTTCCCCAATCTTGTACAATTTGCAACTGACGCATGAATGGTCGTCCCAATATCATCTCATACGCATGATTTTTCGCAAAGTCACAAATGGCGAAAGTATGCTCAAATTCTACACCACAAGTGGTAAGAGATATGCCTTCTAGTAAGCCTAATGATTTTTCTATGTGTCCATCAGCCATTTGTAGCTTCATCCTAGTGGGTCTGAGTGCTGGCTTACCCCAACGTTTCCACAAAGCGGTGGTAGCGATGGCTACTCCGGCTCCTGAATCTAAGATGGCTTTCGTGGTGTAGCCCTGATGGGTTATTGGAAGATATGTGTTACCTTCCTCTCCTTCGCTTACGTCTCCAATCTTTTCCACGGGTATCTCTGGTACCTTCTTATGTGATCCTATCTGAGAGGGTGTGGTAGCTAGCTCAGGGAATTGATTTGCTACGTGCTTCCACAATTCTGGTTTTACCTTTAACAATTCCTCCAGAGTGAGATTACATTGTACTTTGGTATTCTTGATCACTTCCGTATTTCTAGGGATCACTGATTCTTCATTCCTCACTATTATCGTGGGTGCTCTCATACTAATAGACTTAGCTTCCCAAGGTCCGGTGAACTGAGGTAATTCTTGTAGAGAATTAGATTCAAATCCTGTGGGTTCACTCAGTTGTTCCACCTCTACATCATCATATATAGAGGGGATATCTTGGGGAAATTGTTCCTGCAAGTCGTCTATTTCTTGAATAGGAGGATGAGTTCCTTGTTCTTTTCTCCATTTCTCTTCTTGGATCTCTCTCAAAAATTCATGTGAGTACCTATGTATGGAAGACAAGTTGTCTTGACTTTCTGTATTGGGTACTTGAGACAGGGATGGTGCATTCCTTTCCTGTGTTTCTGTGACAATAGGGTTCCTATGCTGATCCTTTTTCTCTTTGCTTTCTATCAAGTATTCTAGCCTCTCCATTAGTCCTTGAAAGTGTAATTCTGGTTTTGCCATGTTATTCCAATTAAGATATCTAGAGGCTTCGAACAAAGCTTGGGCTAGTTCTACCATCTTCATGCAAAGTTTAGTTCTCTCAATTTCTAGATCAGCTCGAGGGTAGTTTTTACTCATTTCCGTTACTTGAGGTCCCTCTTTTAATCTTGCCTGATATGCACGAAACATCATGTCTAGGTCTTCTGGTATGGGTTCCGCTAAAACTGATCCTGATTTCTGAGCTGGATTTTCTTGATTTAATTCTTGTGAGGCCAATTCTTGTATTTTGGCTCTAGATTCTCTTAGACTTCCTTCCAACTCACTTATCTTTTTACTCCATTTTCTCTTTATCCTTTCTCTAGAATCTTTCCAAGATTTCGTCTTTTTACTGCTAGATTCTGCAACTTCACTAGTTCCGGTTACTTTCTCTGGATTGAGCTGTTGGTTTTGTAAGAGCGCCTGGGCTCTGGTTATAGCTTGGATAGGCACGTATGTAGGGTTGGATCCATCTGCGTTGTTTACAATACCTACCACGTTGATCGGTGTCACATTCGAAGCGTTAACTGGGTTCTTAGGACAATCTTTGATTATGTGCTCTTTGCCACAATCGGCACAAAAGCCTTGTATGTTATAGTACTGTGATTGCCTTGCTATTGGGGGATGTGGACAATCCTTAATGAAGTGATCTCCTTGGCACCTAAAGCATGGTCCTCTAGGGCCCTGTGGTCTCTGTTGTCTCAATTGGGGCCGTGGGTTTGGGTTTGCGTACATCACATTAGTATAATCTGGCTCCCAACTAGGTTCCATTGGTGGACTATCATAATGATATGTCTCCACATGTTCTGGTGACTCCGTGTAATAAGCGGGTGGACTAGTTACATGCGTAGAGTCAAAACTGTTTGAGTTCGGGTCACTTTCTGTGATCAAGGGTGAAGAAGGCACTAAGGCCCTACTTAGGTTCTCTTCTGCAACAGCGTATTTGACTGAGATGACATTCGCTGGTGGGGGTGGCTGCTGAACTAGGACGGGTTGAGGTCTCTGTTGAGCCTGGTATGGGTAGTTCTGAGGAGGCCTATAGTAATACGGCTGAGCATTGTATTGGCCTTGATACCTACCTGGCTGCTGGTATGTTTGTGGGTAGTTCTGTCTCACGGTTTGTTTGTTGTATGGGCAGTCCTGAGCCGTATGATTTGTATATCTCCTCTCAATTGTACAGTATTGGCCGCTAGGATTGGCTTGAGGGTGTGGTGCATTGGGACACACGTTTGCCAAATGATTTCCACCACAAGTGTAACAACGTACGTTTGTTGGTAGCTTGGGTACCTGTTTACTAGAAACTCCTAGTTTTTGGGCCACTTTTTCTGCTAGGTCCTCTATCGAGCTAGACAATTTTGTGGATGCTAGCGAAGAACAATCCGAGTCCTTATAGACCTTTGAGAGTTCTAATTCATCTCCTAGGTTGTCCTCAATGTCTATACATATTCTTACACACTCCTCTAGCGTTCTGGGTTCTTTTAGGTACACATAAGAGCGTAGTTTGGCGCTCAACAAGCCATCTAAAAACAAAGACACTTGCTTAGCTTGTGAGGGTAGCTCTTGCATTGGACATCGTTCAACATATTGTCTGAACCTACGTCCTGCCAGTCTTACTGTTTCCTGAGGGGTCTGTTTAAAGCTATGAATCAACGAAGACGTGTCATGTCTAACCCCACTTTTAGAGAATTCAGTGATGAATGACTCTAAAAAGTGATGGATGTCTCTAAATTGCCTTTGTTGCAAAGGTTGGAACCAAGTTAAAGCGGTATTCTTTAACGTTAGTCCAAATGCGTTGTACTGCGTGAACATGTCCTCGACTTGTTCTGCTCTTAGTACTTGCTTGAATTCTGCGACATGGTCATAGGGATCTCCTGTCCCATCAAAGTAATTCTTCATTGATTTTACTAACTGTGTGGGTCTCAATACTCTTGCGTGTTCACGTGGTCTAGGTAGAGGAAAATCATCTCTACCACCTGGTATTCCATGATCTCTTTGTCTATCCATTCTATTAGTGACCGTGGTTGTTCTATCTCTCCCTATGGGGTGAGTGAAGCTCACTTCCGGTCTCTCGTGATTTCCTTCTCTGTGATTTCCATGGGCTGAGGATGTTCCTCCCCCTTGTTGATTTACATTCATGTTTGTTCTGGATGGAGGGAATATCAATTCACCTCTCCAAGTGTATGTGTTTTTAGCGCGCTCAGGCACCACAAAGACTCTTTCTGAAGTCTCATCCAGGTATACAACCTTTCCAGGTGTATCTGGGTCCTTGAATTCATAAATTGTAATGATGCCTATCTCACCAGGGTGTTCCTTTCTGTACCTCCAAAAGGCTTCATCTGTCTCCTTGTTTACGAATAACTCGGTGCTCCTGTTATCTTGAGGGGTCCATTCTGGGATGAGTATTCTTGTTAATACGGATTTCCCTCTCGGTGTTCTAGGTTCTTCTAACGGTTCTTTTCCTTGAAATTTCGTTTCCGTCTCTAATTGGATTGTGCCAAACTCATTAGTATCGTTTGGCTGCGTGCTTAGAACGTACATGGTTCCTTCTTTGTCTATGTAAGCGTCTCTCTCAAATTTCACCACTGGTCTTTCCAATCCAATGGGTTGATCAGGGTTGTGCAGTTGCACCACTTGCCTTTGCAAACCATCCTCATAGATGCGAGCACCTAATCGGTTGGTTCGGAGAAACTCTAATTGCGTTCTATAGGGTCCTTCAGGTTTTTCTAGGTATGCTACATGAGACCCTCCTTCTGGTCTGTCTGCACTAAATGCCATTTCTGATTCACTTGATTCTGAGCTCAACTCGTAGGGATAACTACTATTCAATTGCTGAGCCCAAGATCGTGCAGTAGTCCTTACACTTGCCTCTGATGATCTAAGGCTTCGTCGGTCCGACTTACCTATATGTTTGCCCGATCTAAGGTTCATTAATTTTCTTCCTTGCACGCTCAATTACACACTTAGATCGTCAATGGTCCTTTGTGATTAATTCTTGGTTCTTTTTACTTTTCTTTGGATTCTTGTCTTAATATATGCGTCAGGAATTCGACTTTCCGTTATAGTTTTGAGTTCTCGTTCCGTCAGACTTATGTTCTTTTCTTTAGGTTTTCGCGTCACACACACCTTTACTTGTAGTCTTAAACTTGAAAGAATTAAGTAGCTTGAACTTGAGGCGTTCCTATCGTCGTTAATCCACAACTACCGTTTAGCCTAAGCTAAGAATTGACTGAGGGGGTTGAGTAATCTTCCAACCTCGAGTCGGCTTTTCTGGTTGCTCTGATGCCCTGTTGCCCAAGAAGCCGTGCTTCCCAAGCTCTGCTGTCTTCACTGCCTTGTTTGCTTGCCTTGGATTGCCCTTGCTAGACCTGGAAACTTCCAATGTTAGACCAATTCACAAGATGATTAAACACTTGAGTATATACACCTTTTAGTCCCTTCCCTTTTGCCCAAATTTTCAATGTGTGCCCCCTGGCTTCCTAGTCCCAAGCTAGGTGAACCTCAAATTAGCCTATCCAAAAATAGATGTATTCTTTATAAAAAAACAGTTGAGGTCACGTAGTACTCGTCACGAGCTTTCTAACGAGCTATTAAGCTCAAAAAACGGACTTCGGATGAGAAAGTTATACGCGTTCAGGCCCTGGGGGTTAAAAACTGATAATCCAATTTTCCTTCAAATATGAGCTAAGGGGTCTCCTATGAGTCTAATGGTCCAAAAATTTTTCAAAAATACCCTCAAATTTGGCCAAAAATTGAAGTCCAAAATTTGCGATGGGGTTGGGCAATCGCGATGGTCTGGGACCGTCGCGATGGTCCAAGCGAACCGTCGCGATGGCGTGGGATTTGGACAATCGCGATGGCCCGAAAAGGCGAACAATCGCGATGGCGCGGGTCAACGGTCAACGGTGGACAATCGCGATGGCGCGAAAAGGTGAACCGTCGCGATGGCCCGAAGTGAACGATCGCGATGGCGTGGGAATGGACCGTCGCGATGGTCTGAAAAATGAACCGTCGCGATGGCGTGAAAAGGCGGACAATCGCGATGGCGCGGTCAACGGTCAATGGTGGACAATCGCGATGGCGCGAAAAGGTGAACCGTCGCGATGGCCCGAAGTGAACGATCGCGATGGCGTGGGAATGGACCGTCGCGATGGTCCGAAAAATGAACCGTCGCGATGGCGTGAAAAGGTGGACAATCGCGATGGCGCGGTCAACGGTCAACGGTGGACAATCGCGATGGTCCGAAGTGAACCGTCGCGATGGTCCGCGATGCGATGGCTTGAGCCAATCGCGATGGTCCGATTTTGGGCTGTCGCGATGGTCCGAAAAACGAACCGTCGCGATGGTCTATCGTGACACGTGGCACTGTCGTGGCGATGGCCTGAGCCAATCGCGATGGTCCGGGGTCAGCTGAACAATCGCGATGGTCCAAGTGGACCGTCGCGATGGCTCAAGTGAACCGTCGCGATGGTCCGAAAAAGCGAACCGTCGCGATGGTCCGGCCGAGCCGTCGCGATGGCGTGAGCCTATCGCGATGGTGCGACACAATCGCGATGGTCCGAGCCAATCGCGATGGTCCACCAAACAACGAATTTTTGAAATGCAAAAATGGTTCCGTGTATGCGCAGGGATCGCCTACCTCGTGGTGTGGTCGCCTACCTCAAAATCCGAAAGTTGCAGACCATCGCGATGGTCCGCCCTACTCGGAAATTTCTGACAGAAAGTACATGTTTTACCTTTTGGAAGCTCTCCTGATGCTCTGAAGCTCTGTACCTGCAAGAAAACTCAAGAAAATGCAAGCACACACAAGCGCAAAAACTCTCTCTCGCTCTCTCGCATGCACAAATGAGGGGAAATGAGGTGAATGGGGAGATATGGTGGATTTTCTGATTTTTTTGGAGATGAAGATGATGATGCGATGATGAAGATGGAGTATGGGGAAGGTGAAAAACACTAAAAACTAAGTAAAAACAACAACAAAAACTGAAATTTTTACCTTCCAACGCCACTTCTTGCTATACTCTTACCATCACACATTCGTCCTAGACTCGATCCCCGGCAACGGCGCCAAATTTGGTGTTGCTCTAGCACAATGGTGAGAACCACGTTAAGAAGCTTCACCTCCTTAATGTCAATCCGAGGGAGAGGTAGGAGTGATATGAAGATCGTGAATGTGAGATGATGTGAGAGTGAAGGTGAGAAGCACAAAGATGCACACACACATACACACACACAATGAAGAGACAAGCAAGACACAATGGAAGGTGGGAAATTAGCTCTATTACTCAAGAATACTCTTACAAGCTCAAACTAGCTCTAAGCTCACACTAACCAAAATGAACCAACCTCAAAAATGAGCTCTCTAGCTCTTTTTATAGTTTCTAGACTAGTTTTGACCGGTTTCACATCTAGTGACCGGCCTAGTTAAAAAATAGGTCCTAGATGCTATTTGGAAGGGTAAACGATGTCTAAAAATAACGAAAATTGGTACGCGCATTCTACCTAAGCTCCTCAAGCTTGAGGACTCCTCGGCTTGCACAAAATGGAGCTATGGATTACAAAATGGGGTTTTCTATGATACATATGTTACAATTAGTGATAACAATCACTGTTGAATGTTTGGAGAATTAATAAGAAATATATTTGTTTGAAAAATTGATCCGCCTGGCTGCCTGCTTTGTCTTCACATGCTTCCGTGGCGTCTGTGCCTCTGGCTACTTCCAACACTAACACTATGCCAAAATGTTTGTTATGACTTTAATAGATAGCAAGGTAGATGCAACTTTTCCATATCATACATGTTTAGGCTCTCATAATGGGCTACATCAGATTGTTATGCAATAGCCATTTCTAGTCTTTAGAATGAGAATGTGCCTCTCTATTTTGATGAAGAACATAATGCAAAAAATTAGATGGTTGATATGCAATCACAATATGGTGTTATTATGAAGAATGACACTTGTTATTTATTTGATTTTCGCCATGGCAAAAAGACCATTGCTATTAAATCAATCTATAAGTTCAAACACAAGATTGATGGTAGTATTGATCATTATAAGGTTAGGCTTGTAGCCAAAGGCTATGCTCAAGAGAAGACCATTGATTTCAATGAGACGCTTGCCCTTACATGTTGCATGACAATAGTCCATAGCATCTACGCACTTGTAACTCATAACAATTGGAATGTACATCAACTAGAAATTAAAATTACATCTCTTTATGGTGATTTTCATGAAGAAGTGTATGTATTTCAGCCCCATGGAAGATATATGCCTACTTATTAGCACGTGGATTTCATGATGGTCCAACTTAAAACATCTTGTATGAAAAACATGTAAATGTTGGTATCATTGTTGTTTATGTAGATGTTATGTTGCGTATTGATCCTAATGAGATGCATATTTCAAATTGTAAGGCTGATTTTCATGCCTCTTTTGAAATGTCAGTTTTGACGCACCTACATCACTATTTGGACATTCACCTTATGCAAGTTCATGGTGGAATCACCTTGTGTCAAACTAAATACATTGACATTTTATTGTAGCATTTATGTATACATACAAATATATGTATATGTATATGTATATTTATATGTATGATTGAAGACTGTAAAATCATTGCTACTCCCATGGAAATAGGTTTAATATATGATTCTAAAAATGCATTTGATGATAGTCTCTATCAACAAGCTATTTGATGCATCACTCAACTTCATATCCAATTTTTTGTCTCTCAAATGAGAAGATTTATGCATGACCCAAGAGTGAAGCATTAGTAAGGAGTTAAGTGTATCTTTCACTACTTATTTGGTACCCATCAGCTTGGGTTGTTTTATCACAAGGGGGATCAATAGCACCAACTTTACATGCTTTTTCTAACTCATATTGGGTTGGCGATTGTGATATTCATGTGTCCACAAGTGTCTTTTGCATCATGCTTGGTAACTCATGCATGTCTTAGTTCAACAAAAACTAATCTACTATGGCCACTTCTACTTGTGAGGCTAACTATAGGGTAGCTTTTCGTAGCTACTATTGAGTGTGTGTAGATCATATACCTTATGTTTGACTTGGGTGTTGTTCAAAATTTTTCCACCATATTTACTAAAAATCTGAGTAGATTGGTTGTTGTAACGAACCCAATGCTCCATGATCATACTAAGCACATTAAGGTTCACTATCATTATGTCCGAGAGCAACTATGTAATAGAGAGGTCAGCTTGGTGTACATGCCCCACATAGGATAATGTTGTAGAACTTTTTACAAAGGCTTTGCCTCGTGAGAATTTTTACGCTTTAAGAAAATCTTTGGACTTATTCCCTTTTGTGGATTGATTGTAGCCCACATTGGTTAACACTTCCTTATACATGAGTTTCAGCCCCTTTTTCACCACATCACTCCCAAGGTAGATATGTTATTATATTTTGGTAATGATATGTGTGAACACACTTAGGACTATGGGGCTACCTTTTTTCCCCTTTAGGAGGTTGTTTTCCTTGGTCTTGTATATATGTAACCCTAATGGGCTACTTATATTTTGTAGATTCACTTCATAGTATACTCAATGTTGTGGTCAAATCTTCTTCTTCTTCATCATGTTTGTGTGCTTCCTTGGTCCTCGAAATCCAATGAAAAAGCATTATCAATCACTAACAACAATGTAGAAGAACAATAGAAATCATAAAGCCTCATTTAATAGGGTCATAAAAAAGTTTTTTAGTACATGTATATGATTCTTAATGACATTTAGAGTAAACAATACATTCATTGATAATTTATGCATGTGTTGATTGCTACTTTAAAGAAAACAAATTAGGATTGAGTTCTCAACAATGGACGCACATATGCATGATGAGAGCAAGAATATCAAGGCCATGAATTTTATAGAATTGAGTGACGAGATGCTAAGCATAGTTAAAAATAGAGTGTGATGACTAGTTTTTCTACATATGAGATTTTATGCATAATGGAAGTGGCCTCAAATGAGATTTTGACCAATCTAGAGACAACATGAAATGCATAGATATGGTTGTAGAATACTTTGAATAATTTCAAGAAAAAATGAAGAAGCTATTAGTGTGTCTTGATATATTTTGGTAATGATGTGTGTGGACATAATCAAGACCATCAAGACACTTTTTTCCCTCTTTAGGAGGTTATTTTTCCCTAGCTTATATATATATCGATAATCCAAATGGGATACTTGCCTTTGTAAATTCACTTGATAATACACTTAGTGTTGTGATTCAAGATTCTTCTTCTTCTTCCTTGTGATATTTATGTGCTTCGGTAGTCCTCAAACTCTAATAATTAGTGTCAAAGCATGTTCCCCTTTCTATTGGAAAACATCAACACCCTTTTGATCATAGTCTCATAATTGCATGAAGTTTGGTTAGCACACTTAGGATCATTAACATTTCAAATTATCTTTTCTATGTGACATTGGAATTTTATTTTGAGCTCATTCCAGTCTCCAAATGCACTATCACAACCATTCTGTAGGAAATTTCATCCTTTTATGCCAAACATGTATTGGTTTTTGGTTCAATGGTACAAGCACCTCAAAGTCTACTATAGGTCAAGTAGAGCTTGATTGGGCATTTTTGTTCAATTTTTTGAGAAATAATCAATTCTATGCATTAGGGGTATAGTCACTGGCCATGGCTGAAAGCAATGATGTATTTTGTATGTTGGTTGTTGAGGATAATTTGGATGGTGTTAACTAGCCATTGTAAGCATACATGATAGGTCATGTATTGGTAGCCAAAGGCTTTTGGAATAATGTAGAGGGTGTTGAAATACGCCCTCCTACACCTACAAATGTTATGGTAGTAGGTGATTGTAGAAGCACAATTGGTATGACGACCACTCTTTGACTCTACAAAGTGTACTGGGTGAACACCCATAGGTGGCTCACCACCTCCTCTTCACTAACAAGATCCTCACAGACTACTCATTGGGCAAGTTTGACAATCAAGGAATTTTCACAGACTACTCCTTGGGCAAGCTTGGAGCTTCACTTCCTTTTGGAGAGCATAAAAAGACTTAGGCAATCTCATGCGCATAATAATGGGTAGCTTTTGCGTAGGCCATTTAATGTGACCTTCTATCGTTGGGAGACCACCATCCCTTTGGTGAACACCCAATGAAGGGTGACCATGTCAGTGAATTGTCTCCTAGGTGAGTTGCTAGATCAATGTGAATACTTCATGATGCAACAAGAAACACCTCTTATAGGTGAAGGGTGAGCACCCCTTGCCCATATGTGTGACCACCTTCAAGCAAACTTGTACCACCTACTATGGTGCATTAAGAGACCACTACCAAGACCTATGTTGGGCGACCACCACGCCAATCTAGACGACCCCCCATCCTTGGAAATCCACCCTATAGGAGTGAAATATATGCACAATGGATGTTATATTGTGTTTAGGCCTACATGGTCTACCATTGTTCTCCTGCATAGGTCAAGGACCCTAGATGGTTCAAGGCCCACAACTCGGGGGGAGCATTCTATTTAGGCCTACTATTGGTCTAAATAGAATCTAAAAATATGCAAATCCCTCATGACTAGGTGGTATATGCCTGGGTGAACAAGTTCACAAGAATGGCCTATCTTGGGGCCATCCCCTAGGGTGAGAATGTTTGGAGCAAGGTGAGGAAACCCCTCTGGATGACCTCTCGGAGCACTTGGGGTGACCAAACCTTCCACGAACGAGTATCTTTAGGGAGACATCCTCTTGTAAGGGACTGTCTTAGTGGATGACATCCATGGGCTACATATCTAATGCTAGGGTGACTGTGATGCCTGTGAAAGTATGATGACCCCATGGTATGTGTTTCTTCTTGAGTAAGCGCCTTTCTTGGGTACTAAGGCCACCCATGGTCCACCCCACCTATGGCACACCCTGACTCTTCTAACACTAGGGGCAAGTAAAAATGGCAACTGCCTAGGCCATGTACACTTGACCACCACTCCTTCCCTACTTCTCTAAGATAAATATCTACATAACATTTGCAAAAATTTAGACTCTCCTAGGGCTCTATAAATAGATGTCCATTTCATACATGGGAAAGAGGAAGAAAATCATAGAGAGGCTAGTCTGCAACCTTACCTTTTAGGCATATAGTTCTCTAACTCTTACACTCATCATTAGTAGAGTTGTGGAAAGATCCTCTTAAACACAAGGGAGTCCCTTCTTTTAAGTGTTGGCTTAGAGTAACCTTAGAGTTGGTGTTGTAGGGAGGTAGTTGTACACACATCTTACTAGAAGGTTTGTGTATTCTCTTTTATCTAAGGTGTATGTTGTGGGTTCCTCTCTTGTGTGTCATCTTAGTTATGCTTCTCCTCCTCTCAAGTATTATTGGTACATATCCTTGAGGTCTATTGTGTTGTGAATCGTGACATTATTTCTTAAAAGTGTATAGCCCTCCTTCAAGAGAGAGTGCAACTACATTCCCTACATTCCACTCACTAATTCACCACCTATAGGTGAAATTTGGCATGCCTAGTGGGATCAAGCTCTTGGCAGAACAATTTCCTTTTTTCCTTTATTTTCTTGTTGTGTACCCTTGTATATGTTCTAGTTCTATAGGGATTCACAAAGGGTACTATTCCCTCCCCTCTCCTCCTAGGAAACTCCCATCATTTGGGAATCACCTTCTTGGGTGATCATTTTTTGGGGAAACCACTCCACTTCCCCCTTGCTTCTAGCTTTCAAGGCAACCTCTATAACTCACATTGATTCCTCCTTCTTGGGCAACCACCCAGACCCCCTTGCTCCCCTTTCTAGGACACTGCCCAATGTGCTCCTTCTGTTTTCAAGGATTCTCCCACATCTTCCTCTTCAAGGCTACTCCCCAACTATCTTCTTCATTTGGACCATATTTTCACCATGGTCCACGCATATAATAGAAATAAAAAAGAAGGTGCATTGAATCCTAAGAAGAAGCCTTCCAAGAGCTCCAGCAGAATGAAGGTTGATCAATATTTCACTTGAATCACATGATCCACTTGAAACAATGTATTGAGATGATTAGTTTCTAGTGAAGGAAAGAACATGGCCAAGAAATTGCCAACATGGAGTTATTAGTCCCCAAGAAAGAAAAAGGATCAAGTTTAGAATGTATGGAAGAAGAACTCTCAAACCTCTTATCTATGATTTACATTCAAGTTCTTTCATTCCATGGTGGTGCGCACGAAGAAGTGGAGGACCACATCAGAAGATTCCTCTCTATTTGTAAGAGCTGTAGATTGTAGTAGAGACTAGATACCTTCTTGGCCTTATTTTCCTCCCTTAATTCCATGGTAATGTACATGAAGACCCCAAGGACCATATCAAAAGATTCCCCTCTATCTATATGAGCAGTAGATCATAGTAGAGGTCGGATGCCTTCTTGGAATTATTTTCCTTCACATTATAGCTGACAAGTGGTATAGCCAATATGTAGAGAACTACTTTTGGACTTGGGATAACCTAAAAATGGAGTTCATAATAGCACTTAGGCCAAGTAAATCTACTAAAATGACTCTTCATGAGCTTGAGAACTTGACTTTACATGCAAGGGAAACTTTCTGAGATCTCACGATTAGAGTCGAGACACTAGTGGTCAAACTCCCTAAGAAACCTCATTGAGTCCATGATTAAGAAATTGGTGGAGAAGGCTCTTCCAAATTATTTTCAACAAAAACTTTACAAGTTGCATCAATTGGATGCTACCCTTAGAGATTTTGGAGTATGTGGCCACACAAATTAAAGTAGCCAAAATCCATTTTGGCATTTCTCTAGGTAGAAACATACACACATAGGTGCACACAAGAAAAGGTCAAAGAGTGGGACAATGGAATCCATTGCTCATTAACTCAAGATAATGATTACAAGTTCACAAGAGAGATCAATTTCCAACTAGCTAGCCCCCAAAAATGAGCTCTCTAGCTCTTTTTATAGGTTTTGACTAACTAGTGGCCTAGTTTAAACCTAGTGTTTGGTCTAGTTAAAAAATCGGTTCTTAGGCTAGTTTTCGGGCTCAAACGAGCTCCAAAAATTACAAAAATTAAACTATAGGCTCTAATATTCCTCAATCTTGAGGACTCCTCGACTTGCAAAAAATAGAGTTGAAACTATAAAAAACAGGTATTTATAATGATGTGTAGTGATAAAAATCATTGTTTGATGAAAATTAAGTTGGAAATTTTGATAGGCCTATTCTCTGCTAGATCTTTGTTGACTCCCTTGCCTTCTGAGTCCCATCTCCATGACTTGTCCTTCTCATTGGCCTTCTTGCCTCTTACTTCCTTGCCTGCTCTAGCTTCTTTGTCCACTTTTGCCACTAACACTCCCCCCCTCTCGAGTCTGTCTTCCATAATGAACCTTTGTTGGATGGGGTGATCCATGTAGTAGTGAAGTACATTTGTAGCTAATTCATGTTCTTGCAACCGAATTCCTTTTGTGAGATCTAGCTTCATGCATTACCAATCAATGGCACCTGAGACTCCTAGATGTGGCATCCTACAATACTCAAAGTACATGGCCTCTTCACATGCAAATAGTTGGAGCATGTGGGTGGGCTTTGAGATAAACACCTCTGAATGATACTCCCAAAAGCTGGTGGTAAACATGTCTTCCAAAGTTTTTTTACAACAAGTTGGGATGTACTTTATGCAAACTTACACCAAATCATAATTTTCATTTTCCAAGTCTCACACAAAAACATGTTGAGCTTAGACATTTTTGAAAGTTTTGAAAACTACCAACATTAAATCAAAGATATCTAAGAGCATCTAGAATGCAATGTTGTCATTGGTTTCAAACCCAATCTGCATAGTGTGCATTGTTGGCCATGATGTTTGCCTTGGGACTGGTTTGTAGCATGAGTTATATTAGATGTGTAGCGGAACATGTGACCACATGCATAACATTTTTGGACATATCTGTAATAGATGTTTCTGTTAGTTGGGTTGGAAGATGGTACCTCTCCTCACTATCACTGGTAAATCCTTGGGATCAAGTTGAGTGGTGAGGCTAGGTACCTTGCCATTTATCCTTGTGACTTCTACATTATAGTCCAGAGGATTACAAAATATAGCCATCATTGTAGCTCCTGGGTAGTGATGAGCCTTCTATGCGCTAGATTTTGAAAATACTCTAACTTTAATACTTCTTTTTCCATATTTTCCATGGCTTGGATTTGTATGGCCATGCGACATTCTTTGGTTATTCCAATGTCTTCTACTTGCTTTAAACAACGTGGATTGGGTGCTTCAAACATGCCCTTCCCTTCTTGTGTTACTTGTTTGCTTGGTACTAGTTGAAGCTCATACTCCTCTTCAAAGCTCTGTTCTACTCGAATATGGATTCTAGTATCTGGTTTTGGAGAGTAGCCAGTTCGGCTTAGTATAAAGTAGCAAGGATGGACTCAGGGATTGAGGTACATGGTACATGTGGTTCTATTGGCTGTTGTTGTTGGAGTTGGCTTACGTCGTGGGTATGCTTGTCATGGTCTTCCAACAAGGTTGCATAATATTCTAAAATAATGTGAATGATTTCAGGAGGAATGGATTAGAACTTGGAGGGGCTGATGGGTGCACCTGACATGTTTTCTATGGTCGCGTCCAAGTTTTCCTAATTTTGTTGTTGCAATATTTGGTTTTCCTCCTTCTCAATAGTCATATGTGATCTTAATAGCACCATATTATGTGTGAGCTTAGCATTGCACTCCACGTGTTTGTAGATGTCATTCCATCCTTGACTACGTGCTCATCCATGTTTTGTATGTTTGCCTCTAGTTGGTTATGTGACATTTTTAATGTGGAAAAATTATAAGAAAATTGATCTTGAAGTGTTGTCTTCCTCTATGCCAATAAATGGTACTCTTGTCATAATTGATCGGCACAACTTATCATAGCTATTAATGTTGAATCGAGAGTTGAAGTATGTACAATGGATGTAGTTTTGAGTATGTAGTGAAAAATGATGCTATGAGTGGGTAGGGAATGGGAGATGTGTATGTAGTGAAAAATGATGCTATGAGTGGAGAGTGGAGATGAAATATCTATTGGGTCAGACGTGCTTACGTGAGTGTTGTCCACCACAAATATGGGGACAGTAGATGTAGTGTTTGACAAGAATTGTGAGGATGTGTGAGGGTCAGGTGGTAAATAAAGTGGACCTTGTTGCCTATAATAAGCAACAATGAGATCCCAAAAAGAGGTTTTCAATAACTCTATTTGTGCTCATCATAGTGAAGTAAGGTCGTTTTCTTTCTTTTCTAAGTGCAATTGGAGAAATTTTGGAAAATAATAATATGGAAAAATAAAATAAATAAAATAAAAAATGGGAAATAAAGATATATAAACTACAACTCACACACTCCTTCTATTCCTTGCTTTGTGCTTTATGGTGCAAGTTGAAGGTCTTAAGTGAATCACTTAAGGGGTTTTCTATTGCTGAGGCTATATTTTTATTTTTTGTAGTTTTTATTTGTATCTAAATTTCACTTTGAATATGTTCTATTGAATTTTTCTTCCAATACCACCTTTGTTTGTTTCCTTTATTTTCTAACTGTTTTTCTTTTTGGCTAGTTCTTCTTCTGATGAGAATATTCGAGTTTGCTTTGTTGTCCGTTGCTTTGGTATTCCATATTTGATTCAACTTGACTCGTTGATGAGTTGGATTCTTATACTCTAGTCTTACTTTAGGTTTCCATATTTCTTTAATGTTTTTGTTTGCTTTAATTATGCTCTCCATTTTCTTTGTATTCCTAGGGCTTCTTTGGATGAGATGGTATTTATTCCTCTTGCATAGAGTCTTCTTGCTATTGTGACTCTCTTCTTTGAGAATGTATATGTTTCCATATCTAGCTTGTATATGTCTTTTTATAGTTCTTGCACATCATCCTTTACAAGAAAAATTCTCATAGTTTTGTCTCTCACTTTTAGTTTCACCAAATGTTTATCAAAATCAATAGACACCATGTATTGTTTCATCTAGTCTTGACCTAATATTAATTTTTTAGGCATTAATTTCTCAAGCCATACTTCACACTCAATCGAAGTTTCTTCTTGTCCTATTTTCAAACCAATTGTCACTCTTGATAAAGAAGGAATTGTTTTTCCATTTATTGCTCTAATTAGAGTGTGTTTCTCTTGTCCCCTCCCTTGAATTTGATTCAAAAGTTTTGACGTTATTAGGTTGAGTTGAGACCCAGTGTCCAATAAAACCCTAATTTGAGTTCCTTGGTAATACATTTCAATTACTGGTAGATGATTTCTGGTTCCTTTCTGATCATTTTCACAAATCATCATATCCCTTATCTCTTATCTCTTATCTCTTTGTTTTGCCTGATTCTTTCTTTAACTTCTTCCTGAGCTTCTTGTCTTATTTGTCTCTCCTCTTCTTTTTTTCATTGCAATTGTAATCTTCTCCAGACTTGTGTTGTTAAGGGTTTCATGTATCTTTTTATTTTTCATCCATTTACATAGTTTGACATTACTTCTCCATCTATATTTGCCAATTCAACAACTCCACTAGGGTTGATCTTATGAAGAATGTAAGGACCATGTCCCCTTTTCTATAATTTTCTGCTATGTTCCTTTAGTGTGTATGCTAGGACTAGATTTCCTTCTTGTAGGTCCTTCTCTTTTATGTGTAGGTCATGATATGCCTTTTGTCTTCTCTTATCTACATAGATACTCGTAACAACTTTTATTCTGCAGACTCCCAATTATTCTAACTCCATAATTCTATTAGGTAGTTCATGTCCTTTCCATTGAAATTGATTCCCTATCCTTAGAGTTGGTATAAGGAATTCCATAGGAAGAATTGCATTTAGTCCATAGAATAAATTGAATGGAGTAGCTCCAATTGAAGTTTTATATGTCACTCTATATGCCCAAAGGACATGATATAGTTGCATATCCCAATCTATTCTTTTAGTATTCACTAGTTTAGAAAGTACAATGCATAACACTTTATTGGTACTTTCTACAAGACCATTGGCTTGTGGATGATAGGGTGCAGATGTCCTCTGTACTATCATGAATTGACCTGTCGATGAGTTACTTGATTCTAGAAACGAGTTGCTCTATCACTTAATAATTCTATTGATAGTCCATATCTATTGATTACATTTTTGTACAAAAACTTGGAGGTTGTTTGAGCCCATTTTCACAGCTTTAATTTTGTTAAATAATCTATTTCCACTATTATATTCTACATGAGAAATTTTAGATGGTGGATGTAAGGCCCAACGGATTCTAATACCCATTTATAACTAAATACTCTAGTAGATATCAAATGCTTGAGAGGCATTTCATCTTTCCTAACAAGTGGTTAGGATTAATTTAGCAATTCTCTCGCTTGAGAAGTGACCTCCTACTACACCTGAGTGAGCCAATTCCAACATTTCTAAGCACCTTTCCTCAGGAATAGAAATTCTTAGATATCCATCAATTCCTCTCTTATATAGTTGATCATTTATGAGTACAAACTCCTTACTCATCTCTTGCATGTTTTTTGTGTCTGAATTGACCTTAATTGTTTTCTTGCGAGGATCTTGTTTCAATTGTTCCACAATATGAGTACTCCATTTAGGATTTTCCTGGAACCTGAACAAAGTTGTTAGTTCATTTCTCTGTTCTTAAATTTTCCACATTGAGATACATATGACTCCACACCTTTCTCTTTTGTTGGCGAATGGCCTCCCATCCTTGCCAAATTATTTAAAGTAACAATATTTGAAGCATGAAAACATGGATTCCAAAGATGTGCCTTCTCTAAGTAATTGTTTTGTTCTTCTTCAAGTACAAAATATTCCAAAACTCCTATGTTATTCAAATGATACAAGTGTCTTGATAGTAGAATGAAATTTCTACTTCACAAAATCAAATGAGTAGGAGTCAAATTGGTATTCATTGGTCCAATTGATAATATGGTACCAAAGAATTTTCCCAACCTAGTATGCTTTCTATATTAAGTAGATAAGCATTAGGTAGCTCATCTTCTATGTGGTGTGATTTTTCTCTAGTCAAGATTTTGGATACATGATCAACTCTCAAATGTGTTTCTCCTTGTTTCACTACAACTTAAAGATCAAACTCCATTAATAGTAAGAACCATCTCACTATTCTTCCAGTTTGACAAGGTTTATCTACTACATACAATAAAGCTTGATGATTCACAAAAAAAATTTAGACTTGTTAGCCAACAGATAGTTCCCTTATTTCTTTATTGCAAACACCATTATCGATCCTCCTCTTTCAATTGTCGTTTGGTTTTTCTCAGCCTGATTTAATTGTCTTCTTGCATAGGCTATGGGAAGATCCACTTTGCTTCCTTCTATAGGTTGTGCCAAAACACATCCTAATGCAAAATTTGAAGCATCTACATGTACATGGAATATTATATCCCATTGAGGTATTTTAAATATTGGCAAGGTGATGACAAGTTTTTAGGGTTTCAAAAGCTTAATCACATTCATCAGTTCAGTCAAGCTTAGTGATCAAAGCATCCAAAGGTTTTGCAATATCTACAAATGTGTACACAAATTTTCTATACTATCCATAGTGTCCCATGAATGTTTGCAATTCTTTTACATTTCTTGGCTTGGGCAACTTCACTATGGCTATGATTTTTTCTTCATCAGTGGAGATACCATTCTTGGAGACTATGTGTCCTAACATTCTTCCTTGTCTTACAAAAAGTACACACTTCTCAGGGTTTACAAAAACTCTATAAGTTTCACATTTTTTGAATATGTTTCCCAAGTCTTATAGATGATCTTCGCTCTATTTTGAGAAAGGACATAAGTCATCTGCATATATTTCCATTGGAATGTGGCTGGTGCATTGGTTAAAACAAAAGGCATAACCCTAAATGCATATACACACCATTCTATTGCAAAGGCAATCGTATGTTGATCTTTTAAATCAATAGGGACTTGTTTCTAGCCTAAAAAACCATCCAAAAAACTATAGAATTCTTTTCCAGCTACTCTCTCCCCAATAGATGATCTTTTATTGGCAATGGATAGCTATCTAGAATACTTGTAGCGTTGACCCTCTTAAGATTGATGCAAATGCTAAGTTTTGTATTATTCTTTGGAACCACAACTATTTGTAATATCTATTCAATATACTCAATTTCAACACGAAATCAGCTACCAATAGTTTTTCTATTTCCTCCTTAACTCTTTGCATAGTATTTATTATTGTACGTATAATGCCTTTGTTTACTGGGTTTTGCAACTCGTGCTATAGGTAATTCTATGCACACAAATGTTAGGGTCTATTCCTTTAAGAAATCTGTCATTGTAGGCAAATACATCTCTAAATTCTCTAAGAACTTTGATTAAGGCCTCTTCTTCTTATTTTTCCATGTCATCAACAATTACAATTTGTCTGTCTTCTCCCCCCTTTTGGGTTATTACTATCATTTTTGTTTCTTGTTAATTGTTTTAGGACTCTCCTTTTTTCTTATCCCCCTACAATTTCAAGTTTAGCAACAATCTGTCTTCAACTTGATATTTTTTGAAATTTTATGGAGCATCAAAATTTTCTTGTCGTTCATCATGAGTAATTTGGGAAGAGATTTAAACTTAGCATAGCAATTAAGCATTGGCAAGAAGTTACGCATGAATATTGTTATCAACTTGGGTTTTTTATCTCAAGGAAAGGAGTTGGTACCCCAGGATTTACATGCTTTTTTTGACTCACATTGCACTAGCTATTATGACACTTGTGTGTCCACAAGAGGTTTTTGTTTTATGTTTGGTAGCTCACGCATATCTTGCTTGAGCAAGAAGCAACCTACTATGGCCACTTATATTTGTGAGGTTGAGTATAGTGTAGCCTTCATAGCTACTATTGAGTGTGTGGCTCAAGTGCCTTATGGATGACTTGGGTGTTGGTTGAAATTTTGCCACCACCATATTTATCGACAGTCAGAGGGCACTCGCTATTATAAGAAACCAAGTGTTCCATGCCCACACTAAGAATGTTGAGGCTCATTATCATTATGTTAGAGAGCATATCTCTATTGGAGACAACAATTTGGCATATGTGCCCACATAGGATACTGTTGCACACCTTTTTACAAAGGCTCTGCCTAGTGAGAATTTCAAAACTTTTTGCAATTTTTTTGGGCTTACTCCCTTTTTTGGATCGACTTTTGTAGACATTGGTTAACACTTCCTTATACATGATTTCAGCCCATTGTTCATTGCACCATTCCCAACTGAAATTTGTTGGTATATTTTGATAATAATGTGTGCAAAAAGACTTAGGATTTTTGGGGCACTTTTCTTCCTCTTTGAGAGGTTTCTTTCCCTTGTCTTGTAAATACACCTATAACCCTAATGGGATACTTAACTTTTCTACCTTCACTTATCAATACACTAAGTGTTGTACACCAAGCTTCTTCTTCTTCCTTGTTTTGTTTGCTCGTTTCCCTAGTCCTTGAAATCCAACACCTAAAACATGTTCCATTCAATTATGTTTGAAATGAGTGGATATATGATACACCTGGATTTTTAAAGATGTGCATCAATCACTATTTAAAATTTATTTGTATATAGATGCCATCACGTAGAATCCTACATGAACTACTGCAATATCTACCTTTGTAAGTTTGGCCATCTTCTTCATCATGGCAAGATCATGATAAAACCTCTTATGATAATGAGCATGATTTACAATTATAGGAACAAATAAGGGTCTTGTATTGCATACATTATCTAGAGAATCCATTTTTTAACATTGAGAGCATCTTAGGACCTTGATTGCTTAAGTTGCAATGAAATGTGGTTGGATCAATATATGCCTTCTCCCTTAAAGGGAGGCATTTTGTACTCATTCCTAACATAGATAAGCCCTTTTACATAGAATTGGAGACCTACTACAATCAATAAATCGGTTAGTATCCTTCTTCAATAACCACCCTCAGTGCTAACACATTTGGATCTATATATGAATGCTCGGGGAAAATTAATTTATAGTAATACTCTTCTTGTTATGCTCATAACAAATACTTGTCACAATCTATTCGGAACTTCTTTGGTTGGACATGCATCATGTTGGTTTTGGTTCACATTTGACTATGGTGATCTTCTTCTATTCTCAAAGATCTTAAACTTCTAGTTTCATTCATGGTTCCCTCACACAAATCATAGGTGCATCAAGTTACATTCCGTCAACATCCACGTCGTGAATACCTTAGCTTGACAAGGACATCAATCTCTTCAAAGTGGGGGAGAATATGTAACAACCTGTGGACAAGCCCCACCCCCTTGTATTTCTATCCAAGACAAATGTCAAGGATCCCCTTAGTTCACATCCTTTTTTCGTCATTTCACAACCTCTATATTATCTTCTTGATGAGTGTATTTGACATGGTACTCTTCCTAGTTTGTGATTAAATAGCAAAATTATTATTCATTCTTGATTTCTCAATGACACTTTAATATTTATTGAGCATTCAAGCATATCTTTTGATGATTTCTCTCACCTCACATGTATCTTCTTTTGATATTTGGGTTTAAAGTTCAATATCTCTAAATCTAAGATCTACCATAGCATGGATTATATGGTCAGAAAGGTATTGATTTTCACCACTCAAGTAATCCCATTGGCATGTTACATGTAAGTTAATAACTTGTTGTGGAGATTTATTCCAAAAGTGGCTCAATAGTGAGCACACTATTAGAGTTCAAGGACTACTGAAGCACACAAACAACACGAGGAAGAAGAAGCTTCTTGAAGACCAACACTGATTGTAGTGAATGGACAGAGAGAAGTAGGCCAAATCAAAATTGAAGGGAGAGCCTTCAAAAGAGAGTGAAATGTATTTCATCATTCCATTTCTCGTTCTCTAGCACACACCTTAAGGGAATTGATGACTTGAATATAGGAATTAGTAGCAGATGGTATGCTATACTTGTGGACACCCATGTGGATCAAAAACATCGATGGATTGGTCCTTTCTTTGAGGGTCCTTTGTAGCTCACCATAGTCCCTGTGTATGCTCCTAATATCGATTTGTAAAGAATCACCACTTGGCAACTGTTGGACTCTCTATCTCTCAATGTCGTTCTTTGTGGATACTTTAATATGGAAGACAATCTTTCTGATAGATGGGGCAATAGACGAAGGATTATTGATAGTCATGAGAAGGATGTGTAGGAACAAGTCAAACTCCACCTAGATTTGGCGGAGATAAAAGATGAGGTTGGTTTCTCTTGATTGAATCTCCAATCCACTAGGGGAGAAAATGAACCCTGCATGGGCCTTGTAAGGATTCTTAATTTTAAGGGATTAAGCATAATCTTGTTCTTGGTTGAGGAAACAAAGTACATTTAATATAACACTTTTTAGTAGGCTCGAGTAGGCTTTTTTTTTAGGCCCAAGTAGGCTCGTCTCTCTTCTGCAAAAGAAAGAGAGAGAGATTTCACTTTACACATCATCAAATCCATCCATCTTTGTGAATAAAAAAAGACTTTTTTTGAAAAGTCACATATTTAGTTATTGCTCACTAGAAAGGGACCATATTTTAATATGAATGTCAAAAGTTACTTTTTTATACAATTTTTTTAAGAAAATCACTCAAAATAGTTCTTTTTTCAAACTCCCTCCAAAAATAAAGTGCCACATCATCAAACTTGTAACTTTCCTTACCCCAAAAAATATTTTTTTCAAATTTTTATCATTTTCACTCACATAGAATGAAAAAGATCACGTTGCCCATACACATATCATATGGATCCTTCCTAGTCCACTATACATGTTATTTTGATCCTCTTCTCTCTCTCTCTCTCGCCATCTCTCTTACCATCTGAATTCTAGCAGCCATGGGGTACTCGAACAATTTTCTCCAAGGATAAGATGTAACAATAATGGGATCACTCAAATTGAATATTTTATGCTTGGAGATGACAATATTCATGGCCAAATAGATGGTTCATTCAGTCCTTGTGATCCAAGATCTACTATTCATTTTACATTATTATTCATCTACTATTTTTGAAGAGAAAAGCCAAGCAATACCATCATTTGAAGCTCTTTCATGTGGAGTGGGAGGAGATATACATCATATTCTTCCAATGAGGTATGTATTTTTCTTGATTCTCATATTTGCAAAAGAATGAAACCAATATTGCCCTTGCATAGGTAATCCATATGAGAAATAAGTGCTTCATCAACACTGAAGAACCACTTTAAATTATTAAATAGTTTATTTTACTTACTTCTCCTTCATTTCAAAAGAATGACACCAATATTAATCCATTGTATGGATAGTCAAATGTGTGTGAAAGCATTTCTCCATGCATATAGAAGATTTTCATTAGGACGATGATTTATGATGAGGACGTGATCAATATTGCTATAGAATACTTACACATAAAAGAAAATATGCTGAGATATGTTTGACATGCAACCATGAATAAGGATTCAATGAAGAACTCATACCCTTAGTTGATGAGGAACTCATATACATATGCTTTTGTTTGCACAAAACAAAAAAGAATAATTTTTTAATATATAGAGGATTCATAAATCAATGTTTTTCTTCTACAATAAAAGCTACCTCTACTAATTCTCTTTTCACATCCTTTTTTATTTTGATCTTATACATGTTTAACTTTTTGGTACAAGTTGTGGTGATAGACTCAAATTCACAATAAAGCTACTCATCATCAATGACTTGGAACAGTGAAAGGTAAAGTACATTCTACATTCATACGTTGTTTGTTTCTTTAGGTTGTGATCATTTTATTCATTGAAATATTACGTGTTGTATTTTCATATGGATCCTTTTGACGTGTCAATTTGTATCAATCAAGATTCTAGTACACTAGTAATGGAAAAGTCCTCTATAGATCTAATACTAATTTCTTAAAAAATACATATCATATCAATGGTTCTATGCATATTAACTAGTTGGAATAATACTTACTTGGTTTTCTTCAAACCACTTTTGAAAGAGTTTGACAATTAGAAATATTTTCGTGAAAATTACAACACAAGATCGCAAGTGAAAATTGGAGGCTATCAACAAGATCTTTGCATCATGATCAATGTCATGCAGAAAAAGTTTATGAGGTTTCAACTTGGAAATGAAGTTATATAAAAGACACCATTTGGTTATTTTATACTAACAAGTTTTTGTCGTATATCCTATCCATGTTCAAGGCACAAATGAACACCTTGATGCAACCCCATTGTGAGAGGATGAAGTGGTCTACATGCAATAGAGGTCACCATACAGTCACATAGTGGTTCAATATGACAAAGTGAAGTGTATTAAAAATATCAAAGTAGTTCATATCCTTGTCCATGATAAGAGCATGATGAAGATCAAATCCCACAAAGGTGATCATTCAAATAAGTATTCAAAGGACATGCATAAAGTGGAAGAATAGGTCTACTATTTATTGGTGATGAACCATTTGAACTTAGTATACCTCCAAATAGAACATGGATAACGAAACATGAAGTAGCCATTCCAAGTCATCCAAAAAGGAGAGCTTTGATAAACGATCATGGAACATAAGCATATTCCACCATCACATCAAGTAGAGGCTAGAAAGTCACTACTACAAGGTCAAAGCACACTACCCACATATGAGAAAAGAGAGAAAATAAAACCTATGCCATGAATTGTGCCACAATGTCAATCAAGGCATACATGTAAATTGAATAAGAATTATCAACCACCTCATAGATCATATGTAGCACAAACTAAAGTTGATCCTAATGCAAAAACAACAAAAAAGTGAGGAAACATTATAGATCATTTCTGCTTCAAAGTTAATGCACTAGACTATAAATATAATCAATAGCACTTCAAGCCATCCAAGAGGAAATATATGCATTCCTTCTATTTTGAAAGATGTTAACTTGTGTCTAGATCATGTGAAGGTGATGACTATACAACACAAGAAACTGGATGGGACCATGCATGATTATGTAATCATTCTTGTTGAAGAGATACATTTCGTAACAAGAATTTTTCATTATGATAGTATACTTTTTCATCATCTTTCTTACACATGCTCAAGTCCACATTAATCTATATCATATGTTTAGAATTGTATCCACTTGCTTCAAGATGGTATGTGTGCAAACCAAATCACTTAAGCTTCAAAACTCATATTTCCATTGTTCAACTAAGTTGTGCACATAATAAGTTTCATGGACCTAAAATTTGAAAGAAAGGAGTTGTATTTCCATTGCCATATGGTATTCAAATGTCATAATAAGAAGAAAAAAGTTGGGTTCAAGACTTCCACTATCACCATCCCACATCAAAATCTGACATAATCTTCTAATAACATCTTCATAGATTTTGAAGGAACAACTTTGAAATGACTGGGACTTAAGGGTTGGTCCGCTTGATCTAAATCAGCTTCCAAGTTCTCTCTGTTCTGTTCTTGTAGATGTTGGTTCTCTTCGTTAGCTGCTGTGAGGTGGCGTCTGAGTAGTCCCATGTTTCTAGTAAGCGTAGCATTGCGAATAGTTTGAGCCCTTAACAAATTGTCAATATCAGTGATGGCCTCTTTTGTCTTCTGTTCACTTTCGAGTTCAAGTTTGTGGTATGCCTGGCGTAGCTCTTTGTTAGCACTCTTAGTCCAAGGGAAAGTGCCTACACACAATGATATTTTGCCCAAACCTTCTGATACTAGGTCAGTTTTGGTTTCCCTAAGTCTACAATTTTGCTCCCATGTGTCAGTAAAATGGACGAAAGCTACAGGCAAAGTGGATATCCAACTCTGGTAGTTACTCCTTGAGGCCTCTCTCTTCTTCTACTCACACCTTTCAAATCCACTTAGTTCCTCGCTCTCTCTTTCACTTGCTCTCCCCCCACTTCCTTTTGCTCTTATTTCTTTTGCCCACACACTTGACCTCTACACACTCTTATTCTCCTACGCTCAAGATTACACACTGACATATGCACACTACCTTTCCCTTCCTCTCATGCGCTCTTGCTCATTTCCCCCCCCACTCACCCTCTCTCACTTCCCCTTACACACAGATTCTTGCACACTCTTGCTTGTTCCCTTCCTCTTTTTCCTCTTGCACACACACTGATGCACGCGTACACACTTACCCTCACCTTCCCACTACTCTCATACACACACCCATATACACACACATAACCAAACAGACACACTCATATTCACATCCACTCCCTTGCTTTATCTCACACTCTCCTTTTTACTCACTCACGTATACACCCGTACACATCCTAAGTGCATTCCTGCCCTTACACGCATAGATTCGCATACACATCCGCATATACACTTGCCCCCTTGTGTACACACACCCCCTTGTGTACACACACCCCCGCACTCTTCCACATATGCTTACCCACACATGCAATCCCTTACACACTCTCACACATGTACTCACGTGCACTTACACTTGCACCCACATCCACTCTCACATACTCTTATACTCCTATACCCAAACACACTTTCACCCTTGTTTCCCCTTTGCATATACACCCAATAATCTCCATTAGAAATTGAACACGAAATTTTGTAACCCATATGAATGTTGTGGTCTAGGACTCCTGGGCCGATATCAACGCTATGGTTGCGGATCAGATGGTTATGATACCCATTGCTCACGAATTGTCTCACCTCACTCCTCCCTTTTTTTTCTTTTTGTGATCCAATGGGACAACCATTATCCCCATCAACCCTTCATGGATTAGGTTCAATCAGATAGCTCGACACTTTGCAACACATGGTGTTTCATAAATCCTAATGCGAATGTGCTAATTCATCCATTGACTTTACGGTGCTTTTCATGCATGACTTTGTTTACAGAAACGGGGTTTGAAGATCTGAATGCAATGGACACATTGAAATTATCACTGAAGTGATAATTGGAATCGAAATTATGCACACTATAACAAATGCACCAACCCAACAGCCGGGCAGAATATATGGCATACCCCAACAAAATCTACGTGATCATTCACCCAAAGTGGAATTGGATTATATGCCAACGTTTCGTCCTGGTTTATTTCCAGCCCCCACCTACAGATACTTACGTTAATTATTTACAATGCATTACCACGGGACAAGAACATCATGCTGAAGTAGTACATTTTATGGCTTTGCACAGACAAAAGGACACTAAACCTTCTTGCGCAACCCGAAGGGTGATGTATGGGAAACAACTGCCCCTTTCTTGTACATTAACCTTGATCCTTTCAAAAATATGCAGATAAACATAAATTTACAATACTGTACTTAATGTCCAAACTCTAACAGAGATTCAAGACAATAGTGAGCAATCTTCAGGAGCTAGCAGTCATACCTTTGCATACCAAACTTCTTTTGATGAGGGGCTGAACTCGTCAAAACATGTGCGCAACACTCCTCACCATCTCCTTCATTGTGATACATCTTATCACTATGTGTTCCCATTGTTGATTTTTAATCATCTGCAGTCCTCATCGCACCCTTGAAGAACTCCTTTTTGTGCATTCAGTATCCAGGTCGCAAAATCCTCTGCCTCATTGCCTTAAACATTCAGCGTGGGCTCTGTGGACAAGATCACACAGCAAACCACAAAGAGAAGAAAAAAAAGGGGGAACGCCCCAGCTTCAGTTCTCCTCGCCCCCAATTCTCTGCTCTCTCATGCCTGGTGCTACCGCTTTGGGAAAAAGACCCTGCCCTTCTCTGTCCTCTCCTAAAAGGCGTATCGCACGACCCAAAAAAAAGACCTTTCCGCCTTCCTCCTTGATAGCACGACCCTTTCCGAATCGAGAGCAACTCCCAGCAAATACGCCCTTGCAAGTGGCCCTCTCGATCTTGCACAAACACAAAAGAAAAACCCACGAGGAAGTTCTCCCTCTTTAGTCTTTGACGCCTGCTGCCCTTGCCTGCAACAAAAACACTCCAAAACTTCCTCGAGCAGCCCGTCCTCTGCTCCAGTAGCCCACAACCACACGCGACTTCTCTCTGACTTCGGTGCTGCAGGTCTCCCCTTCACGAGCTCTTCACCTCCCTGTCGACAGCTGTTGGTCAAGAAGTAGCCGAAAGTCCTCTCTTCGCCTTTGCTGCTCAGCTCCCCTCCCGTTCATGCGTCCTTTTCCTCTATCAGAGCTCCATCAAAATGTTCTTGACTCCAGCTTCTTTGCTATTGTCCTTCCAAACCCCCCCCCATGCTTCTTCACCTCCCTCCCTTCTTCGGGCAGAAGAAAAAACAGCAGCTATCCAGAACGAGCGAGAGAGAGAGAAAGAGAGCGCCCGTTCCCCCCTTTTTGCAGCTGGCTGGAGGACAGAAAGAACGAAGAGGACCTATCGCCCTTTCTTCCCCTTTTTTGGATGATCCTCCTCTGTTGCTACTAAAGACTCTTTTGTCAGATCTGCAAGGGAAACGGAGTGAAACAGACTTTTGGCCTATTACATCTACCGAATTAAATCCGTAGATATCTAATTGAAGTTGTTAGCTCCCATGCTTGCAATTGCTCTGGTAAAAAAACCGAGGAGCAATCAAAACACCTTCATCAGATGAGTGGATCGATCGTTCAAAAAACCCAAGTTTAGCCTTTGTCTACTCAAAAATGGTAGAAGCTCCCCACGGCAAAAGTTTGAGGAAGTCCATGTTGTATTTCTTAGCATCGAGAGCTCCCATGTTGTATTCCTCTCGTCAATTATTTGATCAATTCTTCAAGTACCTGCAATCAAACAAATTCCCCTACCAAATACAAACATATTAGTGCATAAAAACCAACCATTTCTTGGGCTAACATACTCCCCTCTTCTTATTTGTGAAGTCGTCCTCGACGAGCCAAAGGGTTCCTGCACTCAAATCATCCAACATGTGCACATCACTCAATCAGATACACATATTTACCTTGCATACTGATTCTCTCCTTCCTCCATGTAGCACCTGCAATCACCCTCATATAATCGTCAGTTAGGACCAAAATCCAATCATTTCACTTACCATCTTTTTCCATCTTCTCGCATCTTTATCGCCATGTCCACCTGTCTACAAACTTCATCAAAACATGTTAGACCAATTTTTTTCATCAAACATAACATCAGAATGGAAAGAACACATGCACACATCACTCACATCACACATGCAAGCTCGTCACAACCCATATGCATACAAGCAGAAGACATGTCTACATTCCCTCTCTCGTCATTCCTCTCCATTCACATGCAATGTAAACACAAGTAAAAACCGCAACCAGTTCTTCTTCTTTGTATTCTTCTTGGCCTCACTATCGCTTTCCGCTACCTTTTCATACACACAACATACATTCACGAGAGACCCGCATCCACTCTTCCTTTTCACTACTCTTTTGGTTTATATGTTCACTTTCCTAATTTCTTTCTCATTTTCACTCGAATCCTCTTGTCCATTTTCCATGCCCCTTCGACCTAGGGTTTCTCCTACCCGCTGTTCTTTTCATCGACTCTTTGATTTTTTTTTTTTCTAAATTCCCTACCAGGTCACCACCACATCACTCTAACTTGATGGATACATGACAAGGACCACTCAAGCCTAACACAAGCTTACCTCCACAGGACCACTCATCATCAACGCGATTCAAGACTTCTCAAGTTGTCATACCACCTAAGAACCAAACTGAACACTTCTTGAAGGTTTGTAGACAAACATGGTACCTAGCACGATTGGATCCCTCAAGTCCAAGTCTTCCACAAACACATCGCAACCAAAACCCTAACCGAGCTTAAGCTTCGATTCGACATGCCTCATCAGGAGTCCGCACATTCCCAGATCCCAACAACACATACACATACCCATCTGAGCATCATGCTCTCTCACCTCTCTTTTGTCCCCCCTCGAGCGAGGAACTCGTCTCATTTATTTATTTTTATTTCACATTTTTCTCTCATTTTTTTCATCATTTTTCCACATATTTACTCACACTTGCCGGCCTACGCCAAAGCTGGATGCGACTCGTGGACTCGACCACCCGATCGAGTTTATTCCACCCATCTACCAACCCAACGCAGCACGCGACACACAGACGGCTAGCCCTATGTGAAACCGACGTCGGTTCGTGGCTTTGACCACCCGGCCAAAGTGGGTCCACCCACCTATCAGCCCACATAGGCGCGTAGCCACATGCACACATACATAAACATATATTTTTTCCTCTTTTTTTCATTCTCGCATCTCGAGAATTAGGAGACAAAAGAAAGGATCTTTTCCCAACCATCTCGATCACGACACACACATATAAACTCCCTGTGGACATCCTGATGAGACACATCTCCTCTCTGCCGCTACTCAATCCAAAATCCGGCCACTAATGCCGTGGTCAACTTTTCCTCTCGAAATCCACACACACTAACTACCTTGCCGACCTGAAAACCCCAAAAAGTGTCACTTCAGTCCTAAGCGCACAACCAACTTGGTCCATCCTTCCTCACATCTCTGACTCGCAATCCCACAAAGCAAACTCTAATCAGACTCAAGTCGTTCTTATCGACATCCATCATCTCATTGATTCCGTTCTCACCTCCATCCTCTGCCTCGCAGAGATTCCACTTGACCTGAGAGATGACCTTGAAAACTACCATTAGCCATTGTACCTCTTAGTGCCACAAGCCTTGCCACTAGGTCTCTTAATCCTTGTTTGTTATGCTCAATATCACTTTGATATTGGAACAGTTCAGAGTCAATGCTTCGAAACCGATTCCATATTTGCTCCATCTCTTTATCTTCTCTCACCCTTTTTTCAGATCCGAGGGGAATATCCTCCCTCTTCTCAACTCGAACGGTCAACTTCTCGACTTCCTCTCTAATCGATCTTTCCTCCCAAATCCTACTCATATTTTCTTCATCCAAATCATCTACCTTCTTCGACAATTCATTCTTCGTCCTTTCTAACTCCGTTTCGAATGCATCCAACCTATCCAACATGGCCTTCAGCTCTCCTTCCATTTTTCCTACTTTCGGGTCCTCTACCTGTCCTCGCATCTCATCGTCTTTCCGATTCATCCACCTACCGAGCTTGTTACTCAGCCTTGCATTCTCTTTCTCTACATGTCTCATTTTCTCATCGCTCTCTGCTTGGGCACTTTTCATTCTTTCTAACTCAAGGTGGAACTCTTCACATGCCTTACCCGCTTGATCACTGTATCGACAGATTATGCTTTGTACCTTCTCAATTTCATGCTCCATTCGTTTGACTCTCCTCATCAGGTCATCCCTATCTCTTGAGGGCTCTTCTTCGATCATGGCATGGTAGCAATCTATCGTTACCCGACCAGTTCTAATGTCCAAAACTTCTTTTCTCATTTGCTTTCCCCTTCTAACCCCGCATTCATGCTGAAGTGTTTGGATTTGTCTTTTTAAGTTGTTGTTTTCACCCTTTATAACTCTTTATTCTCACTTTCCACCGATCGCATTTGCTTTTCCCAATTTCCTAAGACTTCTGCCATTTTCACTTGATTTTCCTCTATTCTCTCCATCTTGACCTTATCGTCATCCCGCTCCACATGCAGCCAATTGACTTGACATTCCAGGCTCTTCACAAGTTCTACCAAGCCTCGGTCTGGAGATTCAGTGTCCTTGCTCTCACTTGCTCTTGCAGTCTCTGTCGACGAAGTAACTCCGCTCTTGTCAACCTCCACATATAGAGAAGATACACACCTATCAGGTCCATTTGTGGCAACCTTTCTGACATTCACTTCTTTTGAGCTACATATGTGCTCACATAACCGCTTTTTCCCACAGCCCTCACATGTGGGGACAAAATCCAACGGGGTGCATATGTGAGGGCAATATTTGGCTATATGCCCCACCTGCTTGCAACTCCAGCATCTCACATAATTTGATATCGGGCCAAATCGCCACCCTCGGTTCACATGATGTCTCATGGTCGGACCATAATATATCCATCTCCTATTTTGTCCAAAATTCATTTGCCTCATGTTCGTCTTCTCAAAACCACAGGCTTGCCTTTGTTGAGCCATTTCTTTAATGAACATCAAAGCAGATTTGGGATCAACTTGGCTGTGCCACACGATTGGGCACCAAGCGAACTCGTAGCACTCTCTATGAGATGTGCTAAGCCAATTCCCGGCGAACGCACCAAAATGTTTAGCACTCTTAGTCCAAGGGAAAGTGCCTACACACAATGATATTTTGCCCAAACCTTCTGATACTAGGTCAGTTTTGGTTTCCCTAAGTCTACAATTTTGCTCCCATGTGTCAGTAAAATGGATAAAAACTACAGGCAAAGTGGATATCCAACTCTGGTAGTTACTCCTTGAGGCCTCTCTCTTCTTCTATTCACACCTTTCAAATCCACTTAGTTCCTCGCTCTCTCTTTCACTTGCTCTCCCCCCACTTCCTTTTGCTCTTATTTCTTTTGCCCACACACTTGACCTCTACACACTCTTATTCTCCTACGCTCAAGATTACACACTGACATATGCACACTACCTTTCCCTTCCTCTCATGCGCTCTTGCTCATTTCCCCCCCCCACTCACCCTCTCTCACTTCCCCTTACACACAGATTCTTGCACACTCTTGCTTGTTCCCTTCCTCTTTTTCCTCTTGCACACACACTGATGCACGCGTACGCACTTACCCTCACCTTCCCACTAATCTCATACACACAGCCACATACACACACATAACCAAACAGACACACACATATTCACATCCACTCCCTTGCTTTATCTCACACTCTCCTGTTTACTCACTCATGTATACACTCGTACACATCCTAAGTGCATTCCTGCCCTTACATGCATAGATTCTCATGCACATCCGCATATACACTTGCCCCCTTGTGTACACACACCCCCGCACTCTTCCACATATGCTTACCCACACATGCAATCCCTTACACACTCTCACACATGAACTCATGTGCACTTACACTTGCACCCACATCCACTCTCACATACTCTTATACTCCTATACCCAAACACACTTTCACCCTTGTTTCCCCTTTGCATCTACACCCAATAATCTCCATTAGAAATTGAACACGAAATTTTGTAACCCATATGAATGTTGTGGTCTAGGACTCCTGGGCCGATATCAACGCTATGGTTGAGGATCAGATGGTTATGATACCCATTGCTCACGACTTGTCTCACCTCACTCCTCCCTTTTTTTTTCTTTTTGTGATCCAATGGGACAACCATTATCCCCATCAACCCTTCATGGATTAGGTTCAATCAGATAGCTCGACACTTTGCAACACATGGTGTTTCATAAATCCTAATGCGAATGTGCTAATTCATCCATTGAATTTACGGTGCTTTTCATGCATGACTTTGTTTACAGAAACGGGGTTTGAAGATCTGAATGCAATGGACACATTGAAATTATCACGGAAGTGATAATTGGATCCAAATTATGCACACTATAACAAATGAACAAACCCAACAGCTGGGCAGAATATATGGCATACCCCAACAAAATCTACGTGATCATTCACCCAAAGTGGAATTCGATTATATGCCAAAGTTTCGTCTTGGTTCATTTCCAGCCCCCACCTGCAGATACTTACATTAATTATTTACAATGCATTACCACGGGACAAGAACATCATGCTGAAGTAGTACATTTTATGGCTTTGCATAGACAAAAGGACACTAAACCTCCTTGCGCAACCCGAAGGGTGATGTATGGGAAACAACTGCCCCTTTTTCGTACATTAACCTTGATCCTTTCAAAAATATGCAGATAAACATAAATTTACAATACTGTACTTAATGTCCAAACTCTAACAGAGATTCAAGACAATAGTGAGCAATCTTCAGGAGCTAGCAGTCATACCTTTGCATACCAAACTTCTTTTGATGAGGGGCTGAACTCGTCAAAACATGTGCGCAGCACTCCTCACCATCTCCTTCATTGTGATACATCTTATCACTATGCGTTCCCATTGTTGATTTTTAATCATCTGCAGTCCTCATCGCACCCTTGAAGAACTCCTTTTTGTGCATTCAGTATCCAGGTCGCAAAATCCTCTGCCTCATTGCCTTAAACATTTGGCGCGGGCTCTGTGGACAAGATCACACAGCAGACCACAAAGAGAAGAAAAAAAGGGGGAACGCCCTAGCTTCAGTTCTCCTCGCCCCCAATTCTCTGCTCTCTCATGCCTGCTGCTACCGCTTTGGGAAAAAGCCCCTGCCCTTCTCTGTCCTCTCCTGAAAGGCGTATCGCACGACCCAAAAAAAAGACCTTTTCGCCTCCCTCCTTGATAGCACGACCCTTTCCAAATTGAGAGCAACTCCCAGCAGATACGCCCTTGCAAGTGGCCCTCTCGATCTTGCACAAACACAAAAGAAAAACACGTGAGGAAGCTCTCCCTCTTTAGTCTTTGACGCCTGCTGCCCTTGCCTGCAACGAAAACACTCCAAAACTTCCTCGAGCAGCCCGTCCTCTGCTCCGGCAGCCAACAACCACATGCGACTTCTCTCTGACTTCGGTGCTGCAGGTCTCTCCTTCACGAGCTCTTCACCTCCCTGTCGACAGCTGCTGGTCAAGAAGCAGCCGAAAGTCCTCTCTTCACCTCTGCTGCTCAGCTCCCCTCCCGTTCATGCGTCCTTTTCCTCTATCAGAACTCCATCAAAATGTTCTTGACTCCAGCTTCTTTGCTATTGTCCTTCCAAACCCCCCCCCCCACGCTTCTTCACCTCCCTCCCTTCTTCGGGCAGAAGAAAAAATAGCAGCTGTCCAGAACGAGCGAGAGAGAGAGAAAGAGAGCGCCCGTTCCCCCCTTTTTGCAACTGGCTAGAGGACAGAAAGAACAAAGAGGAGCTGTCGCCCTTTCTTCCCCTTTTTCGGATGATCCTCCTCTGTTGCTACTAAAGACTCTTTTGTCAGATCTGCAAGGGAAACGGAGTGAAACAGACTTTTGGCCTATTACATCTACCGAATTAAATTCGTAGATATCTAACTGAAGTTGTTAGCTCCCATGCTTGCAATTGCTCTGATGAAAAAACCGAGGAGCAATCAAAACACCTCATCATATGAGTGGATCAATCGTTCAAAAACCGCAAGTGTAGCCTTTGTCTACTCAAAAATGGTAGAAGATCCCCACGGCAAAAGTTTGAGGAAGTCCATGTTGTATTTCTTAGCATCGAGAGCTCCCATGTTGTATTCCTCTCGTCAATTATTTGATCAATTCTTCAATACCTGCAATCAAACAAATTCCCCTGCCAAATACAAACATATTAGTGCATAAAAACCAACCATTTCTTGGGCTAATACTCTTGGTAGCGTGTGTTAAGGGAGGCATTCTCTATTGATAATGAATTGAGCTTCGACTGTAAGTCATTCGTGGTCTACTGCAGCGTCTAATAACTGGTGCCTAGAGATGCGAACTCATCTCTTGTGTCATGCATGCGAACATCTGACAGAATGTAGTGTCGATGGTGGGTGATAAGAGTAATGATGGAGTGAGTGAAGATGTTGTGGGTGTGGGTGTTGATGCAAAGGGGAAGGGAAATATGGATGGGAAAGTGGATGCAGTGGTGACTGTGGAGAAATGTGATGTGCCTAAGTGCGGTGGTAAAATGGATGAGGTGAGTGGGTGGTGATATGTCTATGCCACTGGACATGGTGTTGAGTGCCGTCACGGTGAATAGTGGAGTGATAGTGGGTGTGTATGTGGGTGTAAATGCAGGATTTACAAAGGTGGCAGAATATTTACAGATGGGGTTTCTTGTACTACTTGGTGGAGAGGGGAAAGAGGGAATACAGTGGGTCGGGGGGGTGAGACGGGGGAGAGAATCAATGGAGTGGGAAATGGAAATAGGGATCTTGGAGGGGTGGGGAAGGAAGGGAAGGATGGATGGAGAAATGGACTGGATAGAAGGGTGGACGTTAGACGAGGGAGGCTAGGTTGAGTGGGTGCGGAAAGGGTGGGAGGAATGGAGGTGATAAAGGCTTCTGCTACAGCACTATCAAAGGATGTGGATGGTCTGTGAGAAGTAGGGTGTATGGGAGAGACTGGATGGGCGGGGGGTGAAAGAGGAGCGGTGGGTACTTCGGTAACAATGGTGGTATGTACAGTAGTAGTGTGGGCAGGGAGTTGATGACGATCGTTTCTTCTGCCAAAGATCCTTCAGGAATTAGGCGTGCTTCCCTGGCCTGTTGGGATGACTGAGCATCGGTCGGTACACGAATGTATTGACCCGGTTTTGATAGTAAGCGAATTCGGCGTGGGTCAAACTGCGGTAGTGGTTTTCTCTGCAAATATCTTAATGCTTCATTTGTGCCCACTGATTTAACTAGTTCTCTGAAGCCTTTGATGTACGCTTCTTCGAAGCCTCCTATGACGAGTTCTTGTTCTATAAGCGCTTGGCTTTCTTCCTCAGATAGCTTTTTGCGTGCCCAAACTGCTTGCATGGTTCGGTATAGCTTTTTGATCGCCAGTGTATAGGCAACTGCTTCGAATGTTTCATCTTCATAAGTACTGGTGTCACCCTGGGTATCAGTGTGCTGTTCTTGTTCATCTGTTTGCACATTCTCTTGGGAGTCATGAGTGCCATGGCTGGCTTCATCATCTCCATCCTCATCCTCTGTTTCCATCCTCTCTTCTTCTGAACTGGATACTTCTTGCCCTTGCTATTGGTATGGGGGAGTGGTTGTGTAGCTTGTTCGTTCATATTCTTGAGAGGAAAATTACCCTTCTGAGAACTGAAATTCATTTGAGAAAGCATCCGGCATTTCAAAGTCGAACGTGGTATTCATTGGTTCTGCTTCTAGATTGGGTATAGGGAACATAAAGGCGTACACACCAATGGAGGTGGGAATTTATGCTACAGTGGTGGTAGGTTCTTGGACGGTGGTTGCTTGAGAGGTAACGGTACTAGTTGTACCTTCCATAATCATTGGTCTTGATAGGCGTATGCAAATAGGTTGCACAGATGTAGGGGGTTTCGTAGGAGATTGCTCTAGAGAGGGTTGAGGAGACGGGGAATCAAGAACTTGTAGGCATGGGATAGATCCTCTCATGTGCTTGCCTGCTCATCCCTTGCTAGATTTTCTGGCTTTCTTGGCTATCCCTTTAAATGCCTTCAACTCGTCACTTGTCATCGCATGCTCTATAGGCAAGTTGTATGCCAAACACATATACACAATTCTTGTGAGAGTGCAACATCCATGGATGATTTTTTTCCTTTGCCATCTATGCTGTGCTAGATACAACTGGTCAATAATCCAACTTGCCAGATCTACTATTTGAGGCCCTATACATGCTAAATACAGTCCAAACCAAATGCACTTGTGGGGCATGGTGAACCGATCCTGAGCTAGGAATGCAAAGTGTTGCATACATATGCGTAATGACTTAGATAGCTCAGGTGTGATAGTCGAAATATCTTCCCATTTGGTATCATCACCACGCTTCATAGGCTCTGGAATTAGCCTTTCTCGCTGTGTCGGCATGTGCATTCCATGTATTTTAATTGTAGCTCAAATCAAATCTTTTGACAGATAAAACTTCTTAAATGGGGGGTCATTTACTAAGGACGACAAAATGAATGTGCCTGGCAAATCCTTGTTCTCCGAGGCTGTCAATGTGGTTACCAAGTAGTAGCATCTGTAGAAATCTTGTTTGGGTAGTGGATCACTGAAGTATTTAGTGAAGCCTGCTCTAGCCCAAACATGCTTTAAGTCTTCTGTATTCTAGAGTGCTTCAAACTCTCTGGAGAAGAACTGATACTTTCCCCACTTACTATTATCAAAAGTCAAATTGGCATAAAAAATGAAGTTTGTGTCTGCCAAAGGTCCTGCTAGACCTTGAAACCAATGAGAATTGCGATGAACTTTTTCCGTGTATCCCCTAGGTGGATCATCAATGGGCATTGGTCCGGGGAATCCTTGAAATTTGGGTGGTTGAGCCGTAGGATGCAGTTCTGCTAGTAATTGACCAATATTTACCATGGGTACACTCAGGCCAGCTTTAGACGGTCCTTCTTCTGTCTGCATGATGAATGATGTGAAAGCGGAGAAGATCTGCTACAAAAGATTAGCACATTAGTATGGAAATTAATCATGATCCCAATAAAGTGAGACCACAATCCCTTTCCATAACCGATGTGTAACCCGTGTAGCTGAGTGTTGTGAGGTGGTTTATGGAATGATTTTTGCAAAACTAATGCAGGTCTCTAGACACCTACATGCTTCAAATAGTGCATACGTTGCTTGATGAGATGTTATTACAAGTGAGGTTGGGTTATAGTGCATGAATTTGTACAAGGTTCAGTTGTGAATGAGTTATTACAAGGGTAGTGTTTATTCGGGATGGGAGTAATGTTAGACAACGGGTCATGAGGAGATAGTTGGATACGTTTTGGTATCCATTTCCTAAGGGTTTCTGAGCGGGTGGTATGTTTATGTTGAGGGACAAAAGCTGATATTGGATGTGGTGATAATGAGGGGTGAAAAGATTTCTGAGGGGTATATGTTACATGGCTTGAGTGTTGAGCATTAATACACTGTTTGGGTACCCAAATCTGTGTGGGTGTGGGTCGACTCGTAAGGTACTTCTTGGCGATCCAAATCTGTCAACTGTTCGTACTTGTAGAAGAAGGTCAAGGAGACGTTGGATACTGACTCTGCTTTTTCTAAAACTTCTTCTTGTCCGTGTCGTTTGTTGAAATCTGTTAGTGCTTTTTGTCCTTTTGGCACCCATATTTGTTTCATGCTGCTTGCTTTGTGATGCTGATACTGCTTTCCCCCTGGTGTCGTCTGATAGGGTTGTCGGTTTGGGTTCCTTTGTTGTGGTTGACTCCTTCGTGGTTGAGGTTGAAAGGTCGGATGGACACTCTGCTTTGGAAAAGAAGGGAGGTCCAAGACTTGTGGAACTTGCCCATTAGGAAGTGCTTCATTTTGTACCTTAAATCTAGGTCAGTCCACAGTAAGTGTGGAAGGATGGGCACCGCAGGGTGTTTTGCCCATGTGGCTGCTGATGCAGTCCACCTGACCACTGATGAAACCCACCTGACCACTGCTGGAAGACTAGGGGAAAATCTATTGACCGTTGTTTATCTCGCAACTATCCATCGCCAAGCTCTCATTGCTTGACTTTGGAGAGAGCGTGCTTGGCCGAAGGATTTGGCCAAAGATCTTCCAGTCCTCCGTCGCTTGCGTTTCATATGGTCTAGGGTTACATACCTCAGGCGACGTGCTGTTAGGGAAGTCAAGCGGTATCACTCGCTGCTGATCTAAGGTTCCAATCTGCAAGGATCCTTGTCTAAGCTTTAGGTCCATTGAGTGATCGTATAGCCAATCTTGGCCAAGGATTAGGGGTTCTATCAGGTCCTCATCATGGCACACTAGTAGCTTCGCTGTCATGGTCACATCGTGTATGAGGATAGGAAGGTCCAGCTCACCCATGCAAGGGGTTTCCATGCCTCCTAGCCCTATGAGGTATGCCTCAATTGGCCGCATTTCTATTCCTAAGTCCTTATAGTGGGACCATCTAATCATACTAGTCGCAGCACCTGAGTCAATTAAAGCCCTGAGCTCTTGGCAAGGGTTGCCATGCTCTAGCCTGACTGTAATGAATGGTCTCCTGTCCACTATGCTAGGATGAGTACTTGACTTTACTTGATACATGGCCATGGGGTATCTGGGTGTTGTTTCCAGATGGTTATAATGTTATCTCCCTAGTCCTTGTCTTCTTAGCTTCATGCGCTTAATGCATTCTATAGCTTCTACCTGAGTTTCTACTCATATTCTATTTTCTTCCTCCTTACGCTTCTTTGCCAACGTGAGTCATCTAAGCATATCCTCAGTAAGAGGTTCTTAATATAACTTGAATCTAGGGCCACTAATGTAATTAGGCATTATGTCTCCTTCTAGGGTGGCTAATTGTACTGCTCCAGTTGTCTAGTGTCTGTTAATGATCATAGGTCCATAACCTCGCTTTTCTAATTTCCGTGCATGTTGTTTCAGCGTATACACTAGGACTAAATCTCCTTCTTTTAAGCCTTTATCTTTCACATGTGCATCAAAATAGGCTTTCTGTCGCTTCTTTGCTGCATATATACCTGTTGCTGCTTTGAGCCTAGTTTCTCCTAATGGTTCCAAGTTTACTATTCTTGCTGATAATTCATGACCGGTCCTAGGATTCTTGGGTCCATATGTGAGAATAGGGACTATCGGCTTAGCCCATTATGGTACTATCTCAAGGTCAAACAAGTATGCGTCAGGTAATTCATCTGCTATTCCTTGAGGAGTTTCTCCTGTGGTTAACCTTGACAGGTGGTCAGCTCTAAGGTGTGTCTTTCCTTTCCTGACTACTACTTTAAAGTCATACTCCATGAGCAATAGAAACCAACGTATCAATCATCCTGTATTACATGGCTTATTGACTAATTACAGTAATGCTTGATGATCTGTAAAGAACTTAAACTTATTTTCCAATAAATAATGCCTGAATTTCTTTACTGCGTAGATCATTCCTAGTCCTTCTCGTTCCCTAGTGGTGTAATTTCTTTCTGCTGCATTAAATTGTCTTCTTGCGTACGCTATGGGGAGGTCTATATTACCTTCATTCGTGGGTTGTGCCAACACACATCTGTAGCTCAGTGATGAGTAGCACCTCCTTTAATGTCAATCCGGGAAGACATGAGGATGGTGTGAAGACCTCGAGCAAGTGAAGGCACAAATGTGTGAGTGAGAAGCACACTAACATGCACACACATGCGCACACACGGCAAGAACAAAGAGAGTAAGACAATGGAATCACTTCTATTGCAACCAAGTTCTCATACAAGATCAAAAATACAAGAAGCCCCCCAAAAATGAGCTCTCTAGCTCTATTTATAGTTTTTGACTAGCTTTGGCCCTGTTCAGACCTAATGTTCGGCCTAGTTAAAAATTAGGTTCCAGGGCTTATTTGAGGGCTCAAACGAGATCTAAAAAATACGAAAATTGGCAGGCAACTACTTATAAGGCTCTCCAAGCTCCAGGACTCCTCGGCTTGTACAAAATGGAGCTACAAAAAGGTGAAATGATATTTACAAGGGTTTTTAGTGATAAGAATCACTTTTAAATGGTGTAGGGGTTTGGAAAAAAATAAAGGGTTGCCTTAGTGCTAGATCTGCATGTATGCCCGTATTTGCTTCTTCCCGTATGCTGCCAACACTCTCCCCCCCCTAGCGTCTGTCGCCTTTGACAGACCTTTGATTTGCGGTTTGGTCAATATAGTCCTGGAGAATGTCAGCTGCCACCTCATGTTCTTTGATTCCTAGCCCTCGGATCAGGTCTCTCTGAAGGGTATCCCAATTGACTGCGCCCGGTATGTCCGGCTGTGGCGTTGTGTAGAGTTCTGAGTGCATCGTTTGTTCGCATGCAAAGAGGTGTAACAAATGGGTGGGCCTTGGCGCGAACACCTCTGAGTGTGCTTCCCAGAACCCTGTAGTGAACATATCATCGAAAGTTTGCTTGTAGCAGGCAGGGAGATATCTGATGCGTGCGTGCCATGCATAAGCAACACGTATGCTCGGGGTGGTGCTCATATCATATAGCAAGTCATAATTACCATTAACAAACCCGGGAATCGGAGGTTGAATATGACATACATTGCGGAAAGTTTTGAGCACAACCTGCATCATATCGAATATCTTGAGCATCATCTGGGTAGCTACATCTGGCATGGGGTGGAGGCGTGGCATCCAATGTCTGATGGTTGCTATCATGTATGATACTGTGGGGATGCCGGTTGGGGGTGCAATGGCGGGGTAATTGAGCCATTCTTTACAGTTTACATTGTTCTGAACCTTGATGGCGAAGGCTTTCCATGATCTTCTTCTTTGTACTGGCCCATAACAAGGGTTATACTTCAAATGCATGGGAGCGTGATCCCATGTTCTAAGCATTTCCGGGTATGTTTCAAGTAATCTTTGCCTCCAAGTAGGTTGGAATATAGCCCCTTTTCTGGCTGCCTTTGGTATATCTTCTGGTTCGAACTGGGTGGCGAAAGTAGGGCACTTGTTGGTGACTCTGTTGATCTCTGCGTTGTAGTCGGCCAACAATACAAAATATGGTTTATATTGTAATTCTGAGCTCGTGATGAGTCGTCTAGGAGCAAGGTGCCTGAAATACTCAGATTGAAGTATGGTTTCCTCAATGGCCTTCATTGCTAGCATGTGAGTGGAGACACGTTCTTGATGGGTTTTCCCCATTTCTTCTACTTGTTTCATCCAGGCTGATGGGGGTTCCTCATAGGTATCTTGCCCTTCCTCCGTGATTCGTCCTCCTGGAAGTGGTTGAGGCTCATAGTTCTCTTCAAATGCTTCCTCCACTGGAATAATAACTGCTTCTTCTTCTATGGGTTGCTCAGGTGGGGAAGGAGGTCGTTCATATTGTAACAACTTGATTTTCAACTCTGCAATCTGTTGCCGTAGCTCAAGTACCTCACTGTTCGTTGAAGGTTCAGGTTCTGGCGAAGTAGCGGCATCGATCGTCTCTTTAGGTGTGGGTGGGTGTGTTGTCGATACTTTGGATCCTTGTAGTTCCTTTATCTGGTCTGCCAATTGATCATGGGCTTCCAAGAGGGTTGCATAACCTTATAAAACCTGTTGAATAAGCTCTGAGGGGACCGCCTGGAATTTTGCAGGGTCTATAGGTGCTTCCGGAGTGTTTTCCATGGCCGCTTCTAGGTTCTCCTGGTTTTGTTGTTGTAGCCTTCGGTTCTCTTCTTGAGCCGCTGCTAGATGGCGGCGTAGTAGGGCCATGTTGCGCTGAAGTCTCGCATTGCGGCCCATGATCTCGGAGCTGTTCCTCCATAGCCTTACTTGATTCCATATACCTGGCTTCCATCTGTGCATTTGATTGTTTGAGAGCGGAAATTTTGTTTTGTGACTCCGTATTGTTGAACTCCAAGGCATTGACACGCTCCTGGAGTTGTGCCGAGAGATTGCAAAGCTCGTTGTTATGCTCTTCCAGTAATTTATACTCTTGTTTAATTTGTGTGGCCGCGTCGAACATTGTGTCTAGTGCATGACTAAATGATGTGAATGTGGGGTTAGAGGTGGAATATGCAAGGGAACGGGGGATGGGTAAGGGCAAAGTGGATGATGTGCCTATGAGTGAAGTGAATTGTGATGCTCTTGGAACAAATGAGGTGGTGGGTGCTCCGGTGGATGGTGAAATGTCCATGGGATCGGACGTGATAGTGTGTGAAGTGTGAATTGTGAATACAGGAATGGTGGGTGGTGTGTTAGTGGTAGCAGTGAATTTAACAGGGGTACAGTGGGTAGGGGTTGGGAGAGAGGAAATGTGTGGGTGAATGGAAAAGGTTGGGATAAGGTCTGGCTAGTGGCAAGTGGTTGTCCCAGGGCGGGGAGATAGGAAGGGTGACCTATTATGGTTTGATCGGTGGCAGGATGACCTGTGTGGGGTTCAAAAATTTGGGCGAAAGTGATGGATGTGGGTAAAGGGAAGGATGTAAAAACGGAGGTGTGTACAATGGGTTCACCATGGGTGGATATCGGTTGTTCAGAAAGACTAGTGGAGAAGGGTCCTGAGGGCTGGATGGAAGGTGACGGTGGAGATGGTACCTGTGTATTTACATCTTGTTCATCAGTGGGACTTTGGCTAGTCATGTGAACATCTTCTGAAATTGTGGTAGGCAATGCGGTAGAGACTTCCATTTGAATCATTTTTCCCCGCCGTGGTTGTGTATCAATCCTTCGTTGATCATAGGCAGGGTTATCCCGATAGACCATTGTCCTCATTGCTTCCCCGATCCCACATGTGTCCACCAACAGATTCAATGATTCAACAAAATGCGAGTCTACATTCTCGGCTTGCAGCATTTGGTTCACTAGGGCTCTATTCGCCTCTTCTGTCATCTTATGTCTTCTCTGTACCTGCTTGATTGTCTTGTATAGCCGTTTGAGTTGTGCCGTGTAGGCAGGGGCCTCCTCTTCGCTCTCCTCTGGTTCATTTCCCCGTTCTTCTTCCTGATTTTGTGTGCTTGGATCATGAGGATGTTGTGCCTCATCTCCCCAATGTACCCTGCTTGCCTCGCCCTGTGGCTGTTCTCTTCGGAATGATGATCCCGGATCGGCATTGTCAGGAAAAACTTCACTATCAGATAAGTGGGCCGTCTGTAGGAATCTTTCAAAATCAAAATTGGGATCCTCAGCTAAGGTGGCCATAGATGCAAACTCGGCATCGGTAGGTAGTGGAGGGGCGGATGGAGGGGGCTGTACCACGTCCCCTGATTGAGCTCCTTGGAGCTGTATCGTGAAAGGTGCTACGTGGGCTTCTTCTCTAAGGGAAGCTTTGGTTGTGGCCTCGTGAGGGATCATGACCTGGGAGAGTGATCCACGCATTCGTTTCGTCGGTTGATTCCCTGACTTCCGCCCCTTGAAAAACTCCAGTTGTGAGTATTTAAGGGCCTTGGCTATCGGCACGTCATATGCAAGACATCTATAAATAACTCTGGTAATCGCACAGCAGCCATGTAACGTATGCTTCCTCACACCCCGCTTGCCTGCTTCATACAATTGGTCCAGAATCCATACAGGCATCTTAATTGGCAAGCTTCCAGTCTTTGCTAGGTATAATCCATACCATATCTTCTTGTGAGGTTGGGTAAAGCGGTCTTGAGCTGGAAATGCAAAGTGTTGAAGGCACATTCGCAGGGGTATGACAATGTTAGGGGTGAGGGCACACATTTCCTTCAGCTTCTTGATTCTGTTGCTCTTCATTGACTCTGTATCAAGGGATCGCGATCGGAAGGCAATGGGTGCCATACATCTGAAGGGCTTCCCTGATTACAGTAGTATTTAACTCAAATTTCTTCATTTCCTCCTGGTTCGATAGGGAGGGTACCCAGAATGTGCCTGAATGATCTTTATCTCCTGTCGGCTTCAGTGTGGCAATCAGGTAGTAGCACCTAAGAAAATCCGGTTTCGGCAAAGCTGCACTAAAGTAGTCTTGTAATCCCGCTTTCTGCCATATATCCTGAAGGGGAGCTGCATTTTGTAATGTTTCGAATTCTCTTGAAAAGAACTGGAATGTCCACCATACTCCTCCGAATTCCAATTTGGACTCCCAAATATGATCAACGTCGCCCAAGTCGCCTGGCATCTCATTGAACCAATGCGAGTGCCCTTTCACTCTTTCTGTCAGTCCACTTGGTGGATCCAGAATGGGAATTCTTCTTACATGCAGAAGTTCTTCAGGTCTTGCTGTCAGGGGAGCTTCCATAGGCATGGTATCCCAATTAATTTGAGTGCTAGTGCCTGCCTGGGAGCTTGTTCCTGCTGTTGCTGCCATGAGACTCCTTGCAGTAGTTGATGCTTATCTGCTGGAAGAAGAAAGCACATTAGTGTTGCATAGGAAACAGGATATAACGGTGTTCCCTCCACAATACTAACATGACAATCTAGATGGTTAGTGGTTAGAGGTGAAATGTTTGTGATAGATGTGAGTGGTGGTTAGTGGTTAGTGTCATCCTAGATGCATACTTTGGATATGCAGGTTACGTAGAATGCACCTATTTCAGAGTGGATGGATTTACAAAATTGGGTCTGGGGGTTTGATACTGGTTTTGATTCGCCAAACTTTGATTGAGGATTTGTAGTTCTTAGAGATGATGACAGGTAAAGATTTATGAACTAGATTGGGCTGGATTTGGGACCTTTTGGGTGCCCATTTCCAGACGTTTCTCAGTGTGACCAAAGGCATACTAGTGTGGGGTGTAGATATCTTCCTAGAACTGTTGTCGAAACGTGCTTGTGAGTGTTGAATTATGCTAGTGAGTGGAGGTGAAGCTAGTTGTGCACGTAAACAGGCCTTGGGCACCCATATGTGTCTAGCATTGGGGCTAGCCTTCATTGACCGCTTAGGGACCCAAATAGACGTGGTGTGCCTAGGAGGTTGCCTAGGGTACTCCTTCACTTGTGTCCGTGATGGTGTGGCTTGTGTGTTGCCTCCTCGAGAGCCTGCTACTAGAGCTGTGGGTTTTCCATCCTTGCGTATCCAGATCTGCTTCACGCCACGAGGTATTCTGTGTTGCACTAGTTGGCACTCCTGCTTCTTGATCAACGGCCTCCTTCGTGTTGTATGATGTTTGGTCTGCATGTTTAGAATCTCCTTTGGCCCAACTTTGAAATCCTTATTGACTCCTGTACCTTTGGTAAGATTGACAATCCTCTGCACCATAGAAGTTTGGACAAGAACAGCATCATTATCTTTATGTGGATTCCTGGAGGGACCAGGAGTTGGTGCCTGTTCTATTGGTTTGAGTGCTTGATTTTCTAATTCAATCGTAAGACGGATTTGGCCTACCCAAGCCTGAAGAAGTCCACTTCTTAGGTTGAGGTTGACTGCGTGATCGTAGATCCAGTCTTGGCCCAAGACAAGAGGTTCGATAAGATCCTCGTCTTCACACACTAGCACTTTTGCTGGCATGAGGACCTCTTGAATGTAGAGGGGAAGTTCCACCTCTCCCATGCAAGGGGTTTCAACACCTCCTAATCCTATCAGATATGCTTCTAGGGGTTTTACCTCCAATTGTAGTTGCTGGCAGTAAGAAAGCCGAACTGCACTAGTGGCTGCACTTGAATCAATTAAAGCTCTTACGGTCCTTGTACTCTCTCCTTGTCCAACTTCTAGGGTCACAAAAGGTCGTCGATCCACTATCCTATGGGCACGTTCACCTGAAGCCTCACACATGGCCCTGTGATAGCCTGGAGACTCTTGAGTGTCAATCATAGGCTGATCTCTCCCTTGCCTCCTCAATTTCATTCGTCGGATGCGCTCTAAGGCCTCTGCATGTGCTTCTTCTCGAATTCGTTTTTCCTCCTCTTTACGTTTCTTGGCAGTGTTGAGCCGAGTTAACATCTCTTCAGTTAGGGGTTCTTGGTATAACTTGACTCTACATCCGCTTATGTAGCTAGGGAGAATATCGCCTTCCAAAGTGGCTAGTTGTACTGCCCCACTAGTTGAAATCCTATTTATAATCATAGGTCCATAGCCTCTTTTCTCTAATTTTTGTGCATGCTGCTTCAATGTGTAGACTAGGACTAGGTCTCCTGCTTTCAAGCCTTTATCCTTCACATGTGTATCAAAATATGCCTTTTGCCTCTTCTTCGCTGCATAGATTCCTGCTGGAGCTCTCAATCGTGTCTCGCCTAGACGTTCAAGATCAAAGATTCGAGAGGAGAGTTCATGGCCTGTCCAGTCATGCTCTTGTGCTACTTTCAACGTAGGTATCAAAAAGTCCAAGGGTAGCACCACATTCTGATCGAACACCATCTGAAAGGGTGTGGCTTGGAGTACCATTTTATAGGCCACTCGGTATGCCCAAACAGCATGGTGTAGCTGTTTGTCGCAATCAGAGCGTTTATTGTTCACTAATTTCGTCAGTACATTGCATAAGATCTTATTTGTACTCTCAGCTTGGCCATTAGCTTGGGGGTGATAGGGGGCAGACTTCTTATGTACTACCAAGAATTCTTGGAGCAGATTTTCAATAACTTCATTCAAGAAGTGAGTCCCTCTATCACTGACTAGCTCTATAGGTAATCCATACCTGGTGAACACATTCTCAAACAAGAACTTAGCTGTTGTTTGTGCATCGTTCTTTGTTGTGGCTTTTACCTCTACCCATTTGGTTAGATAGTCCGTGGAAACAATGATATACTCAGCATGGGAGCCCTGGTTTCAGTGGCATCTCATCTTTGCGTATAGGATACTGAGTTCTCTGACACACATCACACCGTTTCACATAGGTATGTGCATCCATGTGAAGGGTCGGCCACCAGAAGCCCGCAAATAGTATTGCCTTGATCATCCGATCTGGTCCAAAGTGTCCTCCTGCTACACCTTGGCGAGAAGTTTCCAAGATCTTTAGATATTCACTCTCATGAACACACAGTCTTAGGTAACCATCTTTTCCACGCTTGTATAGACTATCACCAATGAGTGAGTAATCTAGGGCTTCTTGTTCTAGACTTCTTTGCCTCGTCATAGTCATGTCTGGAGGGAATGTTTTCGTCCTCAGGAAGGATACTAGGGGTTCACTCCAATCCGGCACTATGGACACTTGATAAAGAGTGGCATGTTCCATAGGTGGTTTAGTGCAACAGATTGGGCATTCCTTGCACAACTTCTGGACATCAGCTTCCATAGTCGGCCAATGCACTCCTAGTCTCCTCAGGGTTTGTAGGGTTCGTTGTTTTGAGTAGTGTTGCTCTAATGCACCTACATGTGCTAATTGCAACCACTTAGCGTACTCGTCCTCTTCTACGCAAAAAGCCAAGATCCCTTGATCTGTGTGCTTGTACATACTTCCAGCCATGATGTGGTACTTTTGGGCTTTTACTACCTCTCTATCCTGTGTGGCTATTACTGGGTGGTTAGGCCCGTATGTCAATACTGGCACTAATGGCTTAGCCCACTGTGGCACCACTTCCAAATTAAACAAGTAAGCATCAAGTAAGTCATCTGATACTCCTTGTGGGGCCTCTCCAGATGTGAGCCTAGAGATATGGTCTGCTCTCAAATGAGTCCTGCCTTTCCTCACTACTACCTCAAAGTCATATTCCATTAGTAAGAGAAACCATCTTACTAATCTGCCTGTATTACGCGGCTTGTTTACCAAGTACAGTAGAGCTTGGTGATCAGTAAAAAATTTGAACTTATTTGCAAGCAAATAGTGTCTAAACTTTTTAACCGCGTACACCATGCCTAGTCCTTCTCGTTCAGTGGTTGTATAGTTCCGTTCAGCAGCATTCAATTGTCTACTGGCATAGGCAATAGGGAGATCCATATTACCTTCACCCGTAGGTTGTGCGAGTACACATCCAATAGCATAATTGGAGGCATCCACATGAACATGGAATGGCTTGTTCCAATCTGGTGTGGTCAAGATTGGTGCTGAGCATAATCTTCGTTTAAGCTCCTGGAAGGAATTCTCACATTCGTCAGTCCATTCAAAGTTAGTCAACAGTCCATACAGAGGCTTTGCTATGATGGCATACATGTGTATAAACCGTCGGTAATAACCACAATGCCCCATGAAAGCTTGTACTTCCTTGACATTCTTTGGTCTAGGTAACTCCACTATGGCTCTCACTTTCTCTTCATCAGTGGATATGCTATTCTTTGACACTATGTGTCCTAGAATCTTGCCTTGCCTGACCATAAAAACACACTTTTTGGGGTTCAGTCAGACCTGATATTCTCTACATTTGTCAAGATTTGTCTGAGTTCAGGAATATGGGTCTGTCTAATGTTAGAATGAGCACAAAGATCATCAACATAGACTTCTAAGTTCTTCCTCAGGAACTCTTTAAATACATGGCACATCAGCCTCTGGAAGGTAGCTGGTGCATTGGTAAGCCCAAATGGCATTACTCTAAAGGCAAATATGCCCCATTCAGTGGCAAAAGCTGTCTTATGCTGATCTTCTGGAGCTATGGCTACTTGATTGTAGCCAGAGAACCCATCCAGGAAGCTGTACACTTCCTTGCCTGCTACCCTTTCTAATAGATGCTCGGTGATAGGAAGAGGATAACTGTCTCTAATCGTGGCGGCATTAACTTTTTTAAGGTTAATACACACATGCAGTTTTCCATTTTTCTTGGGCACCACTACAATGGGGGATACCCACTCAGTGTGCTCAATTTCATAGATGAATCCGGCTTCAACCAGTCTATCTATCTCCTCTTTGATCTTAGCAGCATAGTTATCGTTCTATGTATAGGGCTTCTGCTTCGAGGGTCTGGCGTCTGAGGTCATGGGGATTGTATGTGAACATATATCAGGGTCTACCCCTTTCAAGTCCTTATAACTCCAAGCAAATACATCCCGGTATTCTCTTAGCAAGGCTATTAGCTCTTGTTCTTCCTCTTCTGTCAAGTCATGACCTATGTACGTGCATCTTTCTTCTCCTTCCTCGATGGCTACAACTATTTTCTTGGTAGTTTCCTTGCTATCATAGGCTTCTCCTGCTTGTGCCTCACGTTTAGGCATTCTTATCATGACTCTCCTATTGTCTATCTCATATTTTTTAAAGTTTTCAGGGACCTCAAACAAGGATTCTTCTGCCTCCGGAGTGACTTCCTTCTTCTTTCTTTTCTTTCCTCTGCTCTTAGTAGCTACTTGGGTGGCTAACCTCACCTCATTTGTAAGCTCTCCGTGCCTCTGGGGTTGAAATTCTACTTCATAGAAGTATTCTTCATCTGATGCAAAAGGTGGGTCCATAATGATTGACTCTAGATCGGAGTCACTCGCATCCTCAAATGCATCAGGGCTAGGTTCGCATTCTTCTAAAACTGCATCTCCCATGATTGGCTCTATTGAAAAGACTGAAATGTCATAGCCATCCTCATCACAGTGAGGTGTCCACTGCTCTTCATTGATGGCTACATCCATTGTTGCTAGGATTTCTGCCCAGCCATGGGGTTCAAATTCCTCATCAGGAAAGACTACAGGTGCATAGGCTGGGTCTTGAATTGATCTATGGTTTTCTTTTGCACCTACCTCCCTGGCTTTCTCTCTCTTCTCTTCTTCTACTGCTACCTTACACATCCATAAGTGGGTGTCTTCATGCATCCACGAGGATCCGGATCCTATGGAATGCACAGACTCAGTCTCATCTTTGGCTCTATGGATGGGATTCCATTGAATAGGCGGTACGTCTCTATGAGAGTAATCCTTAAGATTGACTTTGGTTGTAACACCTAGATGTTGCAAATACAAGGAATTGGTTCCCCAATCTTGGACTACTTGCAATTGCCGCATAAATGGCCTTCCCAAAATCATCTCGTAGGCTTGGTTTTTGCTAAAGTCGCATATAGCAAAAGTATGCTCAAACTCAACCCCACATGTAGTGAGAGTTATTCCTTCTAGCAATCCTAAGGGCCTTTCAATATGACCATCGGCCATCTGCAATTTCATTCTCGTTGGTCGGAGTGCTGGCTTGCCCCAACGCTTCCAAAGGGAAGTTGTAGCAATTGCAACTCCTGCACCTGAGTCCAAAATCGCCTTGGTTGTGTAACCCTGATGGGTAACTGGGAGATAGGTATTTCCTTCTTCTCCTTCACTCATGTCTCCTATCTTACCCAATGGTATTTCAGGCACTGTTCTATGAGATCCTACTTGGGAGCGCGATTTCGCTATGTCTGGCACTTGTTTGGCTACATGTTTCCACACTTCTGGCTTAACTTTGAGTAGCTCTTCTAAAGTGAGATTGCACTACACTTTAGTGTTCTTTACTACCTCTGTATTCCTAGGTATGATAGAATCTTCATTTCTTATCATGACTGTGGGCGCTCTCAGACAAGTAGACTTGGTTTCCCATGGGTCTTTGAAATGTGGTAATTCTTGTAGAGAATTAGACTCAAAGTCTAATCTCTCTTGAGAGTGGGTGCTCTCATGCTCCTCATAAATGGATGGGATGTCCTGTGGGAATTGATCGTGTGCATCATCCATAAGTTCAATGGGAGGAGGGACTTCACTTTCTTTAGCCCATTTGTCTTCTTGAATCTCTCATAGGAATTCTGGTGTGAACCGATTCATAGAAGATGATGTGTCTGGCTCCGTAGAGTTAGGCACGTAGGCTTCCTGGGGAGGTAGGCTCACGTTCTCACTTTCCTTGCCCTTATTTTGAGAGGCGGGTTCCTTTTCTGATTGTGCAATTAGCCTCTCTATTCGTTCTAGCAGTCCATCAAAGTGTAACTGCGTCTTAGCTGAACTAGAGATGTTAAAGAGGCGACTGGCTTCAAACATAGTCTGAGCCAATTCCACCATCTTAGCACAAATTTTGGTTCGTTCTAGCTCTAGTTTTGCTCTAGGGTAACACTTTTCATGATCAGTTACGTTTGGCCCTTCTTGGATTCTGGCCTGATATGCTCTAAGCATCATGTTTAGGTCCTCGGGAGTGGGATCGGCTAGGACAAATCCTACTCTGGGTTGTGGGTTGGTTAAGGGTGGTGTATTGAAAGGTTGGGGAATGGAAGAAGATGGATTGGCGGTTAAAGGGAGAGGTGGAGGAGGGGTGGTGTAAGAGTGGTTTTGAGATGCGAGTTCACTTATCTTTGCTTTGGTTTCTCTCAAGCTTTCTTCAAGTTCGCTCATCTTTTTTGCCCATTGCCTTTTCATTCTTTCACGACTATCCTTCCAGGCTCTAGTCCTCTTTTTTTTTATGCTCTCTGTTTCACTCACCTCGGGGCTCTTTTCCTGACCAACACCTTGGTTTTGCTGTAGAGCTTGGGCTCTTGTGATCAGTTGCACAGGTGCAGTGGAAGTCACACTCCCTGTGGAGTCTACAACTAACCCAACAACATTGATAGGAGTGATTTTAGGCATGTTATTAGGGTTCTTTGGGCAATCTCTTAGGAGATGCTCTTTTCCGCAGTCTTGACGAAAACCCTGAATTGTCACTGGTTGGGGTTGTGTAGAGGCAGGCAGTGGACAATCACGTATAAGGTGATCTCCCTGACATCTGAAGCATGGTCCTCTAGGAAATGGGGGTCGTACCGGCCTAGGTTGAGGCCTAGAGTTGGGGTTTGTGTACATGACATTAGCATACTCAGGCTCCCCACTATTTTCAATTGGATCCTCATAATAGTATGACTCGCTATGCTCGGGTGACTGCATGTAGTAAGCCTGTGGGCTGTCAATATGTGTGGAGTCAAAACTATGGTCACTTGGATCACTGTCTAATAGCAATGGGGTGACTGGGACAATGGCTCTGTTTGGATTTTCTTCAGCAAATGCATATTTCACTGGGATCACATCGGTTGGAGCAGGGGGTTGCTGTACTAGGACAGGTTGAGGTCTCTGCTGCCCTTGATAGGGTGGCTGATAAGTTTGCTGTGGTCTGTTGTATTGTTGTGGTGGGTACTAATTCTGGTATCTACCCTGTTGTGGATATGGCTGAGGGTAGTTTTGCCTAACAGTTTGTTTGTTGTATGGGCAGTCTTGTGCAGTGTGGTTGGTGTACCTTTGCTCTATGGTGCAGTACTGGCTACTAGGATTCACCGGGGGTTGGGCCATAATGGGACATACATTTGCCATATGGTCACCACCGCAAGTATAGCATCTCTTTACTGGGGCAAATCTAGGAATTTGTTTGCTAGAGACACCTAGTTTCTGAGCTACCTTCTCGGCAAGTTCCTCAATGGATGTGGACTGACCAGATGTGAGACTGCTAGAGCTATCCGAATCCTTATAGATTTTTGATAGCTCTAACTCCTCGCCTAGATTATCCTCAATGTCTATGCATATGTGCACGCATTCTTCTATAGTTCTGGGTCCTTTAAATATACATATGACCTAAGCTTGGTGCTCAACAAGCCATCTAAGAACAAAGCCACTTGCTTGGCTGGTGTGGGCAACTCAGGCATCGGGCATCTCTCTAGGTATTGCCTAAACCGTCTTCCTGCTAGTCTGACCGTCTCTTGAGGTGTTTGCTTGAAGCTATGAATTAGTGAGGAAGTGTTGTGCCTTATACCACTCTTGGAAAACTCAATGATAAATGCTTCTAGGAGCTGGTCTATGTTTCTGAAATGCCTCTCGTTCAGTGGTTGAAACCACGTAAGGGCAGTGTTCCTAAGGGTTAGACCAAAAGCATTATATTATGTGAACAGATCCTCTACCTGTTCAGCTTTCAAGACTTGCCTAAATTCTGCCACATGGTCATAAGGGTCTCCAGTGCCATCGAAGTAATTCTTCATGGACTTCACCAGTTGAGTTGGCCGCAGGGTCCTAGTGTGTTCTCTCGGCCTTGGCAAAGGAAAATCATCAGCATTTCTTTGGTTTCTTGGGTATCTAAATCTCTCGGTTTCCTCTCTATCCGTCCCTGTTCTCCTTCTTTCTCTTCCCTGGGGGTTGGCAAAGCTTACTTCAGGTCTATCTCTACTTCTATCTCCTTGGGCTCCATGAGCCTGGGAGGTCCCGGCTCCTTGGTGACCATATGACACATTAGACCGTGGTTGGGGAAAAACAAATTCACCCTTCCATGTGTAGGCATGTCTGCCATGCTCGGTGACCACGAAGATCCTCTCTGATGTATTGTCTAGGTAGGTTACTTTGCCTGGGCTGTCAGGGTCTTTAAACTCATAGATTGTGAGAGCACTCACTTCTTGAGGTTGAGCAGGTTTATATCTCCAAAAGGCCTCATCGGTTTCTCGGTTTAAAAGCAAATCTATGCTTTTATTATCCTGTGGAATCCACTCTGGAGTCATGATTCTGGTCAAGACAGATTTACCACGGGGAGTTCTTGGCTCTCTCTCTAAATTCCCTTGCTCTATATCACCCATGTCGGTCTCCACAATCACATTTCCAAACTCATCAGTTCTATCAGGAAGAGTGGTGACTACATATATAGTTCCCTCTTTATCTAGGTATGCTCCATTCTCAAACTTGACTACCAGTTGTTCTAGTCCATGGGGTTGATCGGGGTTCTTAATCTGGACCACAGATCTTCTCAGGCCATCTTTGTAGATGCGAGCACCTAGACGATTAGTCCTGATGTATTCCAATTGAGTCTTGTAAGGTCCTTCTGGCTTTTCTAGATAAGCCAACCCTGAACTACCTATTGGTCTCTCCATGTGATAGGACATTTCAGAATCACTTGTTTCTGATCGTGGAGTGTATGGGTAATCACTCAACTGCTGGGCCCAAGACCTAGCAGTGTGATTGACACTAGCTTCAGAAGATCTGAGGCTTTGTCTGTCTCTGCCTAAATATCTGCCTGACCTAAGGTTCATATGCCTGGTTTCTCTACCCCCTTGATCCCAAGTACACTCTCGTTGCAGGTTATTTAACACCAATCACTTTGTTCTTTTTAGTTGATTATTTTGTTTATGATCTTGTCTTATATCACGTCGTCAGGAGTACTTAAATGAATTTCGCACTTGATAAGTGATCGATTCATGTTTACTTTAGTCCCTTAGGGTTTTTGCACTTAAGCCCTACTTAATGCTTGCACTTAGTTGATTAATTCTCTTGGACTTGAATCATGCCTATTGTAGCCCTAATTAATCTCCACACCTAAGTCGTGCTTAGCCTAAGCTAGGAATTGACAAAGGAGGGTTGAGAGAACTTCCAACCTCAATTCTCTGGTTGCTCAGACTGCTGCACAAGCCTAGGAAGCCTTCTCCCAAGCTTGGTACTCACCCTTGCTAGCTTCCCTTGGAATGCCTTGCTTGCACACAATGTTCCTGCAAAAGTTCACAAGTCAATATAGCTCTATTACCACAAGGGATTGAAAGACACACATCAACATTTACAGGCCCCCCTGGAGTAACTCACTGTACCCCCAAATCCTTATGACCACTTAGTCCCACCTAAAGGCCAACTTAAAAATACATGTTCTAAAACTCCACATATGATTCTTACAAAAACCAGTCGAGGTCCACGTAGGATTCTCAACAAGCTTTCCAACGAGACCAAAATCTCCTCAATCGGAGTTCGTATGGCGAAGTTATGACCATTCAGGCACTTAGGGGTCAAAACAGGTTCTCAGGGTTCAGGAGATCCCTCTCTGGTTTCTGGGTCTTTTGCCCACTCCTAAGGCTCTAATGTTATCCCAATGTGTCTAAAATTAAGCCCAAATATACCTCAATTCACTCAAAAATTCATCCTCCAATTTTCATGCGTTAAAGCCGTGTATCGCGATAGGTCGGGTCGAGGTGTCGCGATAGGTCGAAGTGTCGCGATAGGTCGAAGTGTCGCGATACTTGGGAGTGTCGCGATACTTGGGAGTGTCGCGATACTCCGAGGTGTTGCGATACTTGGGAGTGTCGCGATAAGTCGAGGTGTCGCGATACTTGGGAGTGTCGCGATAGGTCGAGGTGTCCCGATACTTGGGAGTGTCGCGATACTCCGAGGTGTCGCGATAGGTCGGGAGTGTCGCGATACCTCGAGGTGTCGCGATAGGTCGAGCTATGGTGAATTTTGTGGTTCTGTCTTGTGATCCTAGGTACTCTCAGCCTGCGCAGTGTCGTGGTGCACTCAGAAACGTGATTAGTCGAAGTTTTTGAAGTGTCGCGATAGCTCGAGCTCGACGCCTCGGGGCCTGTGCAGAAAGATTCTGTACCTACTGGGCTTGCTGGAGATGGTGATGGAGCTGGTACCTGCAAGAAACATGCAAAAAACACACAACACAAATGCACGCGCTCGCTCTCTCTCAAACTCGCACACAACAAATGAGTAGAATGACAAGGAAGAGGGAACATGTAGTGGAGAAGGAGGTGGAGGTGGAGATGGAGGTGGAGATGGAGATGGAGAAGAAAACCAGAAATTTACCTACTACTTACCATTCCAACGCGTCCTCTCTACGTCTTACCATCACCCGCTCGTCCTCAAAGCTCGAATCCCCAGCAACGGCGCCAAAATTTGGTGTAGCTCAGTGATGAGTAGCACCTCAGTTAATGTCAATCCGGGAAGACATGAGGATGGTGTGAAGACCTCGAGCAAGTGAAGGCACAAATGTGTGAGTGAGAAGCACACTAACATGCACACACATGCACACACACGCGCACACACGGCAAGAACAAAGAGAGTAAGACAATGGAATCACTTCTATTGCAAACAAGTTCTCATACAAGCTCAAAAATACAAGAAGCCTCCCAAAAATGAGCTCTCTAGCTCTATTTATAGTTTTTGACTAGCTTTGGCCCTGTTCAGACCTAGTGTCCGGCCTAGTTAAAAATTAGGTTCCAGGGCTTATTTCAGGGCTCAAACGAGATCTTAAAAATATGAAAATTGGCAGGCAACTACTTCTAAGGCTCCCCAAGCTCGAGGACTCCTCGACTTGTACAAAATGGAGCTACAAAAAGGTGAAATGATATTTACAAGGGTTTTTAGTGATAAGAATCACTTTTAAATGGTGTAGGGGTTTGGAAAAAAATAAAGGGTTGCCTTAGTGCTAGATCTGCATGTATGCCCGTATTTGCTTCTTCCGGTATACTGCCAACAACATCCTATGGCATAGTTGGATGCATCCACATGTACATGGAATGACTTGCACCAATCTGGGGTTGTTAATATAGGTGCTGAGCACAAACATCGTTTAAGTTCATTGAATGAATTCTCACACTCATCTGTCCATTCAAACTTGGTCAGAAGAGAGTACAGAGACTTGGCTATGATTGCATACATATGTATGAATCGTCTGTAATAACCACAATGACCCATAAATGCCTGTACCTCTGTTACGTTATTTGGTCTAGGTAGGTCAGCAATTAGTTTCACCTTTTCCTCATCTGTAGAGATTCCATTCTTTGACACAATGTGTCCTAGAATTTTGCCTTGTCTGACCATGAAAACACATTTTTCTGGGTTCAAACAAACCTGATATTCTCGACATTTGTCAAACACTTGCCTTTGTTCTGGGATATGAGTCTATCTCACATTCGAATGTGCACATACGTCATCGGCATTACGTGAAATGCAAATATGCCCCATTCTATGGCAAAAGCGTCTTGTGTTGATCTTCTGGAGCAATGGCTACTTGATTATAGCCTGAAAAACCATCAAGAAAGCTATAAACTTCCTTGCCCGCAACTCTTTCCAATAAATGTTCCCTGATAGAGGATAATTGTCCCTAATCGTAGAAGCATTAACTTTTTTAAGGTTAATACACACACATGCAATTTTCCATTCTTCTTGGGCACAACCACAATGGGGGATACCCATTCAGTATGCTCAATTTCATAAATGAATCCTGCTTCTATCAAACGATCTATTTCTTCTTTAATCTTAGCAGCATAGTTATCATTGTACGTGTACGGTTTCTGTTTCGTCGGTTTTGCGTCTGGAGTCATAGGGATTCTATGAGAGCATATATCCGGGTCTACTCCTTTCAAGTATTTGTAACTCAAGCGAACACATCTCGATATTCTCGCAATAGGGCAATTAACTCTTCTTCTTCTTCATTCGTCAAACCATGCCCAATGTATGTACATTTTTCTTCTTGTCCTTCTATGGTGACTATGATTTTTTTGGTTTTCTCTCGGTTATCATATACTTCTTCAACATCAAGTTTTCTGTTAGGCATTCTAACCATGATTCGTCTATCTTCTAGTTCATACTTCTTAAAATTTTTGAGAACCTCAAACACAGATTCTTCTTCCTCTAATATGGTTTCTTTCTTCTTTCTTTTCTTACCTTCACTTTTGGCAGTCACTTGTGTGGTTAACCTCACATCATTTGTAAGCTCTCCATGTCTCTGATGGTGAGTTTCTACTTCGTAGAAGTATTCTTCATCTAATGCAAAGGGTGGATCCATAATGATTGACTCTAGATCGAAGTCACTTGCATCCTCAAATGCATCAGTGCTAGGTTCACATTCTTCTATAATTGAATCACACATGATTGGCTCTATTGTGAAGACTGAAATGTCATAGCCATCCTCGTCATAGTGGGGTGTCCATTGTTCTTCACTGATGGCTACATCCATTGTTGCTAATATTTTTGCCCAACCATGAGGCTCGAATTCCTCGTTTGGAAATACTATAGGTGCATAAGCTGGGTCTTGAAGAGCTCATGGATGTTGTTCTGAACCTAAAGTTCTAGCTTCTAATCGTTCTTCCTCTTGTTTGGCTGCTTTACACATCCATAGATGAGTATCCTCGTGCAACCATGAGGGGTCTGACTCCAATGAGTGTACCGATTCTGTTTCTACCTGTATCTTATGGATGGTATTCCATTGTATTGGGGGTACATCTTGATGTGAATAGTCTTTAAGATTGACTTCAGTAGTCACTCCTAAATGTTGCAATTACAAAGAATTAGTTCCCCAATCTTGTACGATTTGCAATTGACGCATGAATGGTCGTCCTAAAATCATCTCGTAAGCATGATTTTTCGCAAAATCACAAATGGCAAAGGTATGCTCGAACTCCACACCACAAGTGGTGTGAGATATGCCTTCTAGTAAGCCTAATGGTTTTTCTATATGTCCATCAGCCATTTGTAGCTTCATCCTGGTAGGTCTTAATGTTGGCTTACCCCAACGTTTCCATAAAGTAGTGGTAGTGATGGCTACTCCGGCTCCTGAATCTAAGATGGCTTTGGTGGTGTAGCCCTGATGGGTTATTGGAAGATAAGTGTTACCTTCCTCTCCTTCGCTTACATCTCCGATTCTTTCTATGGGTATCTCTCGTACCTTCTTGTGTGATCCTATATGAGAGGGAGTAGTAGCAAGCTCAGGGAATTGATTTGCTAGATGTTTCCACAATTCTGGTTTAACCTTTAACAGTTCCTCTAGAGTGAGATTACATTGTACTTTGGTATTGTTGATCACTTCCGTGTTTCTAGGAATCACTGATTCTTTATTCCTCACTATTATCGTGGGTGCTCTCATGCCAATAGACTTGGCTTCCCAAGATCCTGTGAACAGAGGTAATTCTTGTAAAGAACTGGATTGAAAATCTGTGTGTTCACTCAGTTGCTCTTCCTCTACATCATCGTAAATAGAGGGGATGTCTTGGGGAAATTGCTCTTGCAAGTCATCTATTTCTTGAATAGGAGGATGAGTTTCTTGTTCTTTTCTCCATTTCTCTTCTTGTATTTCTCTCAGAAATTCGTGTGAATACTTATGTATGGAAGACAGGCTGTCTTCACCCTCTATGTTGGGCACTTGGGACAGTGATGGTGCATTGTTTTCTTGTGTCTCTGAGGCAATATGGTTCCTATGCTGATTCTTTTTCTCCTTGCTATCGATCAAGTATTCTAACCTCTCCAGTAGTCCTTGAAAATGTAACTCAGGTTTTGCCATGTGTTGGAACTGAAGGACTCACAAGGCAAGGAAGCTTACGAAGGGAGTCAGAGAGAAGAGAAAGTACAAGCATACAGAGCAGTCAACGACGATCTGGCAAGTAGGCCAATATTTTTTCAGGACACTAACGCATATAAAAGAGGTGGACACACAAGGAGAAGGAGAAAGTAGGGAGCTCCAGGAAATGTATGTCAAAATGTTAATAGAAACCCCTACAAAAATAGTGATTTTCATCACTAACAACCATTGTAAATACCATTTCATATTTTTGTAGCTCCAATTTGTGCAAGCCAAAGAGTCCTTGAGCTTGAGGAGCTTTAGAAGTACCTACCTGTCAGTTTTCACATTTTTTAGACTTCGTTTGAACCTCCAAATAGGGTAGAGAACCTAATTTTTAACTAGGCCGGACACTAGGTCTGGACACGGCCAAAACCTAGTCAAAAACTATAAATAGAGCTAGAGAGCTCATTTTTGGGGCTAGCTTGTAATTGATCTAAACTTGTATGAGCTTTTTGAAAGTAATCTAAAGAACTCCATTGCTTCTCACTCTTTGTCTGGCCTTGTGTGCACGTGTGTGTGTATGTGTGTGCATGTTAGTGTGCTTCGCACTCACGCACTTGTGCCTTCACTTGCTCGAGGTCATCATACCATCCTCACGTCTTCCCAGATTGACATTAAAGGAGGTGCTACTCATCATTGAGCTACACCAAATTTTGGCGCCGTTGCCGGGGATCGAGCTTTGAGGACGAGCATGTGATGGTAAGACGTAGAGTTGACGCGTTGGAGTTATAGGTATTTTCTTCACTTTTACCTATTTTCTTTTGTTTTCTTCATCACCATCATCATCATCACCATCTCCCACCTCCATCTCCATCATTGCGAAAATTTTCAGTTTTGATCTTATCACCTTCTCCATTCCATTTCCCTCATTCCACTTGTGAGAGAGAGCGAGAGAGCAATATTGTGTGCATTGTTTTTGCATGTTTGTGAGTTTTCTTGCAGGATCTAGTTGTATCATCCCCTCCAGCAAGCTGCGCAGGTACAAAAAAGTTCGAAACTGTCTCTGTGTCGCAGACCTCTGTCGATCGCGATCGACATAAAAATCGCCCATTTGGTAAAACAAAGTGCACCACCATAATCTACATGATGAGCACATTCTAAATCACTAAAAACAGTTAAAAAATTCCGAGTTTCTCTGTCAATCGCGATTGACACCATCGATCGCGATCGACAGCCACGATCGACAACCTCTGTCAATCGCGACCGAGAGACCCTGTCAATCACGACCGACAGACCTCAAGACCGACTGACTGCCACATAGGATTCAGTCAATCACGATTAACACCGTCGATCGCGACCGACTGAAAATTCACGATTGACACCAAAATTCGCGTGGCCACGTGTCCATCGCGACGGACACATCCCCGATTGACTGAAATCACGGTGAAAATCCCGAAAAAAGTATCGATCGCGATTGACACCATCAATCGTGATTGACAGGACTCATGACCGACTCTGTCGATCGCGATTGACACTGTCAATCGCGACTGACGTGTCGATCGCGACCGACAGGCCCCGACGGACACCTCTATCAATCGCGATTGACAGACCTGTCGATCGCGATTGACAGGCTTTTCGGCCAAAATTTTAGGGTTAATTTTCCAAGTCCTTGGGGAATTTTGGGCATAATTAGAGAGTCATTAGTGATTTGTGAGGTCCCTACACATGTGATTTTGAGAAAAATCCTGTGATCTGTCAGCTTGTTTGAACCCTGTTTTAGCACCAGAATCCTGAACTGTCATAACTTTCTCATACAAAATCCGTTTGCTGTGATTCTTGTCTTGTTGGAAAGCTCGTGGGGAGTACAACGGTTAAATTAAGATCAGGATTATTGGATAGGGTATTTTGAAGTTGACCATACCCCGGGGTAGGAGAACTAAAGGATCCTTGGGATTGTTTTTCATAAAGGCAAAGGGGAATTTGGTTTGTGAATTACATGCATGAAAGTGATCTGTCAGTCATTGGAATTTAAGTCTTGAACTAACTGTGGGACTTTTACAGGTCCACTGAGAGCACTTGAGGGCATCCAAAGCAAGGGTGATTTGCAAGCTTGAGAACCGGGTTCTTGAGCACCAAATGGCAAGGGATCAGCAATCGAGGTTGGAATACTCTCAACTCCCTCTCTCAATTCCTAGCTTAGGCTAAGTACGAATAGTGCTAGAAGTAAGTCAAGGCGACGATAGGCATTTATCAAGTTGAAGACTACCTAAATACTCAAGTTCAAGCTAACAACATAATCTTTGTACGGTCGATAACTTTAAAGGAAAAGAACTTAACGTGGGACGATCAACTCAAGTGCGGAAAATCAAATCAAATATTCCTGACGACGCGATATTAGACAAGATCATAAACACGATAACACACTAAAAAAGAATCAAGTGACTGACACCAATTGATCGGCAACGAGGTTGTACTTTGGGCAAAAATAGGGGCTACTTAAATAGGCATATGAACCTTAGATCAGGACGGCATCTAGTAAGGGATATACAAAGTCTTAGGTCTTCAGAGGCTAGCGTTAATCATACTGCTAGGTCTTGGGCCCAGCAGTTGAGCCACCACTCGCATTACCCTAGCTCTGAGACTAGTGAATCAGAGATGTCTCAAGGGATGGACAGACCTACAGGAAGTTCAGGTGTGCCATATCTGTATAGGGTGGAAGGCCCCTACAAGACGCAACTGGAATACCTTAGGACCAACCAACTAGGTGCTAGCATCTATGAGGACGGCCTAGGAAGATCAGTGGTCCAGATTAAAAACCCTGACCAATCCATAGGACTAGAACACCCAGTTGTCAAGTTTGAAAATGGAGCATACCTAGACAAGGAAGGGGCAATATATGTAGTCACCAATTACCCAGATAGGACAAATGAATTTGGGAATGTGATCTCAGAAGCGGATTTAGGTGACCTAGAGCAAGGAAACATGGGTGCAGAACCCACGACCCCTCGAGGGAAATCTGTTCTTAATAGAATCCTCAATCCCGAGTGGGTTCCCCAGGACAACAAGAGTATAGATTTGCTTCTGAACCGAGAGACTGACGAAGCCTTTTGGAGGTATAAATCTGATCGGCCAAATGATATAGGAACAATCATGATCTATGAGTTTAAAGATCCAGATAGCCCAGGCAGGGTGACCTACCTAGATCACGCTTCAGAGAGGATCTTTGTGGTTACAGAACATGACAGGCATGCTTATACCTGGAAGGGTGAATTCATTTTCCCCCAACCAAGATCGAATGTGTCCTATGGTCACCTTGGAGCTGGAACATCCCAAGCTCATGGAACTCAAAGAGACAGAAGTAGAGATAGGCCAGAAGTGAGCTTTGCCAACCCAGGGGGCAGAGAAATAACGAGGACGAAAACAAATAGAGTAGAACCTGAGGTACTTAGAGCTCCCAGGAATCAAAGAAATGCGGATGAGTTCCCTCTACCACGACCTAGAGAGCACACAAGGACCTTGAGACCGACTCAGTTAGTTAAGTCCATGAAGAATTACTTCGATGGCACAGGAGACCCATATGATCATGTGGCCGAGTTTAGGCAAGTCTTGAGAGCAGAACAAGTTGAGGACCTATTCACGCAATATAATGCCTTTGGTCTAACACTTAGGAACACAGCCCTTACGTGGTTTCAACCATTGAACGAGAGACAGTTCAGGAGCATAGACCAACTCTTAGAGGCTTTCATCACCGAATTCTCTAAGAGTGGCATAAGGCATAATACTTCCTCATTGATCTACAGCTTCAAGCAGACCCCCCAAGAGACTATGAGACTTGTAGGAAGAAGATTTAGGCAATACCTAGAGAGATTCCCTGTCCCTGAGTTACCCACACCAGCTAAACAAGTGGCTTTATTCTTGGATGGATTGCTAAGTAACAAATTGAGATCTTATGTGTACTTGAAGGACCCTAGGACCATAGAAGAGTGTGTACGCATGTGCATTGACATTGAGGATAACCTAAGGGAGGAGTTAGAGCTTTCCAAGATATACAAAGATTCAGATAGTGCCTCTAGCCTCTCTTCCACGCAATCCACATCAATTGAGGAACTTGCAGAGAAAGTAGCTCAGAAACTAGGTGTCTCTAGCAAACAAATCCCAAGGTTTGCCCCTGTGAAAAGATGCTATACTTGTGGAGGCGACCATATGGCAAATGTCTGTCCCATTATGGCTCAACCCCAAGTTAATCGTAGTAGCCAGTAGTGCACCATAGAACGAAGATACACCAATCACACCGCGCAAGATTGCCCCTACAATAAGTAAGCAGTTAGGCAGACATACCCTCAGCCATACCCTCAACAAGGCAGATACCAGAGTCAATACCCACCACAACAGTATACTAGGCCTTAGCAAAATTACCAACCTCAATATCAGGCCCAGCTGAGACCTCAGCAAGTGCTAGCACAACAACCACCTGCTCCTACTAATGTGATTCTGGTAAAGTATGCTGCTGCAGAAGAAAACCTGAATAGAGCTATAGTCCCAGTAACACCATTAACTTCAGAAAGTGATCCCAGTGACCATAGCTTTGATTCTACGCATATTGACAGCCCCCAGGCCTACTACATGCAGTCTCCTGAACATGGTGAGTCCTATTACAGTGAGGAATCAAATGAACCTAGTTGGGAGTCAGATTACACAAACGTCATGTATGCAAACCCCAACCCTAGACCTCAACCTAGGCAAGTAAGACCCCCATTCCCTAGAGGACCATGCTACAGATGTCAAGGAGATCATCTCATTCGTGATTGTCCCTTGCCTCTACCTACACAACCCCAATCAGTGACGATCCAGGGCTTTTGCCAAGAATGTGGAAAGGAGCATCTCTTACGAGATTGTCCAAAGAATCCCAGCAATATGCCAAAAATCACTCCCATTAACGTTATTGGGTTAGTGGTAGATTCCACAGGAAGTGTCACTTCCACTGCACCGATACAAGTGGTCACTAGAGCCCAAGCCTTACAGCAGAACCCAAGTGTAGGCTAGGAAAAGAGCCCAGATGTTAGTGAAACAGAGAGCATGACAAAGAAAAGGACTAGAGCTTGGAGAGATAGTCGTGAAAGAATGAAAAGACAATGGGCAAAAAAGATGAGTGAACTCGAGGAAAGCCTCAGAGAAACAAAGGCCAGGATAACTGAACTCACATCTCAAACTCCCTCTCACACTACCCCACCACCACCATTCCCATCTCCATCCAACCCGCCACCTTCCAACCCACCTCACACAATTCCACCACCCCCAAGAGTAGGATCAGTCCTAGCAGATCCCACCCCCGAGGACCTAAACATGATGCTCAAAGCATATCAGGCCAGAATCCAAGAAGGGCCAAACGTAACTGATCATGAAAAGTGCTACCCTAGAGCAGAATTAGAGCTTGAACGAACTAAAATTTGTGCTAAGATGGTGGAGCTGGCTCAAACCATGTTTGAAGCCAGTCGCCTCTTTAACATCTCTAGCTCAGCTAAGACGTAGTTGCACTTTGAAGGACTATTAGAAAAAATAGAGAGGCTGATTGCACAATCAGAAAAGGAACCCGCCTCTCAATACAGGGACAAGGCAAGTGAAAGAGTAAGCATTCCTGCCCAGGAAGCCTATGTGCCTAACTCTACGGAGCCAGACACATCATCTTCTATGAATCGGTTCACACCAGAATTCCTACGCGAGATTCAAGAAGACAAATGGGCTAAAGAAAGTGAAGTCCCTCCTCCCATTGAACTTGTGAATGATGCACACGACCAATTCCCACAAGACATCCCATCCATTTATGAGGAGCAAGAGAGCATCCAGTCTCAAGAGAGATTAGACTTTGAGTCTAATTCTTTGCATGAATTACCCCACTTCACAGGCCCATGGGAAGCTAAGTCCACTTATATGAGAGCACCCACGGTCATGGTACGAAATGAGGACTCAGTCATACCTAGGAACACGGAGGTAGTGAAAAACACTAAAGTACAGTGCAACCTCACCTTAGAAGAGCTACTCAAAATAAGGCCAGAGCTATGGAAACATGTAGCCAAACAAGTACCAGAAATGGCAAAACCTCGTTCTCAGGTAAGATCCTAGAGAACAGTGCCAGAAATACCATTGGACAAGATAGGAGACATGAGTGAGGGTGAAGAGGGAAACGCATATCTTCCTATCACCCATCAAGGATACACCACCAAGGCCATTCTAGATTCAGGCGCAGGTGTTGCAATTGCTACCACTTCCCTATGGAAGCGTTGGAGCAAGCCAACACTCAGGCTCACGAGGATGAAATTGCAAATGGCCGATGGTCACATAGAGAGACCCTTAGGGCTGTTAGAAGGAATAACTCTCACCACATGTGGTGTTGAGTTTGAGCATACATTTGCTATATGTGATTTTAGCAAAAATCATGCCTATGAAATGATCTTGGGACGACCCTTTATGCGACAGTTGCAAGTGGTACAGGATTGGGGAACCAATTCCTTGTACCTGCAACACTTAGGTGTTACAACCAAAGTGAATCTCAAAGATTACTCTCATAGAGATGTCCCTCCTATCTAATGGAATTCCATCCATAGAACCAAAGATGATACGGAATCGGTGCATTCCATAGGATCAGGATCCTCATGGATGCATGAAGACACCCACTTATGGATGTGCAAAGTAGCAGTAGAAGAAGAGAAAAGAGAAAAAGCCAGAGAGGTAGGTGCAAAAGAAACACATAGATCAACTCAAGACCCAGCCTATGCACCTGTAGTCTTTCCTGACGAAGAATTTGAACCCCACGGATGGGCAGAAATCCTAGCAACAATGGATGTAGCCATCAATGAAGAACAATGGACACCTCACTGTGATGAAGATGGCTATGACATTTCAGTCTTCTCCATAGAGCCAATCATGGGAGAGGCAGTGTTAGAAGAGTGTGAACCTAGCCCTGATGCATTTGAGGATGCAAGTGACTCCGATCTAGAGTCAATCATCATGGACCCACCTTTTGCATCAGATGAAGAATACTTCTATGAAGTAGAATTTCAACCCTAGAGGTATGGAGAGCTTACAAATGATGTAAGGCTAGCCACACAGGTGACCCCGAAGGAAGAAGGAAAGAAAAGAAAGAAGAGAGAAGTCACATGAGAAGAGGAAGAATCTTTGTTTGAGGTCCCGGAAAATTTTAAGAAGTATGAGATAGATGACAGGAGAGTCATGATCAGAATGCCTAAACGAGAGGCACAATCAGGGGAGGCCTATGATAACAAAGAGACCACCAAGAAAATAGTGGTAGCCAGGGAAGAAGGAGAAGAGAGATGCACGTACATAGGACATGACTTGACGGAAGAAGAAGAGCAAGAATTAATTGCCTTGCTAAGAGAATACAGAGATGTATTTGCTTGGAGTTACAAGGACCTGAAAGGTGTAGACCCTGACATATGCTCACACACTATCCCCATGACCTCGGATGCCAAACCTTCTAAGCAAAAGCCATACACATATAATGATAATTATGCTGCTAAGATCAAAGAGGAGATAGATAGACTGGTTGAAGCTCGATTCATCCATGAAATTGAGCATACTGAGTGGGTATCCCCCATCGTAGTGGTGCCCAAGAAAAATGGAAAGCTGCGTGTATGCATTAACTTGAAAAAGGTCAATGTAGCCACAATTCGAGATAACTATCCGCTTCCTATCACAGAGCATCTCTTAGAAAGAGTAGCAGGCAAGGAAGTGTACAGCTTCCTTGATGGATTTTCGGGCTACAATCAGGTAGCCATTGCTCCCGAGGATCAGCATAAGACGGCTTTCGCCACAGAGTGGGGCATTTTTGCCTTTAGAGTGATGCCATTTGGGCTTACCAATGCACCAGCTACCTTCTAGAGTTACCTAGGCCAAAGAATGTCAAGGAAATACAAGCTTTCTTGGGGCATTGTGGTTATTACCGACGGTTTATACAGATGTATGCCATCATAGCAAAGCCTCTGTATGGACTTTTGACTAACTTTGAGTGGACTGATGAATGTGAGAATTCCTTCAATGAGCTTAAACGACGATTATGTTCAGCACTAATCTTCACCACACCAGATTGGAATAAGCCTTTCCATGTTCACGTGGATGCATCCAATTATGCTATTGGGTGTGTACTCGCCCAACCTACCGGTGAAGGTAATATGGATCTTCCAATTGCCTATGCTAGTAGACAATTGAATGCAGCTGAACGAAATTATACCACTACAGAGAGAAAAACTAGGCATGGTCTATGCGGTTAAAAAGTTTAGGCATTACTTTCTTGCAAATAAGTTTAAATTTTTTACTGACCATCAGGCACTGCTATATCTTGTGAACAAGCCATGCAATACAGGAAGATTAGTAAGATGGTTTCTCTTACTAATGGAATATGACTTTGAGGTAGTGGTAAGGAAAGGTAGGACTCATTTGAGAGCTGACCATCTTTCTAGGCTCACATCTGGAGAGGCCCCGCAAGGAGTGTCAGATGACCTTCCTGATGCTTACTTGTTTAATTTGGAAGTGGTGCCGCAGTGGGCTAAGCCATTAGTGCCAGTATTGACGTACGGACCTAACCACCCAGTAATAAACACACAGGATAGAGAGGTTGTAAAAGCCCAAAAGTATCACATCATGGCAGGAAGTATGTACAAGCACACAGATCAAGGGATCTTGGCTTGTTGTGTGGAAGAGGATGAGTATGCTAAATGGTTGCAATTAGCACATGTAGGTGCATTAGAGAAACACTACTCAAAACAACGAACCCTACAGACACTAAGGAGACTCGGAGTGCATTGGCCGACTATCGAAGCTGAGGTCCAAAAGTTGTGCAAGGAATGCCCGATCTGTTGCACTAAACCACCTGTGGAACATGCCACTCTTTATCAAGTATCCATAATGCCAGATTGGAGTGAACCATTAGTAGCCTTCTTGAGGACGAAAACATTCCCTCCAGACATGACTCTGGCTAGGAAAAGGAGTTTAGAACAATAAGCCCAGGATTACTCACTCATTGGTGATAATCTATACAAGCGTGGTAAAGATGGTTACCTGAGACTATGTGTCCATGAAAGTGAATATCTCAAGATCTTGGATACTGCTCACCAAGGTGTAGCAGGAGGACACTTTGGACCAGATCGGGTGATCAAGGCAATACTATTTGCGGGCTTCTGGTGGCTGACCCCTCACATGGATGCACATACCTATGTGAAACAGTGTGATGTTTGTCAGAGAACTCAGTATCCTATACGCAAAGATGAAATGCCACTGAAACCTATGATGGGTGGACGAGCATTCTCTAAGTGGGGAATAGACTTTGTAGGTCCTATTAATCCCCCAGCTAAGGGTTCTCATGCTGAATATATCATTGTGGCCACGGATTATCTAACCAAGTGGGTAGAAGTGAAAGCTACTACGAAGAACGATGCACAAACAACAGCTAAGTTCTTATTTGAGAATGTGTTCACTAGATATGGGCTACCTATAGAGCTAGTTAGTGATAGAGGCACTCACTTCTTGAATGAAGTTATTGAAAATCTGCTCCAAGAATTCTTGGTAGTACATAAGAAGTCTGCCCCCTATTACCCTCAAGCTAATGGCCAGGCTGAGAGCACCAATAAGATCTTATGCAATGTACTGACGAAATTAGTGAACAATAAAGGCTCTGATTGGGACAAACAGCTACACCATGCTGTTTGGGCATACCGAGTCGCCTACAAAACGGTACTCCAAGCCACCCCCTTTCATATGGTATTTGGCCAAAATGCAGTGCTACCGTTGGACTTCTTAATACCTACATTGAAAGTAGCACAAGAGCATGAATGGATGGGTCATGAACTCTCCTCTAGACTTTTTGACCTTGAACGATTAGGAGAAACAAGACTGAGAGCGGCTGCAAGGATATATGCAGCTAAGAAACGACAGAAGGCATACTTTGATGCCCACGTTAAGGATAAAGGTTTGAAGGCAGGCGACCTAGTACTAGTCTACACTTTGAAACAACATGTGAGGAAACTAGAGAAGAGAGGCTATGGACCCATGATCATTAATAGAATCTCAACAAGTGGAGCAGTGCAACTAGCCACATTAGAAGGCGATATTCTTCCGAGCTACATAAGCGGATGCAGAGTCAAGTTATATCAGAAACCTTTGACGCAAGAGATGCTAAGTCGACTCAACACTGCTAAGAAACGCAAAGAAGAAGAAAAACGAATTCGCAAAGAAGCTCAAGCAGAAGCATTGGAACGCATCCGGAGAATGAAGTTGAGAAGACAGGGTAGAGAGCAACCTAGGACAGATGCATATGCAGATCAATAATATCATGTGGCTATGTGTGAAGTTTCAGGTATCAGCTCTCATAGGATAATTGATAGACGTCCTTTTATAAACTTGGAGATAGGACGAGGAAAGGGTGCAAGGACTGTAAGAGCCTTGATTGACTCAGGTGCAACCACTAGTGCTGTTAAATTGTCTTACTGTCATGAGTTGAAATTAACTGTCAATCCTATAGAAGCATATCTCATAGGATTGGGAGGTGTGGAAACCCCTTGCATGGGCGAGGTGGAACTTCCCCTCTACATTCAAGACGAAGTAATGACAGTCAAAGTACTAGTGTGTCAAGATGAGGACCTCACTGAGCCTCTTGTCTTGGGTCAGGACTGGATCTATGATCATGCAGTCAACCTAAACCTAAGGAGTGGACTTCTTCAGGTATGGGTAAATCATAGTCGAATTACAGTGGAATTGGAAAATGAGGCACTCAAGGAATTAGGTAAGGCACGAACTCCTGGTCCTTCCAGGGGTGCACATGAAGTTGACAATGCTATTCTTGTCCAAAACTGTATGATGCAAAAAGAGGATTGTCTCAACAACGGAGTCAAGGATAAGACGGCACTCCCTTCTTTTCTAAAGGCCAGAGGGATGCAGCAACCAAAGGCAGATCAAATACAGAGGAAGCAAAGCACTACCTACACTGGAGGCCAAAAAAAGGAGCAAAGTAGATTGTTTCAGCCGTTGAAACGAGTGTGGGTGCCGAAAAGCGAACACCCTATTGCGACCATGCCAACCCCACGGCCGAAACCTCTTATTAGTAATCAACAACACGACACTAATAAGAAGTCTGTCATAAATTCTTCTGCGAAAGTAAAGTCTATTTGGATACCCAAGAAGTCGATGAAGGCCAGCCCACAATCACGACAAATCTGGGTGCCTAAGGCTTGCTTGTGAGCTCAAATAGCTACACCAAGGCCACACCCTCTACAACATGTTTCACTCACTCGAACATCCGATGCCCATTCTTACACATCATGCACAAACACACATTCTTCCATTAGCACAAGTAGAACCACTTGTAAATGGGTCCCTAAAAAGCCTCATTTTCAAGCAGATACCCCTATTAAACTCTTCAGAGTCTCCACAAAATCAAGACCAAAGCCCATCCACTACATTTGGCAACCTAAAACTTGTAATAAACCCCCTGACCCCAGTTGTAAATCCATGCCCACCTACTAACTACATCACTCTCTCACTACATCATTCCACTTAGGTCTACCCAATTCCTGACTACACGCACAAGCACCGAGCACTTAATAGCCACTAATCTCTCATGAACCTCATGTTAATGTTGTAATGGGGATGAAAAACGGTTCTATCTTGTCCTTTACAATGTTAACACTTGTTTCTATATTCTCATAGAATCAGGAGGCAAGAAGTAACATGGCAGACATGGCAGGAACTAGCTCCCAGGCAGGCACCAGCCCCCAAGTCGTGGACATTGAAAGTCTTCCCGTTGAGGAGGAATTGAAGGAACGACCAATGGCATTGAGGGCATTATACGCCATACCGGTTCAGAATCCTCCACAGGGGCACACAATGCCGGTCAGCAAAAACTCACATTGGTTCAGTGATGTGGTAGGACCCCTAGGTGAAGGCACTTACATGTGGGAGGCCGAGATAGAATTCAATGGGCGCTGGGGCAGATATCACTTTTTCACCAGGGAATTTGAGAGACTGCAGAATAATGAAGGACTGAAACCTATATGGAAGAAGGCGGGACTCTACGATTACTTCAAATTCCAATTGCCAAAGTCCGACTTTCTAAGATGCTCATATTTGATCAGCACCCTCACTCCGAGCAAAGACAAGAAGGGATACAGCTCCTTTGTCCTCCCATCTCTCACAAGGGGCAATGAACTGAAGCGTTTCAGGTTGACTATCGACTTGGTAAGGGAAGCTCTAGACATGAAAGGTATGCACATTCCTACAGAGAAAGAGACTATGGTCCCCGACAATATGAAGAACAGGAATCTGACAAAATTAAAGGACATGGTGGCAATGACACCTACAATTGCCATTCACTTGCGAATGGTCATGCAGCATTTTGCATTTCCCGCTCAAGAGAGGTTCACAATGCCACCTAAGAAGATATGGTTTAGTCTATACTTGGCTGATGCCTTTGATTTGACAATCAACATGCCCCATTGGATTATCGACCAAATCCACTTGGCTCATCAAAGGTGGTATAAGAAACAAAAGTTTGTACTGTATGGATGTTGTGCCCTCACCAAGATTGTATATAGATGTTTGGCTTATGATGTGCCAGTGCAGAGGGCATTAAATTGGACTAGGGTACAAGAATTCCAATGTAGACTATCAACCGCAGGACCGCCATCTAAGAAAATGAGAGGTGCAGTTCAAATGCCCTGTGCACAACCCCACGGTGCGACATTAACACCAGAGACAACTCCACGACTTCCAAGGCGGGTACAACCCTTCACTATCAGATTACCAAGAAACAGCACTGATGGACCAAATCTAGTGTTTCCACCTGTACCAACCGACCTAGAGTTCCCTCACGGATTCACCTTAGAAGACCTAACTGATGAGGAGGTAGCCACAATCATCGAGGCTGTTAACGCAGAAGTCGAGGTAGAACAAGCTAGTGGATAACAAACTGCTACAGACCAACCCCATCCCAGACAACCAGATGTCGTCAATGTGGAGGGTGAAGAAGAAGAAGAACAAGAGGAGGAACATGATGGACAATCCGAGGAAGAAGAGCAAGAATATGATCAAAAAGCTGTGCAGGTACTTGAAGGTGCCCCAGCTTATACGAAGGCATTGAAAAAGCTCTATGATACCATGAACAGAGTTCAAGAGCAACATAGACTGTCCCTAGCAGCAGGCAAGGCCCTCATGAATCAAATCCTTGAGGAGGAAGGCGTAGACGAGCAATACCGCACCACTCTTGACATGATATCTGAGGCTTTAGGAGTACCTGAGACGGTGCATACCGCCCTTGCACAAGCACGAAGAACGGAGCGAAGATACGGTAGACGTCCCCCTCGATCACGGAAGCAAATGAATGTATTAGTATCAGAACCACAAGGCACATCCACAACCATGGGAACCGCACACACTGTCCATGATACTGAGGAAACCCATGTATCAAGTGCACCTCCGTCACCCCCTTTGCCACCCCTACCTCCAACTCCACCACATTCACCTCCCACTACCAGTGTAACCACTACTGTCACCGCCTCCGAGTCCACTACCCATACCGAAGCACAGACCGTCAGTCAACCCACACACCCTATCTCCACCTCTTTTGTCTATACGGCCACTGAAACAGTAATTCTAACCGTAGCCACAGAAAATCTCATTCCCCCAATCACACTTCCGGGCAGTTCGTATTCACAATTGCACACACCACTGTACACTTTCACCACTATCACCGCACTCACAATTCCAATATTCACAATCACTCCCACTACTGCATCCACCGTTGATCTTATGGACATATCACCCACCTCCGCACCTCTCCCTCCCCCCATACACCCACCATCTCCCATTCCCCCACCTCCCACTTCACCATTTTCCAGCACCGCATCCACACTTCCATTCCCCTTCCCCTTTCCCTTCCCTTCTGCATTCAACACCCTTCCCGCATCCACCCTTATTAATAATATTTAATAATATGTATCAGTGTATGTCGCAACTACAACAGCACTACCAGCATCTTGATAACCAACATACGCGACTCTTTCAAAGCCATGAAGAACTTCAACTACGATTCATTGATCTCGAAAGGGAAAAGCGGCTACTACAACAACAGTACGCCACTTTACAGGAACAACATGAACAGTTAGTAGCCAATCCACCCCAGTCCGATGCAGAAGAAAGGCAACATATGGATGAATTGCTACACTCCCAGATAACGGAGAATCTCAAGCTTAGACGCAACCTGACCCTCCTACGCAAACACATGTCTACAGCACTCGAAGAGAATAAACGGCTGCAGAAACAGAATGAAGAAAACTTGGAAGCAGCCATGGAGGGTTCCCTGCAGGAAATCGACCCAGAGAAATTCAAGGCCATTCCCTCAGAGAATATGCAAATTGTGTTAGAAACGCATGCTAACCTCTTGGAGACCCATGCAGCATTAGAACGAGAAAGAGATGACCTACTCAAGCAACTGGCAACTCAGCAGGAGTCACCAAGCACAGTCACAGCCGCAGTCGACACATCGGAAGAAGTTGCAAAACTCAAAGCAGAACTCGAAGAGTTATGCAATAAAGTCATGCAATACGAGCGTCAACCCTCTCCCCTTGTCGAGCCCGAGCCTCAGGACTTAGTGCCAATTGAAATTGAGGAAACCTTCGAAGATCCATACGTTCCCATGCCTGCACCAGGGGGCAAGCAAACAGAAGAGGGCATGGACACCATCGAGATAGAGGCTCCTGAATGGATGCAGAGGTTAGAGAAAGTGGCCACAACCCATGATGATAGAGTGGCAGTTCAGATAGCGTCAATGTCACAATTGGAAGAGGTAGTTACAAAATCGGAGTACTTTTGAAACCTCTCCCATCATAGGTGGATCGGCACATCCGACGATTTGTATGTTCCTTTCTGTGTCCTAATGGCGGACTACAATGCCGAAATCAAGCACCACACCTCAAAAGAACCAACCTCGGCTACACAGATTGCACCGGACGACATCCCAACAAGTGCCAAGCAGGGCAATATACATCAACCGACGTGGAGGATTCATCTACTGGAAACCTACCCAGAGATGGTAAGAACATGGAATAACATGCCTTTGTACATCAAATACAACCCATGCTACTACCCTGTATTTCGAAGAAGGTCATGGCCGGAATACACAAAAACTGTGCTGACAACCAAAGGATGCAAGAAATGGCTCAATTATGTCTACTTAGCACCACCTAAAGGCCAACCTACCATAGGATATATGATCTTGACGATTCGGCATTGGGGGGTCAGGTTTAAAAATGTACCAGATGTCAGGCCAAAATGTGCCTTAAAATTTTTGAACTCATGTTGGTCACCTTCAGGACTTTCAGGAATGTCAAGGAACCTCATTTGTCAGCTCTTGGATTTAATGAAGGTAATCAGGACCTTGTCTACGACATGAGCGCAACACCATCTATTAATGTTGTATATGCATGGCACGCGCGTATCAGGTATCTACCAACCTGCTTCAAACAGATTTTTGAAGAAATGTTTGTCACGGGATTCTGGGAATATCATTTAGAGATATTCATTCCCAGACCATCACATTTATTGCAGTTGTTTACAGTGGAACAAACTCTCCATTCAGAAAAGTTACGTATACCACATCCAGAGGTTCCCGGGCCGATAGATTGGGATGCTCTACTCACGGACTTGGCCAAAGGGTTGCGGATTGCAGAACATCACTTAGCACAAGACGTTGTTGAGTACTACATCCAACGACCCACCCAACAAGGGTCTGTCAGGGACGACAGACGCGAGAGAGGGGGGGTGTTGGAACTGAAGGACTCACAAGGCAAGGAAGCTTACGAATGGAGTCAGAGAGAAGAGAAAGTATAAGTAGATAGAGCAGTCAATGACGATCTGGCAAGTAGGCCAATATTTTTTCAGGACACTAACGCATATAAAAGAGGTGGACACACAAGGAGAAGGAGCAAGTAGGGAGCTCCACGAAATGTATGTCAAAATGTTAATAGAAACCCCTACAAAAATAGTGATTTTCATCACTAACAACCATTGTAAATACCATTTCATATTTTTGTAGCTCCATTTTGTGCAAGCCAAGGAGTCCTTGAGCTTGAGGAGCTTTAGAAGTACCTACCTGTCAGTTTTCACATTTTTTAGACTTCGTTTGAACCTCCAAATAGGGTAGAGAACCTAATTTTTAACTAGGCCGGACACTAGGTCTGGACACGGCCAAAACCTAGTCAAAAACTATAAATAGAGCTAGAGAGCTCATTTTTGGGGCTAGCTTGTAATTGATCTAAACTTGTATGAGCTTTTTGAAAGTAATACAAAGAACTCCATTGCTTCTCACTCTTTGTCTGGCCTTGTGTGCGCGTGTGTGTGTATGTGTGTGCATGTTAGTGTGCTTCGCACTCACGCACTTGTGCCTTCACTTGCTCGAGGTCATCATACCATCCGCACGTCTTCTCGGATTGACATTAAAGGAGGTGCTACTCATCACTGAGCTACACCATGTTATTCCAGCTAAGAATCATAACGAGAGGCTTTGAACATATTTTGTGCTAGTTCTACCATCTTCATGCAAAGTTTAGTCCTCTCAATTTCTAGATCTGCTCGATGGTAGTTCTTACTCATTTTCGCTATTTGGGGTCCTTCTTTTAATCTAGCCTGATCTGCATGAAACATCATGTCTAGGTTTTCTGGCATGGGTTCAGCTAAGACTGATCTTGATCTTTGAGCTGGGTTCTCCTGATTAGATTCTTGAGAAGTCAATTCTAGAATTTTGGCTCTCCATTCCTTCAAACTTCCTTCCAACTCAGTTATCTTTTTACTCCATTTCCTCTTAATTCTTTCTCTGGAATCTTTCCAAGATTTGTCTTTTTGTTACTAGACTCTCCAACTTCACTAGTTCCGGCTATTTTCTCAGGATTAAGCTGTTGATTCTATAAGAGTGCCTGGGCTCTTGTTATAGCTTGGATAGGCACATATGTAGGGTTGGATCCATCTACGTTGTGTACAATACCTATCACGTTGATCGGTGTCACTTTTGAAGCATTAGCACGGTTCTTAGGACAATCTTTGATGATATGCTCTTTACCACACTCGGCACAAAAGCCTTGTATGTTATAGTATTGTGATTGTCCTGCTATTGGAGGATGTGGACAATCCTTTATGAAATGATCTCCTTGGAACCTAAAGCATGGTCCTCTAGGGACCTGTGGTCTCTGCTGTCTTAATTGGGGCCATGGATTAGGGTTTGTGTACATCACATTTGCATAGTCGGGCTCCCAACTAGGTTCCAATGGTGGACTATCGTATTGATATGTTTCCACATGTTCAGGGGACTCTGTGTAATAAGCAGGTGGACTATCTACATGAGTAGAGTAAAACCTGTTGGAATTTGGGTCACTTTCTGTGATCAAGGGTGAAGAAGGCACTAAAGCCCTATTTAGGTTCTCTTCTGAAGCAGCATATGTAATTGAGATGACATTGGCTAGTGGGGGTGGCTGATGAGCTAAAACATGTTGAGGTCTCTGTTGAGCCTGATAAGGATAGTTTTGAGGAGGCCTATAGTAATGAGGCTGAGCATTGTACTGACCTTGATATCTACCTGGTTGTGGGTATGCTTGTGGGTAGTCCTATCATACTGCTTGTTTGTTGTAAGAACAGCCCTGAGTTGTGTGATTCATGTATCTTCTCTCAATTGTACAGTATTGGCCACTAGGGTTGGCTTGCGGTTGTGTTGCATTGGGACACACATTTGCCATATGATCACCACCACAAGTATAACAACGCTTGTTTGTTGTTAACCTAGGCATCTGTTTACTAGAAAATCCTAGTTTCTGGGCCACTTTTTCTGCTAGTTCCTCTATCGAGCTGGACAGTTTTGAGGATGCTAGAGATGAACAGTCTGAGTCCTTATAGACTTTTGATAGTTCCAACTCGTCTCCAAGGTTGTCCTCAATGTCTATACAAATTCTCACACATTGCTCTAGCGTTTTGGGTTCCTTCAAGTATACATAGGAGCGTAGTTTAGAGCTCAAGAGGCCATCTAAAAACAATGACACTTGCTTGGCCTATGAGGGTAACTCTTGCATTGGACATCTTTCAACATATTCTCTAAATCTATGTCCTACCAATCTGACTGTTTCCTGAGGGGTCTGTTTGAAACTATGAATCAACGAAGACGTATTATGTCTGATTCCACTTTTAGAGAATTCTGTGATGAATGACTCTAACAAGTGATGGATATCTCTAAATTGTCTTTGTTGCAATGGTTGGAACTAAGTTAAAGCCGTGTTCTTTAACGTTAGTCCAAAAGCATTGTATTGCATGAGCATGTCTTCTACCTGCCCTGCTATATATACTTGCTTAAATTCCGCAATATGATCATAGGAATCTCCTGTCCCATCAAAGTAATTTTTCATTGACTTTACTAATTGGGTGGATCTTAATATTATTGGGTGTTCGCGTGGTCTAGGTAGAGGAAAATCATCTCTACCACCTTGTATTCTAGGTTCCCTTTGTCTATCCACTCTGTCGGTGTCCATGGTGGCTCTATCTCTCCTATGGGATGAGTGAAACTTACTTCCGGTCTTTCTTTGTTCTTGTCTCATTGAATGCCATGGGCTGAAGATGTACCAGCACCCTGATGGCTCGTGTTTACATTTGTTTGAGATGGAGGGAAGACTAAATCACCTGTCCATGTGTAGGTATTTCTTGCATGATATGGTACTACAAACACTCGTTTTGAAGTTTCATCCAGGTATATTACCTTTTCAGGTGTATCTGGGTCCTTGAATTCATAGATCATGATGGAGCTTACCTCACTAGGTTGTTCCATTTTGTATCTCCAAAATGCTTCGTCAGTTTCTTGATTCATGAACAACTCTATGCTTCTATTATCCTGAGGGATCCACTCTAGGATTAATACTCTTGTTAGTACATATTTCCCTCTAGGTGTCCTAGGTTCTTCCCCTACTGGTTCTTTTCCTTGGGCTCTAGCTTTCGTCTCTAACTGAATTACACCAAACTCATGGTATTATTTGGTTGAGTACTTATGATGTACATAGTTCCTTCCTTGCCTATGTATGTGTCTCTCTCAAATTTCACCATTGGACGTTCCAGTCCAATGGTTTGATCCGGGTTGTGCATTTGCACCACTTGTCTTCGCAAACCATCCTCATAGATGCGAGCACCTAAGCGGTTGGTTCGGACAAATTCTAATTGAGTTCTATAGGGTCCTTCGGGTCTCTCCAAATATGTTATGTTTAACCCTTCTTCTCGTCTTTCTGTGCTAAAAGCCATTTCCGACTCACTCGTATCTGAGCTCAACTCGTAAGGATAGTTATTCAACCGTTGTGCCCACGAACGTGCAGTAGTTCCTACACTTGCCTCTGATGATCTAAGGTCTCATCGATCTGACTTACCTATATGCTTACACAATCTAAGGTTCATGAATTAACTTCCTTGCACACTCACTACACGCTCAGATCGTCAATGGTTCTTTGTTCTTTATTGCTTGTTTCTTTTTAATTTCCTTTAAGTTCTTGTCTTATCTTACTGTAAGCGTCAGGAATCGACTTTCCATTGTACTTTTGAGTTCTCGTTCCGTCAGACTTACGTTCTTTCCTTTAGGTTTTCGTCTCGCACATTGTTGCTTTAGTCTTGGACTTGAAAAATTAAGTCTCTTGAACTTGATCGTTCCTATCGTCATTCTAATTTAATCCACAATGCTACCATCTAACCTAAGCTAATAATTGATTGAGGGGGTTCAATATTCTTCCAACCTTGAGTCAGCTGCTTTGATTGCTCTGTTTCCAAGAAGCCGCACTTCCCAAGCCCTGCGTTCTTCACTGCCTTGCTTTGATTGCCTTTGATAGCCCTTGCTAGACCTGTAAAAATCCAATGTTTAGACCACTTTTATATGGATGTTCAAGCACTTTGATATATACACATTTGTGAGTCCCTTTTTTCCTTGGCCCAAATTTTTAATGCACGCTGGTTTTTCTAGTCCCAACAATAGTCAACCTCAAATTATCCTCTCTAAAAAAACGTCTAACGAGCTTTCTAACGAGCTATGAAGCTCAAAAGACGGACTTCGGATGAAAAAGATATGAGCGTTCAGGCCCTTGGGGGTAAAAATTGACCAACAGGTTTTTATTCAAATAGGAGCTTAGGGGTCTCTAATGAGCTTAATGATCCAAAAATTTGCTTAAAATAGCCCCAAAATAGCCCAAAAAATGAAACCCCAAAATTGGCGTTGGAGGTGAACAATCGCGATGGTCTGGGATAATCGCGATGGTTTGGGACCATCGCGATGGCTCAGGTGAACCGTCGCGATGGTGTGGCACAATCGCGATGGTCCGATTTTTGAGGCGTCGCAATGGCATACCTGGTATCATTGCGATGGTCTGGCTTGACACGTGGCAAGATCGTTGCGATGGCACGAGCCAATCGCGATGGCGTGGGGTCGACGGAATCGTCGCGATGGTCAGGGACCATCGCGATGGCTCAAGTGAACCATTACGATGGTGTGAGACCGTCCGATGGTCCGGCCGAGCCGTCGCGATGGCGTGAGTCAATCGCGATGGTGTGAGCCAATCGCGATGGTCCACCAAAATGAGAAATTTTGAAATGCAACAATGGATTCGTGTGTGCGCTACTATCGCCTATACGGTGGTGAACTCGCTTACCAAAAATGCCGAGTTTGGCAGACCATCACGATGGTCTGACCCCAACGGTAGATTCTGACAGAAATGGATTTTCTTACCTTTTGGAAGCTTTCCTACTACTCTGGAGCTCTGTACCTGCAAGAAAACTCAAAAACACACAAGCACATGCAATCACAAAAGCTCTCTCTCTCTCTCGCATGCACAAATGAGGGGAAATGAGGAGAATGGGTGGATATGGTGAATTTTTTGAATTTTTTGGAGTGGAAGAAGATGATGCGGTGGTGAAGGAGGAGTGTAGAGGAGGTGAAAAACACTAAAAGATAATTAAAAACAACAACAAAAACTGAAATTTTTACCTTCCAACGCCACTTCTTGCTATACTCTTACCATCACACATTTGTCCTAGACTCGATCCCCGACAACGGTGCCAAATTTGGTGTTGCTCTAGCACAATGGTGAGAACAACGTTAAGAAGCTCCACCTCCTTAATGTCAATCCGTGGAAGAGATAGGAGTGATATGAAGATCGTGAATGTGAGATGTAATGAGAGTGAAGGTGAGAAGCATAGAGATGCACACACACATACACACACACAATGAAGAGACAAGCAAGACACAATGGAAGGTAGGAAAATAGACTCTATTACTCAAGATCTCAATTACAAGCTCAAAATAGCTCTAAGCTCTTCTCTACTCATACAAGCTAACCTAGCTAACCTCAAAAATGAGCTCTCTAGCTCTTTTTATAGATTCTAGACTAGTTTTGACCGGTTTCACATCTAGTGATCGGCATAGTTAAAAAATAGGTTCTAGGTGCTATTTGAAGGTCTAAACGGTGTCTAAAAATAGCCAAAATTGGTAGGCTCGTTCTACCTAAGCTCCTCAAGCTTGAGGACTCCTCGGCTTGCACAAAATGGAGCTAGAAATTACAAAAGTGATTGTTCTATGTTACATATGGTACAAGAGTGACGAAAATCACTATTGGGAGTTTCTGAAAAGTATTTATAAAACATATTTATTTGAAAAATAATTTGTCTGGCTCCTTGGTACTTCATTGTGCTCTGTCTTTACATGCTTCCTCGATGTTTGTGCCTCTTGCTACTGCCAAGAGTCTACTACCTCCTACATGATTTTGTTGTTGACCTTGGTCTTGATTATTGTGTCTTGTTCCACTTCCAAAGCCTCTATGTATGCATCTTCCCCTTCTAGAGTAGAATACCTACTGATAAGTGGGTTTCCTTGGGAGTTCGATTCCTCACTGAGATTCTTTTCATCAATAATCAACATGGACACCAGATCAACAAAACTCAAAATATTTTCCCTAGTCTGAATAGATGTTCTAAACTGCTTATATGCAGCTCCTAAACCATGAAGTCGCTCTTCCACCTTATCATCATCATCTACATTCATGCCAATAGATGCAAGTGACTCACATATGCTTTTGATTTTTAGGGTGTAGTCACTTACCGACATGCCCTTTTTCTCCAATGTATGTAGCTCGTTCTTGAGTTTCAATTTTTGTGCCTTTGTATTGGTCTCACACAATGTGACCAAGCTATTCCAAGCCTCTTTCAGAGTTTTGGCATCCTGTATGTGCCCAATCATGCTATCTTGTATGCTAAGAGATAGCCAATACATTAGCTTTTCGTGCTCCTTGATTCCATTCCTCATATGCTCTTAACTCATCTACAATCCGATTCCTCTCTAGTAACTACAAAACATTTTGTGTTCTCTCCTTCGATGTACTTCCAATAGCCTTTTCCCATCAGGAAATTCGTCATTTTGAAACTCCAAGCATGGAAGTTGTTCTTGTCCAGCTTATCATTCGTAAGCTAACTCATTCCATCTGCGTTTTCCATTTCTGCAACAATTCACAACACTGCAAAACACTAGAAGAAGTACTTCTACTTGAACATTATCACACTGTGACGTGACAGTTCGACCTCAAAAAAACACACTTTTCATGTATCAATAGTACACGGAATAGCTTGAAATTCTGGATCTAGAATGTATGAGTGTTTTCGAACAAGAGGCAAGTTACAATTTTGAAAATTGATCTAGTTTTTCTATGGGCCCCACCTTGCAAGATCAAAACGGAGGTCGAGATGGATCCAAAACAGAAATCTGACAAAACAAGTGGACCTGAAGGGATAACTCTCAAAAATATTTTGAGTTCTTCTACCTTCATGCCAATTTTCATAGCAATTTGAGGTGGTTTGTGAATCACACTTTCTCCATGCTTTCTCGCGTACTCTTCATCGTCGGCTTTCTCCACGAACTCTCTATAGCCACACTAGCTCTGATACCATGTCATGAGGAAGGAGATAAGGAAGAGAGCTCACACACACTCTCATAATCAAAGAGGAGCATGCACACAGATTAAGGCAAGGAAGAATGATCTTCTTCTTCTTCTTCTTCTTCTATTACATAAAAGGAATAACACTGAGTCACAACAAAGGAGAACAAAGACATGTTCTCTTTTTCTTTTTACCTAAATACCATTATATGAAGCAAAAAAGTGGGCATTTTACAATATCTAGAAAGCATCACGAGTCTTGCTTGTAAATATTGTCTTTAGAAGCTTGATCTCATATCCCAAGTAGTCAAGATAGATATACTAAAATTCTTGCTGCCATGAAAACTAGTTGTTGAGCATGACCAAGAATCCCACATCATGATCTTGGACAATAGATTAGAGTTGAAAAGGTACATGTAAGAATTCGCGAAGCTCCTTCATTACATCTATAACCTCAACAAGCACAGAAGATAGCTAATTAAGAGTTACTCGAAAGTTAGAGAACATGTGTTGTAAAAATCAGAGCATTTTAACAAGGCAATTAAGATCATCCCCTTTGTATGGTTAAGATCCCCATTGAATGCCTGGCCATATTAACAGAATATGAAATACACTTCACAAAAGCATTCCCAAGAGAAGATAATATTCAACAAAATTATACTAAGAAACATTCACACATGATCAGAGAAATGCTCAAGATAAATCAAGCTGAACACGAAGTGGAAGCAGAACTCCAAATTATATTTCCATTAAAATGATATTTTACATTTCATGTGTTTTACAAGAGTTATGTGAATCTACAATAGAAGCTGATCATAGCTTTCCTCAGGCTCAAGGGTATTGGTATCCTCTGGCACATTAGAACACCTATCTTGCCTCTCTTGCTCCAAGATTGGCTCTTCAAGGTCAGCCATGTCCCCAGGTTCATCTGCAAGTGGGGGAACAGGCTCCCTTGAAGCTGCTTGGAATCTCTCCGTATCTGCAATGTGCTTCCTTCCAACCTCTTGGTCTTCATCTGGGCATTCATTCAGCCCATTGATTCTCATTCTAATGAAGCTCACTTGAGCATCATCCTTCTCCACAGCTATGCAGTGCCTGAACATCTTTAAGGAGCAAGCCAGAGTCGTTCCTGAAACAGCAGAAAACCTCTTAGAGGCTTCAATCAACAATGACTAATGAAAATTGTGAAAATTGAAATTACCTGTGCCCGAAAAAAGGTCTAGGACCCAGTCATCATCATTGGAAAATAGCTGAAGCAATCTCATTATGAGTTTTTGTGGCTTCTGATAAGGGTTAACCAATGTCATGTCCCCAGCTACATGACGAAGTTTCTTGGTAACGGCTGGGAACATGAGCACATTTGAGATCCCATTCTCATTGCAATGCTCCCTGACTCTCCTTTTGCTTACTTCATCATAATAGCCCACTGTAATGCATTCAGTGGCACTCACAAACCGATGCAAAGGAGTGTGATTTACGTTTGTCTTCACCCTGCAAAAAAGAACTATGAGTCACATAGGGCATCATGAAAGCCATGGAGATAGAAAGAAGATTACTTACCAAGTGAGGCACTCCACAGCATGACATCTTGCCTTCAGAGCAGTTGAAACAGAGAAAGACTGGTCTCTGCTATGGAAAATTACTATCCTCCAAAGAGGAGACATAGTCAACTCTGCAAAATCAGTGACCATCTTCCGAATCTGAGGGTGTTTGAAGGGTTCATCATCATTAACTGATCCTAACATCCTAAATCCATAGGGTATGTCCGCTATGAGAAGGGAGAAATGTTTTCTAGGCACAACAGAACAAATATTATTTACATCACTACAGAACACATTGTAATATACAGGCCTAAGGGGGTCTAGGGGATTGGAGAAACATTTAAGATCGGGTTCATCATCAAAATCCATCTCCTTCGCTTTCAGTCTAGATTTCTCATGCCTTGCTCTTTGAATGTGAGCAAGGAATGCAGGGGGGCAATCATCTAGTACCTCTATAGACTTACTTTTCCTTGGTTTCTGCAGAACAAATTGGAAAAACAATTAGAAGAGCTCTTCAGTACAGCAAACAGAACATAAAGAACGGATGTATGGCATCGATTTCTTGTTGGGGTAGATGCTAGGCATCGACCTTCTACTAAAAATCGATGCTTGGCATCGACCTAGGAACCTAAGTCGATGCCTGGCATCGACTTTTGCCACGAGGTCGATGCCAGGCATCGACTTTTGTTGCAGGTCGATGCCAGGCATCGACTTATGCTGCAAGTCGATGCCAGGCATCGACTTATGCCCCCAAGTCGATACCAGGCATCGACTTATGCTGCAAGTCGATGCCAGGCATCGACTTATGCCCCCAAGTCGATGCCAGGCATCGACTTATGCCCCCATGTTGATGCCATGCAATGCATCAAATTGTTTAGTATGAAATATTCTGATAAGAGAATCTACCCAATCACGAAACAGGATGAAATATTCTGATAAGGCTTTGTAGGATGATGTGGTTGGATAGTCTGCTTGGACCTCTGTCCAAGAAAAGCAACCCAGCCTCTTCATCATCACCTCCTGAATCTTCATGTACACTTTATGACTACAGACACATAAATATAAAAGAGACTAGGTTAGACAAGAAGCATGGGAGGAGGGAAAAAGGATCTAGGAATAACATACATACTTATTGAGCTCAGTCACCATCTCCTCGAGGCTCAACTCCTTCGAGATTACCCTTGACAAAGTTGATATGATCAATGTATCATCCTTGATTCCTTGAAGGGCCCTCCACGGGGTCAGCTTCATGTCCTCAGGAGCCTCCTCAATTGAAAGGTCAACTTTCCTTCCCTTTCCCCTCAGATCAATTTGTGGGTCTGGCCTCGACTTTCGTTGCTTCTGGCCCTTGACCTCCTTGTGCTCCCACATTGTGAAGATTCTATCCTGAAGATCCCAGATCTCACCTGATCTGAATGCCAGTTGAAACCATGGGTCATATTTCCTCAAAGCATCTGACTTTCTATTCTCATCCAATGCAATTCCAACCTCAATAAGGCATTGCTTTCGTAGATTGGGATGTATTCTCCCAGCTTCCTTCACAAGACAATCTTCGTATTCATGGTGGAAGAACCGAATTCTCTCTATGGAGGACATTTTCTGCCTGTAGTCATTATCGTTGTTGTGATCCCAAGCAAGAAGCTTGGCTTCCTCAGTTGTAAGACCAGCATATATCTTACACTCTGCATACCTAAAGAAAAATGTAGTAGGGTGCTCCTTCACTAACTGTCTACGAGCCTCTGCAGAGTGTGAACCTCCAATCACATAATAAGTGTACTCCTCAAACAAATTCTCATTGAAATCCTCCACACAGCTGCACTCATGCGGATCCACCATTACAAGGAATGGCACAACAGTAGCATGAGGATTAATTTTCATTTTCTTCTTAAGATTTTGGACATGCAAATTATGTGGCTCCCTGATCTCAAGGGGCCTCCTCCCTGTGACTGGATCCACTGGTGGCCTGTGGATAATATTAATAGGCAGGTGGAACAACTGCCCCTTCTTCACAACTTTTCTTCTAGCTATGTCCTCCCTCATCTTATTCTGCTCAGTGCCAAGCACACCAGATGCAAGCTCTCCACCAGGTGCAACAATAATGTCCCCAGAGCTAGAGCTTGAGTCAGAAAAGTCCTCTTCTGCAATTATCTTCTTTTTCTTTTGGGGATTTTTCTGCACACTCTGCTTACCCCTTGCCTTTACAGGGGTCGTCTTCTTGTGCTGTGTTGGCATGATATTGCCCTGTATCCATGGCATCAGGTCCTTGATGAAATTCACTGAGTCTCTGCATATCTGAGCTAGCTCCTCTGGAACACAGCATTCTGGGCATAAGAAATCCATCTTGCATATGACATTTCTTAATCCCTTCGATGTCTCCACCAAGAAAAGCAGGTTGTCAGAATCTTCATCTTCATAATCCAATTTGTAAACAAGGCCATACTGAAAACCTTGTGTTGTCGTGATCTTTCCTCTGCCATAGGCCCCTGCGAACACAAGGAGGACTGCATTCTTCTCTTCAACGTACTGAAGGCACCATTCGAGATTTGTCATGTCCCGAAGTGGACGATCTGTCTTCATGACCTCTGTCTCCCTCGACCTTTCCTTCATATTTGGATCCTCCACAGGAATTTTAATGCTACTCTGTCCACCCGAGGATATTCCTAGTGGGTTGCTGGCCTTCTCAGAGGATAATGGTGCAATAATTTTCTTTGCCTTTGCTTGGTGACCACTGCCTTTGTCACGTTGCTGGTCAGCAGAGCCCATGGTGACTCTGAGCTTCTTGATGGGCCTTTCATCCTTGTACTCCGCATCCCTGAAAGCAATTGGAAATATCAAGCAATAAGAAATATCAGCCCATGTCCATGCAAGGCATGGATTTTGAGCTTCAGGTCGATGCCAGGCATCGATGTTTAAGTGCATGTCGATGCCAGGCATCGACTTTGTGAGCCTTTCCAGAGAAGTGATGATCCCTATGATTTAGAACGTGCTGATGATTCCATGTTTTCTGTTGAGTCATTTAAGTTATCCAATTCACAGTGCAATGCTGCTCATACAAATGCACCTCTTGATCTCCCATCTGATCCAACCATTGATCTCCCTTCTGACTCAAGTGCATGTGGAGCAACGAAAAAGCAAAGCAGGCTCAATCTACGATTTAAAAGAAGGTCTCGTGAAGTAAGTCGAAAAAGATTTAAATTTCTTACTTCAGATAGACAGATTGCATTGGATATTGTGAAGCATTGTTGTGGTTTGAAATGCTTGTATAATTTAGGGATGAAGAAACTAAAGCACATAAGAGAAAAATTCCTCCATTTAGATAGTGAAAGGCAAGATATATACCTTGTTTCTTGCATGCAAATGATTGAGGATAACATGTCAGTAGCGCGTGTTGGTTTTGAATATTTCTTTACTCAAGGGATGCCATGCTGTAGGGCTGCATTTAAAATTGCAATGGGTGTAGGAAATTTTAGAATACATAGGGTTCAACAAGGGTTTTTGAATGGGGATCTCATTTTGGATACGTTCCATGGTGGGACCAAAGGATCTGTTGGACGTCATGCAATGAATTGGATGATGAACTATTTTAGCTTGCATTGTGAAGTTATGCCTACAACTGGAAGGTTGCACTTGTCAGATAACTTTACTCGTCGAGAGGTATTTCAAATATATAGAGAAGACATGGAAAATAGAAATGAGAAGTATGTGTTGTATCGTCACTTTACTCGATTATGGAAGGAGGAGTTTAACAATGTTTCTATTCCTCATAAAGTTAGAATGGGTGAATGTTCAGTTTGTGCCACTTTGAAAAACATGGCAAAAGGGGCTACAACACCACAGGAAAAGCATAATTTTAAAAACCTTCTTAACAACCATCGTGACAGTCAAGCATTAGAGAGAAAGAAAGCAATTCATCATCGAAGTAAGGCACTCAGAAATCCGAAGCGTTATATGTGTTTGTTGATCGATGGTATGGATAAAAAAAAAACTTGTTTGCCACATTTTTATCGCATCCCTAAGGACATTGGAGATGAAGTCCTTGTGCAAATGCATTTGGTTGGCGCTTTGTATACAATGGAACTGTAATGTCCAAGGTTTTCTTCACATATCCGAATGTGCATAATGATCCAAACCTTACAGTTACTGTCATTCATCGTGTTTTGCAATCATGGAAGGGTCTTTTGCCACCAACTCTATATTTGCAACTAGATAATACTCCAAGAGAGAATAAAAATTCTACAGTCTTTGGATATTTAAGCATGCTTGTTGAAAAACAGGTATTTCAGAAGGTTAAGGTAAATTTTCTTCTGGTTGGCCACACTCATGATCACATTGATCAAATGTTCAGTACTTTCTCTAAGAAGTTGGCACGTAACAATGCTTTTACTCTTCCGATTTTATCTGAGCTGATCTCAGAAGCATATACTCCAAAACCAGAAGTTCAACACCTCACACAGATTTATGACTTTAAGCACTTTTGCTCAATGGGCCTTGATAACAGTGCTAAGGTTTTGGCTCCATTGCACAATATTAGTTTCAACCATGTATTCTTGATGAGGAGGGTTGATGAAATAACCCTTTTATTTGCAAAGCAGTATTCATCTTCTCTTGGGTGGGAGCCTACAGAGGGATGCAGATTCTTATTGCAGGTGCCTAATTTGTCTACTGTAACAGTGTATGGTGCAGAACAATCACCATATGAAGATAAAAACAATACAGAAAGATGTGGAAGTGTGGTTGATCAAAGTAAAAGCTGGACGCATGCACTCATTGAAAAGAAGAGACATATTGAGCGTGCAAAAAAATATGCTGGAGATCAAGATGTATCTTGGTGGGAGGACTTTTTCAATCATCAAGAAGAGATTATACAGTATACAATTGCAGGTCACTGGCCAGTTGATGTTCCATTCACATGGGATTTTTGTACACAAAGATCCGTGAATGTGGCCCAAGCATGTAATGCAGATGCACTTCAAAGTTTTATACATCCACCAGAAAGAAATATTTATGTAGGCCCAAGGATGACAAAACAGGCAGAAGCAAGATGGCAAGGAAATTTAATAGAGATAAATGTTGGAACGCTTATTGCAGTACTTACTGATGGTGATGAGGCTACCAGACCATTTTGGATTGCAAAGGTTTTAGAGATAACTAAAGATATTGATCAGAGAAGAATAGAGGCTTTGGTGGTGCATTGGTATTACACTAAAAGTAGTAATGCATTCACAGGTAAATATAACTTAGAAATGGTGTGTGATGCTAAACGAACAGGTTCAAAAAGGAAAAAGAATATTCGAAGCACATCCACTCTTAAAATGGATGATGTAGATATTCTTGTTTATGATTTTTCCTTGACAAAAACTGGTCACTTGAGGAAAGCAACCATCAACATGATAAAACAAAAGCTTCCAGATGTATGTGGTACAGGAAATCATAGGAAAACAAGAAGAGTTGTGCATGATCCTGCAGAATTTGGTATGTACGTGGATGAAGATAGAGCTCTTGTGGATATAGAAGAAGAAGAAGAGAGCTCTCAACAGTATGAGACTGAATCAAGTGCATCAGATGATGAGGGTGTAGACATAGATCGACAAAGTTGTGAGTTGCATTGAAGCTCTCAGACATTTTTAGTGCTTATGTAAATGCCTCAAAGTAGTTTGGTTAATGAAACCATGTTTTGTAGCAATTTTGAATAACAATCAGATATCCACCCATTAAAGATATGTCTAAAATGTTATTTTTGTGTAAAAACTATTGACTTCTACATTCTTATATATATTTTAGACATGTCAATGTCTTAGCATATAGATTTTGGACATGTCAATGTCTTATCATATACATTTTGGGACACGTCAATGCCTAATATAGTGAAATTTTGACTACATTTTGAGCTCATTTTTTTTTGAGAAAATGACAAAAAACGTCAAAAATTACTTGTTTTCACCTCATTTTTGTAATATATGTATACTGGTGTAAAGGAATTCCAAAAATGAGGTGAAAACATGTAATTTTTGACGTAAGTGTTCTCTTTTTACGACATAGTTCTCGTTTGTTACGACTCGCTGTTGAATGTACAAGAATGACTTGAAAACTAGAATACAAGTGCCATATATAAAGAAAAGTACATAAGGAAAATCCTAATGTCCGCAAATGAGTGAGCTGGCAAGAAACAAATGTTCCATCACTCTCGGTAGATAAATCTAGTAAAGCTCAATGAAGTATCTCTGACATATATCGGTGTGACCACTATACATGTCAGAGAAATGAAAAAAATTATATGTGTCATCTTGGATCATCACATGTTGAGCTTGATATCTCAACACACGAGTATAAGAAATAAGTAAAGTATGCTTTTGGAATGGTGGTACCTCCTATTTTTCAGTAATGCACAAAGATAGACCCCAAGACAAAAACACTAAGATTTCTCACAATCTACTAAAAAAAATGCTTTGAGAATTTGTATAAATAAACTAGACACTAATATCTTTCCAATGACTACTCATTCAACCAATTTGGAGCTCTATGGAGAGAGCAGCAACCTCTACAAACTTATTGTTGTTGAAGAAGATGATGCAGAAAAATGAAGGAGCAAGACAATGATGGTCACAAGTGTATGTATATTTCTTCTATGTAATGTACAAGTGATTTGAAGTCTTTATATAGACTCTTGAAGTGCTCCATGAGTGCTACGAGTGTGAAGGCGATAAAGGTTGTTGAAGAGAATCAATTCACTTTCCTACAATCTAGGAAAAGTGAAGATCTAGTTTGATCTACTTTTAGGTGATTGATTGATTCATTGATTGCAACTCAACCACCTCAGATTCATGGAAGTTTAGCTCTATTTTTCTCCTTTTACATGTGTAGAGCTCTAGGTTTTTACAATGGTAAATGATCCATAAAAAATCTTTAAAAAAACAATAAATGAGCATAGGTAAAAGAATGCTTCAATGGATATTTTGGCATAATCCAAACCATAGATTTTTTTGATGTAGATCAAATCCACCTCAAGCATAGTGTAAGATTGATGTTCCAACAAGTAGGCTATTTCCAAACTTCCTTTTATGAAAAAAAAAAAAGTTAAGTAGGCCATTAGGGTTATAGGCATATATACAAGCAGAGGGAAAAAACCTCCTAAAGAGGGAAAAATGTGCTCGTGTGTTCCTAAGTGTTCTCACATGCATCATCACCATCCTCATCATGTTCCTAAGTGATGCATGTAACAAAGAGCTAGCACTCATGTATAAGGAAATGCCAAGATATGTGGATTGAAATCAATCCACAAAAGAAAATAAGCCAAATTTAAGCTTTTCAAAAAGCTTCCAACTTCTTGCTAGGCAGAGCCTTTTATGCAAATTTCTACAACATTATCCTATGTGGGAGCATATGACAAACTAACCTCTCTAGTAGAGATTCTCTCCATAGCATAATGATAGTGCATCTCAATGTGCTTTGTGCAAGCACGTAACACATGATTCCTCACAACTTACAATGCACTCTAATTGTTAGTAAAGATGGTGGTGTTAGAAGAGCAAAAACACCCAAATCGATCAAAAGGCATTTGAGCCATACATACTCAACAATATATGTGAAAGGTGCCCTATACTAACCTCACAACTAGAAGTGGCCATAGTAGTCTGCTTCTTCCTCAACCAAGATATGTATGAGCTACCAAGGATGAAGCTAGAACCACTTGTCTATGCATGAGTGTCATAGCAACCATCCCAATCTGAGTTAAATAGACATGTAAATCTTGCAATAAGGATTTCCCCTTTGGATAAAACAACCCAAGTAGTTGGGTATGACTCAAGTATTAAAAATGATTTTAATAGGATGTGAATGCTTTACACCTAGGATAATGATAAATTCTCTCATATGAGAGATATCAAATTGAATATTAGGCCAGGCTATGCATAGTAAATCAAGTCCAACAACTTGTTGATAGAGAACAACATCAAATGCATTTCTAACGTCATGAATACTCAACCATGGACATGTCTCCATGGGAGTGGAAATAGGTTTGAAATATTCAAGGCCAAAACATTATAATAACATGTCAATGTATATTGTTTTTCACAATGTTATTCCTCCATCGACTTACATAAATTGAATGCTTTGGCGCAAGAGCCCCAAATTTGACATCTTGAAATAAGCATGAAAATCAGGCTTAAATTAAAAGTATGATTCTTAGTCAAAATAATGAACAACATTCTCATCAACATTTACAACAATGATGAGAATTATATCATATGTGCCCCTTAACATATATGGTTCTCTCTATTTGACTATTCTAAAATCCATGTGTTAGCAAGTAGGCATGTATCTTTTCATACCAAGCATATGTTGCTTGCTTCAATGCATACATTGCCTTTTTCAATATGCATACTTTATTTCCATGCCCTTTTTGCACAAAACCACGAGATTGAAATACATAAGCTTCTTCATAAATAGATTCTTAATATCCAAATGATGTACCCTCGAAGCATGATGAGTTGAAAGTACACATATGCTACCATTCATAAATAGAGTCTTACTATCTAAATGATGTACACTCCAAGCATGATGAGCTAGAAGTACACATATGCTATGATTGGTTGTCATTTGGCATGTGGGAGCAAAGGTCTCATTAAAATCAATGTCCTTCTATTGAAAATAACCTTTGGTGACAAGCTTTTATGTATGGTTCCATTAGGCTTATGTTTCAACTTGTATATGCACTTAGTGCCAATTGCATGTTTTCCAAGAGGCAAGTCACATAAAGATCAGATACCATTCTTTATAGTGGCATCAAATTCTAAGTACATAGCAACCATCCAATTTTCTTATTTCTATGATTCAACAAATGAAATAGGCATATTCTCATCATAAAGACTAGAGACAACCATTGCATAACAATCAAATGCAAAAGAAGCATTCTGAGAACCTCAACAAGTATCATATGACAAAGATGCATTTAACTTTCCTTCTCTCAAATTTTGTACCAATCATTTAGTCATAGCTTTTGCCTCTTCAATGTCAGCTCTCTCATCAATAGCTGAATCAATTTTAATAAGAAATAGAATGATCTCAATGATCATTTGAACCCTATAAAGGGTGAAATTTGCCTCACTAGGAGTAGCATTTGATCATCCACCTATAAAATGCAGCAGCAAAGTGTCATACACATCCTTTGAGCTGATTGATGTATGATCGGTACCTGAAATTAATGACTGAATTGTGTCATCCACAAATACAAATATACCCACTAACTATAATGCATTTAGTATGTGGATGATATATATGATAGCCTTTGCTTTAAGAACTATATCTAATGAACATACATTTCACAACCTTATCATCCAACTTTTGTTGTTGCTGCTTAGGAACTAATGCATATGCTAGACAACAAAAAATACATAGATACACTAATGTATCGAATGTGTTGTTGTTTAGGCACTAATCCATATGCAATACAACCAAAAATACATAGATAAGAAATAGATGGTTTTCAACCATGCTAAACCTCAAATGGATTGATAGAGTTCAATGCTTTGATGGGACACATTAAGTAAAAATGTTGCTCACATAATAGCCTCAAGCCATAAGCTATGTGATAGAGCTTGAATTTTGATTATATGATTTCCATTTCCAAGAAGACATGTTCTTCCTCTCAGCAACTCCATTTTTTCACATAAACACTTTGGACTTTGCTTTCAGTGGATAAAATTAAAAAACATGTACTTCCACCCTTGGTTTTCAAATGGTTTTTGGCCAAAATGATGTGCTCCCATTATATTTCTTGATTACCTACACTAAATTTTTCACAAGATCATCAATGGACAAGCCCAAGCTATCTTCCACAATCATGAGCACTTAGGAGAAACTAGATTGAGAGCAACAATAGGAATAGATGTAGCTAACAAGAGACAAAAGGCTTATTTTGTCACACATGTAAAAGATAAGGGATTGAAAGCAGGTCATTTAGTTTTGGTATACACCTTGAAACAACATGCTCGAAAGCTAGAGAAGTGTGGCTATGGACCCATGATAATCAATAGGATATCGACTAGTGGAGCAGTCCAATTAGCTACTCTAGAAAGAGATGTGTTTCCAAACTATATCAGTGGGTGCCGAGTCAAGCTATATGAAGAGCCTTTGATAGATGAGATGCTTAAACAAATCACTGTGGCCAAGAAACAAAAAGAAGAAGACAAAAGAATACACAAAGAATCTCAGGTTGAAGTCATAGAATGCATTAAGAGAATGAAATTAAGAATCTGACAAGGCTTAGACTAGCTAAGAGAATGATAATATCCTTCCTCTCTCAGATGCCCATTGATATCACATGGCTATGTGCCACACTAAGAGGAATACCTCTCGTGTAATCATTAATAGAAAACCATTCATTTTCATGGAGCTAGGACAAGGCAAGACACTCATGAACATCAGAGCCCTAATCGATCCAGGAGTTGCTACTAGTGCCATCATGTATTCTTATTGTTAGGATATGAATTTATAGATAAATGCTATTGAGTCTTACTTCATAGGATTAGGAGGTGTGGAAACCCCTTGCATGGGTGAGATGGAAACTCCCTTTCATTCCAAAATGTCCTCTTGAAAATCAAAGTACTAGTATGCCATGATGAAGACCTTATTGAGGCTTTAATCTTGGGTCAAGATTGGATGTATGAACATGTAATGAACCTAAACCTTCAAACTCGACTTCTTCAAGTTTAGGTATAAGAACAACATCTTACTATAGAGTTAGAAAATAATGATGTCAATTAACTAGATCCAACACAATCTCTTAGTTATCCTAAGTCTAATCTTGAAGGAAAAGATGCTACATGTGTCTCAATATCTATGGTACAGAGCAATTGGAACACTGATGAATATGCTCAAATGAGGGTGGAACTCCCTTCTATTCCAAAGATGAGCATTATATCAATAGCTCACACAAAAAGGCGTGCAAGGCAATAGCAGCAACTTTGTGAACCAAGAAGACCAAAGGAGTCATGGAGAGGTAGACCTACACCAGGCATGAAGTAGATGTTGGTATGAAAGGGTGAGCAACCACTTGCTCCCTCACAATCCAAGTCACCATCTACGATGCAAATGATTAAGCCAAAGAGACGAGCAGTAGAACAACAAAGAGATCCATCTCCAAGAGTACTCCAAATTTGGACACCTAAGCAGTTGATGAAGGCTAACCATAATAATGTACAAATTTGGGTGCCTAAGACCTGCTTATGGGTTCAAATCTCCTCATCTAAGATCTTAGGTTCTAGACAACCACAGTTTATCCCAAACCCCTAGATATCTCAACTGAAAGTTGTTGTGTCAAAAACACCAAGTAATAGTCTTCTTATAACAATTTGGAAATGGGTACCTAAGTACCATGACCAAATTAATCCATCATTAAAGATAATGTATAAACCTATTGTCAACTCTCATAATCCCATAATAGAACCATGGAAATTCAACAAACCTTGTGATATTTTGCCTCAACCAACTATGTAATATACATATATACCACAAAGAGCATGTAGAGCAAATGCATTTTCCTCACTATGCATATAGACATTGCACTATCTTGCATCACCACACACTCATCACTTACACATCACTTCCCCCATAAAAAGGGATCTAGGGAGACATGTTGGTATTATAAAGGGAATGAGGTCTCATCCGGTTTCTTGAATAATACTAATGTGCTCTTCTTATCATAGCATATTTATAAAGAGCCCCAACATTCAACAATATGCAATGGTCCAAGCAGGGGCAAGTTCTCAACCTACAAACATCAACACCCTACCCATTGAGGAACACCCTACAGAGCGACCTCCTATATTCACTGACTTTTAGAATGCCATCTCGATTCATGATCTGCCATCCAGATAGATAGAATGCATGCATACACACTCGCATTGGTTCAATGAGCTCGTTGGACCCGATCTAATGAGATGCTACTATTTGATACAAACTCTACAACCAAGAAAAGTAGATTTATGCCTAGATCATTTGTATCCCATCCTTCTTGTGCAACCAAGGGTTGAATAGATTCAATTTGTCACTAAGTTTGGCCAGTAAGTCCCTTAACATGCAAGGAATGCACACCCCTTTGGATAAGGAGATATTGGTACCGGAGGCCATTAAGAATAGGAATGTAGTAAATCTTACCCAAACGGCAGCTATCACTCCAAATTTGTCGATGCCACTTTGGATATGCATGCAATACTTCACGTTTCTAGGGCAGGATAGATTCACACAACCACACAAGAAATTATGTTTTAACATATACTTGGTAGAGACAACAAAGCTCATCATTAATCTTCCACATTGGATCATTGGCCAACTCTATGTTGCAAATGCAAGGTGTTCATGCAAGCTTGTGCTTGACGGATGTTGCAGAATCGTTCACATCATTTACAGATGCTTGGCGTATGATGTGCCTATCAAGCGATCAATTGCCAAAACACATCTACAACTATTCAAAAGTAGGAAGGCTTCAACACCTCAACATAAAAGGATGAGAGGCACAATCCCCTGTATCCAACCTAAAGGTGTGGTCATGACTCCGGGCATTTCACCCAAGGGGAATGAACTATTCCTCCATTCATTATCCATCTCCCTAGACCAAGCACCAAAGGAGCATCCTCAACACAATCGTCAGTCCCACCCATTCCAATAGATTTTGAATTCCCAGTAATGAAATGAGTAGATCACTTGGGCACATTTGACTTTGAGCATATCCTCCAAGGTGTCCCATTAGCAGACATAGAATTTGCATCAGACATAGAGTATGAGGTAGAATGACAGATAGGAAGAAATGAAGAACAATAGTGCAACACAAAAGAGCATCATGTCCACTGAGAAGAAGATCAACAATCAACAAGATCATAGGAACAAGAGTGACAAGAAAGTGAGGAAGAAAAACAATAAGGAGAAATTGCCAAAACACATCTACAACTATTCAAAAGTAGGAAGGCTTCAACACCTCAACATAAAAGGATGAGAGGCACAATCCCCTGTATCCAACCTAAAGGTGTGGTCATGACTCCGGGCATTTCACCCAAGGGGAATGAACTATTCCTCCATTCATTATCCATCTCCCTAGACCAAGCACCAAAGGAGCATCCTCAACACAATCGTCAGTCCCACCCATTCCAATAGATTTTGAATTCCCAGTAATGAAATGAGTAGATCACTTGGGCACATTTGACTTTGAGCATATCCTCCAAGGTGTCCCATTAGCAGACATAGAATTTGGATCAGACATAGAGTATGAGGTAGAATGACAGATAGGAAGAAATGAAGAACAATAGTGCAACACAAAAGAGCATCATGTCCACTGAGAAGAAGATCAACAATCAACAAGATCATAGGAACAAGAGTGACAAGAAAGTGAGGAAGAAAAAAAATAAGGAGAAATTGCCAAAACACATCTACAACTATTCAAAAGTAGGAAGGCTTCAACACCTCAACATAAAAGGATGAGAGGCACAATCCCATGTATCCAACCTAAAGGTGTGGTCATGACTCCGGACATTTCACCCAAGGGGAATGAACTATTCCTCCATTCATTATCCATCTCCCTAGACCAAGCACCAAAGGAGCATCCTCAACACAATCGTCAGTCCCACCCATTCCAATAGATTTTGAATTCCCAGTAATGAAATGAGTAGATCACTTGGGCACATTTGACTTTGAGCATATCCTCCAAGGTGTCCCATTAGCAGACATAGAATTTGGATCAGACATAGAGTATGAGGTAGAATGACAGATAGGAAGAAATGAAGAACAATAGTGCAACACAAAAGAGCATCATGTCCACTGGGAAGAAGATCAACAATCAACAAGATCATAGGAACAAGAGTGACAAGAAAGTGAGGAAGAAAAAAAATAAGGAGAACTTGCATACACCATGACTCTAAAAACGTTACACAAGATTATGAAAGAGATTCATGCCCAAAGTTGCCTCACTCGGTAAAGGAATCGGGTCATCATGGAACAATTATTGGAAGCACAGAACTTAGAGGCCCAGTTTGTTGATTAGAGCCCCAGTTTGTTGATTCTTTACGCACCTTATCTAAAATTGTCAATGTTGTTGAGACAATTGACCATATGCTCAAGAAACCAAGTGTGCAATATGATGAGAGGAGGTCTAGGATACCACTGCATCAACTATCGACACCTTCATCATCGACCTCACTTCCACATCTACCCCTCTGACCACTATCAAAACCAGGAGCCAAACCACTACAAAAACCACTGTACAAAATCCTCCAATGTCACCCCTCCCCATTAAATCGCCTCTTAGGACCCTCCAACTCCTCTAATAAGCACCAAAAAAGTGCAAAAAATAGTTCCTCTTGCCAAAATTGATGTATAATAGCTATTGCCCCCGTAACCATCTCCATAGATTATCTTAATTTTATTTCTCATAGTCTTGTTTCAATATACAACTTTTCTCTTCACACGAAAATGCATTACATACTAGCACCACATCTGAACCCTCCCAATCCCTATCAAAACCAATCCTTGTCCCTCCGACCACCATCGCTTCATTCATTGCACAACCCACCTTCACCGCAATCCCACACTCTCAACCATACTCTTTCTCTATGCCATACTCATCCCCTTTTTCCTTCATGTTCCAACCACAACTAACTATGATGAGTGGTGTAAAAGTTTTATTTCTTCTTGTGATGATTCAATTAAATGTCATATGCAGATTCTTTATTAATTGGCATGGATTTTTGGTGTTTTTCCGTTTATAGTGGACTTAGTGTCTCTATCCAGAGGACACTGGTTTTTGGATAGTGAAGTAGCTGAAGAGATTCTAGAGTTGGAATTAGATGAAGAAGAAGTTCTAAAGAAGGAGCTAATATAGAAGGAACTAAAGGACTACATAGAGATTGTGGGTAAACATATTTTTATTGTGAAGAAAGGAAAATACAAGTATACAATGCTATATCAAGAGTTCCATAACTTCTAGAGATCTACAGTAGTGTATAAAATGTGGAAGGCAGTAGGTCCTCACAAATTGTTGGAAGAACCTATGTTTTTCATTGACTTTGAAAGATGTGAGCAGGTTAATGCCTCATTGCAAGAATTAAGGAGAAATAATGAGCCTTACTTTGTTTGCAAGGTGAATAATTGGGAAAAGGAACTAGTGGAGATCATTATTAAACGAGATCATATCAAAGCAACATTAAAATTCTACCCTATGGGTACTAAAATAGATGTTAGCTTTGTGAAAAAGAATGCAGCTACATATGTAGGATACACCAAGTTCCAAGACTTTAAAGAAAAACCTAATGAGGGACTAGCAATCACGACTTTTTTAGAATTGTTGTGCTTTCCTAGACTCCAAAGGTACACCATGCCTCACAAGCTAATGACATTGGTGATGTTGAACAACATAGACAAAACCAAACCGTTTGGGGTGGTAGATATGTCTTCATACATCCATGAGCAATTGAAAGAAGCAACAAAGCACTGGTAGTCTAAAAAGTTCATGAATGAAGCTCAGCTTCTAACAAAGATTACATATCATGTATTGGGAATTGAAGACAAGCTTTTATTGGATTTGAAAGCACAAGTGTTTAGAGAATCAATGACAAGAGTAAAGAGTCTAGGAAAGAAGACATTTGTAAATGATGCAGGTAAGAAGAGAAAAGAAATAGTTATGGAAGTTCAACAACATGGTCAAAAGAGGAAAATGGATCCTAGAAGGATGGAATTAGAAGAAAATGAAGCCATATAGGAGGAAATAAAGCTAGAATGGAAGAAAATTTAGGCTCACAAAGAGCCTCATCCACCACAGACAAGTACAATAAAAGTATGTTCATTTTTAATGCAGGATAATGCTTAGAGAGCTGGTTATGAAGCTTGCTACCATAAGATGTTGGAAGACTAATTTGACAAAGCAACTGACTGGACACAAGCTAAAATGGAGCATTATGAAGATCTACATGAACAGATGATGAACACAAAAAAGAGGCTACCATAAGATGTTGGAAGACTAATTTGACAAAGCAACTGACTGGACGCAAGCTAAAATGGAGCATTATGAAGATCTACATGAACAGATGATGAACACAGAATTTGTGTTCATTAAAAAAGAGGCTACACTCTTATCATACTTCAAAGAACTCCAAGGACCTCCAAAAAAGAGAACCACAGTAGTAGCAGTGGTGAGAAACAGAAGTAAATACCCAAAGATAAAAAGAAAGGTGAAAGGATCCAAGAGAAAAGTGGAAGCTAAAGAAGATACATCAAAAGAGGAAATAGTAGGAGGATCCACTTTGATCCATACGATAGAAGCATATAAAGAAGAAAAGAAGGTGGTAGAGTTTGTTGATATATTTAGGTAGTGATGTGTGTGAACACTCTAGGATCATCGGGGCACTTTTTTCCCTCTTTAGGAGGTTTCCCCGGCTTGTATATATGCCTATTGCCCTAACGGGCTACTTATCTTTGTACATTCTAGTGGTAATACATTCAGCATTGTGTGTTGTGCTCCAAGCCTCTTCTTCGTCCTTGTGTTATTCCCGTGCTTCCACAGACGTCTAACTTCAACAATTGGTATCAGAGTAGGTCGTCGCTTCATCTAGGGCATTGTCTACACCTCTCCGATTGTAGTCTCAGAATCACACAAAATTTGGTAAGCATACTCAGGGTGTTTCAAGATCAGAACCGCTTTGCTCTGTCGTGCCGAAATTGCAATCTAAGCTCATTTCGGCCTCCAAACGCACGATCGTAGCATTTGTGCATACTATTTTGTCTTTTTTGTGCCAAAGATATATACTAGTTTTGGTTCGCCAGTATAAGCATCTCAAAGTCTACTACAAGTTTAGTAGAATTTGTTTGGGAAGTTCTACTCAACTTTTTGAGATACAATCAATTTTCTGCATCAAGGTATTTTAGTCACCGACCATGGCTGAAAGCAGTGATTTATTCCGTATGTTGGCTGTTGAGGATAAGTTGGATGGTACCAACTACCCATTATGGGCTTATATGATGCATCATGTATTGGTCGCAAAGGGACTATGGAATATTGTGCAAGGTGTTGAAAGACATCCTGTTACACCTACGAATACAGGTGTTGGAGCTTATGGAGATGGTGTCGAAGATAATGATATTCTACATATTCCTATTCGTGTTGTTGTTTCTGTTGCACCTACTGTAGAGCAAATTCATTGGGATGGCAGAGATGCTCAAGCACATGCATTGATAGCTTTATCTGTCAAACGTGCCATTATTCCTCACATTCACTCTTGCAGAACAGCTGAGGATGCTTGAGATACACTTACCACATTGTACTAGGCTAGGAATGGGGCTCGTGTTGCTTACCTCTGAAAACACTTGGAGAGTGAGCACATGAATGAAGGTGATTATATGGAAAGTTTTCTCACAAAGATCAAGGATAAGAACAGTTGATTTCTGCTGATGAAGTTATACCAGATAGCTCACTTGTAACTTATATCAGAGTTTTGCTTCTACTCTTCATTTGATGATGAAAGGCAATCCAAATGCCTTGTCATTTGAGGAGTTAGTCTCTGTTCTATTGCACGAAGACCAGTCTAGGTAGAACAGGTCTATTATGTGTGTTGCATACCAAGATTTCCTGGATAGTCAAAAGGGCAAAGGTAAATGGAGCTCTTCTATTAGTAAGCAGAAATCTGCAAATGCTGCACATTCAAAGAAGGAAGGCAAAGATGAGAAGAAATCAGAAAAGCAGAAATTGTTTTGCAAATACTGTAAAGAAAATGATCATGTCATCAAGAGCTGTCCAAAACTGGTTGCTAAAGAGGCAAAGAAGAAAGAGGCAGGAATGGTTGTTGTAGAGGTCTCTACATCGAAAACATTGTGTAGGAAGAAGAACGGGTGTTTACTACTGTTTGCAGTTTTGACCCATCTTCTCGTACGCAGTGCATGTCTGCAGTATCAGATGTTTGGTACTTTGATAATGGGGCGACCAAACATATTACCTCACAGCACAGTTTCTTCTCTTCACTCGAGCCTGCGCCTACAAGAAATACTGTTACATGCGCCAACAAATCCTCCTATCCTATTATGGGAGTCGGTAAGATCATTTTGACTATTATTGATGGTAGTTCTTTCACTTTGTCAGATGCTTTTTTTGTGCCAGGGATCAAGAGAAATCTGTTATCATTTTTTGCATTAGCCAAGATTGGTTTGGTTGTGAAATTTATTGATGACAAATGTACAGTTCATGATCTATCAAATCGTGATGTCAGTATTGCTTCTGGTATTTTATGTCGTGGGTTAAGCTCATAGACTATGAAAGATCTATAAATGATTTGGCATGTGCAATACATGATTCTCAGGCTATGTTAGATGCAAAGCTTTGGCATGCACGCTTTGGTCATCTGAATATTGCTAGTTTGCTATGCCTACAGAAATCTGAAATGGTGTCCTCTTTGCCCAAAATTGAGGCACCCGCTAAACATGTATGTGAAGGTGTTGCAGAGCAAAGGAGTAAAAGAGAAGGGCCCCAAAATTTTCGAATTAATGGGCATATTTTTCTTCTTCAAAGTCCTAGAGAATTCCCTCAAGCCATGTAAATGCACTAGAGGAGTCCTCTAGTTTCATAATCCCAATTTGTTGTAAAATATCCCTTGTAAACTAGTAGGAAATTCACCTTTTTTGTAATAAAGTGCCGGTCTCTTGTGTGAAAGGACCAAACTTAGGGAACATGTATATAAGTCACTTTGTAACTCTTTGTAGAGACTTTTTGCCATTGTGAAGAAGGAGCTCTCCTAAATTTTCGAATTTGCCTCTTTCTTGCAGATTTCTATCTTCTTTTTGATCTTGTATGTGTGTGTAATGCTTGGAATGCGTGTGTAGGACTGTTGTCTACCCCTCCCCACTGTTTTTGAGCTACTGTAGTGTGTGTGTGTGAGCTTGTAGGAGTTGTGGCATGAGTATAGGTGTTTCCTGCCATTCACTAATTTGGCCATTACTTGAAGCAAAGTTGTCAAAATCGAGTGAAACTACTTGCAATAGATGTATGTCGTCGAGAGCTTCGAAACGAGTAGCCTATTGACTATATTCGGAGTTCGGAGCTGGGAGAAATCCTTGATTTTCTGAAAACTGCTGTAAGAGGTATCACGGAAGGCACCTTCAGCATTTCAGTGAGTTTGAGAGGTGGATTAGTCTTTTCTCATGCATGCCAGTTTAATCACTTCATTTTCCATCATGTGTGCACATGTCTTCATACACTTGGTTAGATCGTTCGATCGGATTGACATTCAAATGTGTGTTAATTTCCCACTATATGCACTTGTGTTGCAATAGAGGTACAGTCTCATTGGCACGAGTCCTTGAGTCTTCTTGACTCAAGTACACACGTTTTTGGCGCCGTTGCCGGGAACACTCAGCCAAGGTGCCTTCGTGATGGTTATAGATCGAGTGTGATGGAATTGTACTTGTAGAAGTGAACTCGTTCCGTGGCAAGTAGTCAATCACTTCAGCACTTGTTACTTCACATCCCCAAGGTGTGTGTAATGAGTTTTTAGGTTTAGGGTTAGTAGGAAGGGAGAGAAGGAGGAGTTAGGGTTAGGTTAGAAGGAGAGGAGAAGTGCAGAGAGGAGAAGTAGGAGTAGGCCAAGACCACTAAAAAAGCCCAAAAATTGCCCAAAATTGGTAGTGTTCAGTTTCTGTTACAACAAGTATAAAAACCAAAAAAATCTGACTCATTTGACACTTAATTGTGTTCTGGTATCACCGAGAGTAGCGACTGTTATCGCGTGCATACTATCGTGCAACTCAGGCCTTCAAAGCTAGGTTTTGAGCTCAAGGTGCAAGCAAGACAATACAAAGGTAAGGTTCCACAAAGATTATCTGATAAAAACACACTAAAAGTGCACAAATGAGTGATTAAATGCATGCGCGGTATCGCGGGGGGGAAAACTAGTTGTTATTTGAATTTCTTTGTGAGGACAAGGGCCTAGGAGTGAAGAGGTGAGTGAGAAGAGCAAGGGGGTGCAAACCTTTTTGAATTTTTAGGTTTTTTGGCTTGAGTATCACGATCGATTGAGTTTTGGTATCGTGATACCAAAATTCCCTTGTATCACGATACTCGCCGAGGTATCGTATCGCCGGGTACCAGTCTTGGTATCACAATACCATTGTGGTATCATGTCGCCAGATTGGTATCGCGATCAGACTTTACCACAGTGGTATCGTATCGTTACCTACTACGGTATCGTATTGCCCACTTGCCGGTTCTATATCGCGATACCATTTCAATATCATATCGCCTGAGAACTTGGTATCGTATCGCTAATCCCAGCAAGTATCGTATCGCTAATCCCAGCAAGTATCGTATCGCCCACTTCCTAGTGTAGTATCGCGATACCATAACTAATATCGTATCGTACAAGTTGGTGGTATCGTATCGCCGCTTGTTCTGGTATCGTATCATCTCATTGCCGGGGATCGTATCACGACACCAAGTTCGTATCGTATCGGCGGTGTGTCTGGTATCGTATCGCAGCCAAGTCCCGTATCGTATCGTTTGCTACCCAAGTATCGTATCGCCTTTGTTCTTTGGTATCGTATCAAAGGGCTTCCAGTATTGTATTGTCGCGGGTGCTCAGGTATCGTATCGCGAGAATTTTTGGTATCGTATTGTGGCAATAGATCAGTGTCTTATCGTCTGCTGCAGCAAGTATCGTATCGTGTAGATTCCAAGTATCGTATCGTGTAGATTCCAAGTATCGTATCGTGTAGATTCCAAGTATCGTATCGTGTAGATTCCAAGTATCGTATCGTTGCCATCTCGGTATCGCCCAGTGCAATATCGCCTCGAAGTGGTATCGGCCAGAGTGGAACGTCGCAAAACCCTTTTGGAAATCAACAAGAGACAAAACAGACCACGTCAGGACAAACCAGCCAACGAAGTGTGCCAAACCGTACTCATGTGCAATTTGTAACTCCAAGAGTGCAAACACACCAGTCCCACTAAATCAGAAGACTCGAGAAGTACCATTACTTCCAACTCTAGTAATATGGAGGAATTGGCTGAATTATTAGCAAAAAAACTAGGAGTCCAGGGACACAGAACTTATCAACACCTAGCCCAAAGAGTGCCTATGCTACGAAGATGTAGCCTATGTGGAGGAGATCACCCCACACACATGTGTGTGCGAGGAGGGACCGGTGCACATCAAAACTACCCTTACAATAGACAGCACCAACCAGGAACCACTTTGTACTGCCACATAGAACAAAAATACACTAATCACACCACTGAAAGTTGTCCATTCAATTGGCAAGCAAGACCATTTCAACCACCATAGTATCGACCATATGGATATCCACCTAGAGAGCAAGGCAGAGAGATGCCCAGATACTATCCAACACCAGCAGGAGTATCAAGACCATATGAACAAGCACCATATCCACCACCACAGCCAGTGCTAGGACCACAACTGTCACAACCTCAACAAGTAGTACCTGTGAAGTATACTCAGCCCGAGGAGAATTTGGAGAGAGCCATAGTGCCAGCATCATCTACAATCAATGAGGAATCAGAGAACCCTGGATATGAGTTGCCACCAGGAGATTACTACCCATATCAAGCCAATATGGTAGATCACGACCCAACCTATGATTCGGCGTATCATGGATATGGAAACTATGACCCAAGCTATGGCACTGAGGTCACAACTCTAATGTATACCGCTCCCAAAGCACAACCACCCATGAGACCAACCATTAGACCACCTGTACCAAGGGGACCTTGTTATAGGTGCGGAGGAGACCATTTTATTAGAGAGTGCCCTCGACCTTACAAGCCACCACCATCTAGGACTTGGGAAGGATATTGTAGTGATTGTGGAAAGGAACATCTTTTCAAAGATTGCCCTAAGAATCCAACCAAAGTCCAGGACACTGCACCTAGTGATAGAAGGATTTGGAAGTGATAAGGAATATATTGTGCCACTGGAAGCCATTACAAGAGCTCAGATAAGGCAACAAAAAGGGAAACAACCAGAACAAGAACAAGTGAGCAATAAAACCGTGAGTCCTAAAGTTCAGGTAGTGGAAGATTCGGAAGATCTACAAGAGAGTGCACAGAACACCAAAGCTCAAAAATGGAAGGAAAGAAGAGAAAAACTCAAAAATAAATGGACAAAAGATGAGAGTCAAAAAAGTAAAAAACAAGCCCGAAACAGAAGGGAACATAAAGAACAAGGAATCCAAGAGGAGACCCCGGTGTCACCACTTATCCAAGAGAAAGAGAAACCAGGATCAATTCTAGCTGACCCAAAACCAGACGACTTAGACATGTGGCTGAAAGCTTACCAAGCTAGAATTAAGACTGGACCGAATATAGAGCAACACGGAAGACTCTACCCACAGGGGCAGCTGGAAAAGGAAAGATTAGCGATATGTAGGAAACTTATAGAGGTAGCACAACCAACCCTAGAAAAGACTATCCCAGCTCTGTCAGAGACAAGGATAACAGATGATCAATACGAAGAATGTGTCCAATCCCAAGGTAAAGAACTTAAAAGGAAGGAAAACATGGATGAGCAAATGAAAACTCAAGATGAACCTGTGTCAATAATACCTGACTTAGAGGGAGAATGGCCGAAGGAATTATGGAAGAGACTACAGGAAGAACAATGGAAGAAAAATGGAGTATCAAAACCTCCTTTCGAGGAAATAGATGTGGAGGTTTATCAACCAAATACCAACCTGGAGGAAGTATATGAGGAAGTATCAAGACTCGATAGGAGGAGGGAGGAAACCCTGAGTATTTCTACCTTACCGAATTATATGGGAGAATATGAAAAGGAGTCTATAATAATACGAGCACCCATAGTACATGGAAAAGGAAAAGGGAGCTCAGAAAAAAGTTCACACAATCTAACGGAACTTAAGAAAATGAAAGTACAATGCAAGTTGACCGTGGAAGAATTACTTCAACTTAAGCCACAATTATGGAGACAATTAGCGAGCCAATTAGAATTAGGGCAAGAAAGGGAAGGAAAGGAAAAAGAGAACACATCTAAAATACAAATCCCAATGGATAAAGTGCGAGAGTTTAGTGAAGGTGACGAAGGCAATACCTGTCTGCCTGTCACTTACAATGGGTACATGACCAAGGCTATACTAGACACGGGAGTCGGGGTAGGAATTGCCACCAAGGAGATATGGGAGAAATGGGGGAAACCTGCCTTACAACCCACACGCATGAAGCTACAAATAGCAAACGGCCATGTGGAGAAACCCTTAGGAATATTGGAAAGAATCAAATTAACCACCTGTGGAGTAGAATTTGAACACGCATTAGCCATTTGTAAGTTTGAAAAAGCGGCCAACAACTACGAAATGATATTAGGGCGACCCTTTATGAGACAAATGCGGGTAGTGCAAGACTGGGGAAGAGATTCATTGTACCTACAACATCAAGGAAACACGACCAAGATAAACTTGCATACATTTGCTTATCGAGATGTCCCTCCGTTACAGTGGAATCCCATACACAAGGAGGAAGATGACCTATCCATGCATAGTGCTGGATCGAGCGATCAATCTTGGATGCACGAGGATGCTCAGTTATGGATGTGCAAAGAGGCGAAGAAGGAGGAGAATAAAAGACAACAGTGGCCGATAGGGCATCCTAACTACCGAACAGTAGAGGACCCTGATTACATGCCTCAAATCTTTCCTGATGAGACCTTTGAACCGCATGGATGGATGGAAATCTTAGCCACCTTAGATGTGTGTGTGAACGAGGAAGTTTTGACAATGAACGAGTCCATAGATGAGGAAGGCTATGATGTAAATCTTTATATCATTGTTCTTCAAGAAGTAGAAGAAGGGGAAGTTTTGGAAAAAGAATGGAAAGAGGAATATGAGAGTATAGAAATGGAACCGGAATTCGACTCCGAAGAGAGTTACCTAGACACCATTCAAAGTAAAGAGGGACAACAACCAACAAAGATCTTAGCAATTGAAGCTGCTCCCATGGTACAAGAACAAGTGGAAGACATGAGTAAGACGGAACCAAACCCTGATCTTTTTGAAGTTCCTGAACATTTTAAAAAATATGAAGTAGAAGAAAGAAAGGTAGCCATTCAAATGCCTAAATGAGAGGCTTAAGATGGAGAAGCATATGACAACAAAGAACAAACGAAAAAGATTGTAGTAACCATGGAAGACGGAGAGGAGCGATGCACATACATAGGCAAAGATGTATCAATTGAAGAGGAAGAAGAACTCATACAACTTATCCAAGAATATAGAGATGTATTCGCATGGACATACAAGGATCTGAAGGGTGTCGAACCCAATATTTGTTCTCATCAAATACCAATGACGGCAGACGCAAAACCTTCTAAACAACGTCCTTATACATATAATGAGGTTTATGCAGCCAAAATTAAGGAAGAAATTGACAAACTACTAGCTGCAGGATTCATATATGAGATAGAACACACCGAGTGGGTTTCGCCTTTAGTGGTTGTGCCAAAGAAAAATGGAAAATTGAGGGTGTGCATTAACTTGAAAAAGGTCAATGCAGCCACCATACGTGATAGCTATCCATTACCCATCACAGACCATCTATTGGAAAGAGTAGCAGGAAAGGAATTCTATAGCTTCTTGGATGGATTCTCCGGATACAACCAAGTAGCTATTGCTACTGAGGATCAACATAAGACCACATTCGCAACCAAATGGGGAATCTATGCTTTCAGAGTGATGCCTTTTGGACTCACTAATGCACCTGCTACTTTTCAATGATTGATGTGTCATGTTTTCAAGGAATTCCTGAAGAAGAGCATGGAAGTATATGTAGACGATCTATGCACATACTCAAATCAAAGACACGAACATATTCCGGAGTTGAGGAAGATATTCGATAAATGTAGATAGTACAGAGTCTGCTTAAACCCAGAGAAATGTGCCTTCATGGTGAGACAAGGAAAGATCTTAGGACACATAGTCTCGAGGAACGGAATATCCACAGATGAGGACAAGATCAAGGTCATTTTAGAGCTTCCTAGACCAAAGAATGTGAAAGAAGTACAAGCCTTTATGGGACATTGTGGATATTACCGTCGGTTCATTCACATGTATGCCATAATAGCCAAACCCCTGTATGGTCTCTTAACTCAATTCACTTGGACTGAGGAGTGCGAGAAAGCATTCAATGAATTAAAAAAGAGACTTAGCACATCCCCAATTCTGAAAACGCCCAATTGGAACAAGCCGTTTCATATTCACGTAGTTGCGTCTAATTATGGGATTGGATGTATCTTAGCCCAACCGGTCGATGAAGGAAAGCTAGATCACCCAATTGCCTATGCGAGTAGACAACTAAATCAAGCGGAAAGGAATTATACCACTACTGAACGAGAAGGGTTAGGAATGGTCTACGCAGTGAAGAAATTCAGACACTATCTTTTAGCCAACAAGTTCAAGTTCTTCATAGACCATCAGGCCTTACTGTACTTGGTTAATAAACCCTGTAACACGGGAAGATTAGTAAGATGGTTCTTATTGTTAATGGAGTTTGATTTCGAAGTGGTAGTAAAAAAGGGAAACACGCATGTAAGAGCAGACCACCTTTCTAGGTTAACCCATGGAGAACCGCCAAGTGGAATACCCGATGATCTGCCAGATACTTATTTGTTCAACCTGGAAGTATGTCCCAAGTGGGGAGAGAAATTAATTCCTATACTCACCCATGGCCCACAACACTCAATCAATAAGAATAGCAAAAAGGAAATTCTTCAATCAAGAAATTTGCACATTATTGTTGGAAGTGTGTACTATAAGGAACCCAATGGAGTGTTGCTAAGATGTGCCGAGGAGGATGAACAAAAGCAACTAATTGAGCAAGCACATGTGAACAAATGAAGAACACACCAAGGAATGTATGGAACCATTCGGGAATTGAAACGATTAGGAGTGTACTGGCCTGACATGCCCAAGGACGTCCATGACTACGTGAGTAATTGTGCAGAATGCCAAGAGACAATTCCGGAGGATCATATGTCCATACCATTTTCAACCATAGCACCCAATTGGAGTAAAACATTGGTTAAATTTCTAAAGAACAGAGAACATGAGGAAGGAATAAGTTTAACTAGAAGACGATCCCTAGAAGAAATGAGCAAGGATTACGTACTTATGGGAAAACAATTGTTTAGGAGAGGAAAGGATAATCAATTACGATTATGCATACATGAAGGAGAGTATCTACCCATATTAGAGATGGCACACGCAGGTGCCGCGGGAGGTCATTTTTCGGCTGAGAGAACTGTCAAAATGATCCTCTTCGCCGGCTTGTGGTGGCCAACTCTACATATGGATGCGGAGACTTATGTACGAAGCTGTGAAACGTGCCAAAGGGCTAAATACCCAATTCGGAGAGATGACATGCCATTAAGACCTATGGTGTGCGTGAGAGCGTTCTCCAAGTGGGGTATCGACTTCATCGGACCCATCAACCCACCAGCCAAAGGATCTCATGCGGAGTATATCATAGTAGCCACAGATTACTTGACCAAATGGGTAGAAGCAAAAGCTACGAGAAAGAACGATGCTCAAACCACTGCTAAATTCCTTTTCGAGAATATATTCACTCGTTTCGGATTACCAATTGAGATTGTGAGTGATCGAGGAACGCACTTTCTTAATGAAGTAATAGAGTCACTAATGAATGAATTTTTAGTGATTCACAAGAAATCAGCCCCATATCATCCCCAAGCCAACGGTCAAGCGGAAAGTTCCAACAAGGTATTATGTTCTGTATTGACAAAGATTGTCAATAATGGAAGGTCGGATTGGGACAAACAATTGCATCATGCAATTTGGGCCTTCCGAGTAGCATATAAGACTGCCATTGGAACTACCCCATTCAATTTAGTGTATGGGCAGAACACTATTTTGCCGATTGATTTTTTGATCCAACCTTGAGAGTAGCCCAATAGTATGAATGGAACGGACATGAGTTATCCCAACAAATCTACCAAATCGAGAAGTTACATGAAATTAGGTTACAAGCAGTGGCAAGAATCTACGCAACCAAAAGAAGACAAAAGGCATATTATAATGCACATATAAAAGACAAAGGACTTAAAGAGGGAGACTTAGTCTTGGTGTACACCTTAAAACAACATGCCAAGAAATTACAAAAACGCGGATATGGACCTCTGATCATCAATAGAATCTCTACTAGTGGAGAAGTTAATCTAGCCACGCTAGATGGAGATATTCTTCCTAACTACATAAGTGGATGTAGAGTTAAAAGGTTCATGGAGCCATTGACGGATCAAATGTTAGCACGTCTAGTAGGTGCTCAAAATAGGAAGAAAGAGGAAGAACGGATTAGAGAGGAGGCCTGACAAGAAGCCCTAGAACGCATTAAGAAAAGGAAAGAATGGATTAGGCAGAGAGACGAACGATATTTCCAAGGCGAGGAGCCTATCCCTATGGCTAATTACCAAGTCCATAACTCTGATACAACGAGTGCTTGCTGGACACAACCGTACCTAAACCTAGGGATTGGCAAGACAGAGTACAAGTTGATAGACGCCTTGATAGACTCAGGAGGGACTTAGTTGCATATGAAATACCGTCATTAAAGATCTGCAATTAAGTATGAATTCCACAAGAGCCCAATTGATAGGAATTGGAGGTCAAACCCTAGAATGCATTGGAACAATAGTAGTATCCCTCCACCTAGGAAATTCCTCCATGGAACAAAGATTCTTAGTGTGCAAAGATGAGGATTTAATAGAAGATTTAATCCTAGGATAGGACTAGATCATTGAGAACAAAGTAAGCATCAACCTAGCTCAAGGCTATGTTTCTGCCAAGATCGGGCACAAAGAAATTTTCAGCGTATTAGCAGAGAAGCCTTTACTTCAACCAAAGGTAGTCGAGAGTTTTGAGAGCTGCCAAGAAAAGACACTGGAAAGTGATCCCAATCCTCATATCTCAGAAACCAATCTAGAAGACAGACAGTTCAAACTATACAATGTCTACAGAAGAATCGAAATCGCCACATTTAGGTGAGGAACAGCAAGCCACTAAGGAAACCAACTCTCCTAGGGCTCCTCACCCAGCCAAAAGATCACCATATTGTTCAACAAAAAGCAGATACTCGTATCAAGGGAAGGACAAATACAAGTAGGTACGCAAGGATCAGGTGCAAAACGAGAAGAAGTCAGCGCCCACACTTAAGAAGAAAGCAGAAATCAAAAAGTCAGCTACCACACCAACAGGACTCTTGCAAGTATGGATCCCCAAGCCTTTGATTGAAGCTCAGAGATCACGCCAACAGATATGGATTCCCAAGAAGGTCACATAGGCAGCTAAGCAGGCAATAAGCACTCAGGAGGATGCAATACATCAGAAAAAGCGAATGACCCAACCACATCAGATTCGTCCTAGAAATAAGAAAAGAACCGTCTGTACTACTAGAATGCTAATGGAAACAAAGAGAACACATGAAGCCCAAAGAATCAAAGCAACAAAACGACCTCTCTCAGTGGTCTCGAAATGGATTTGGAAAACCAAGCAACTGCAAGGAGTGGAAAATCGAATCAACAGAGATTCCCATTGCACTCATGAAGCCTCTAATGCACCTCAAGTATGCATAATAGGGCCACAATATGAGGCCAAGCATTCAGCACATGATGTACATTATAAAACTAGTGGTGCACATTCTCCAAGAGAAATTACATCTTATCTTCAACTCTCTTAGGAATGGACATACTATGTACATAAATAAATGCTTCGGCTATACTAACGATTGTTTTCTTTCAGGATAAGAAATAAAAAAATGTGGTAAGAGATCTTACTCATAGAACCATGGGAGACGGAGTGATGGAACGACAATAAACACTACATTGCACTACACAGCTACATGCTTTCCTTTGACGCTAATGCACTCTACCTGACAAGTGCAGATGGCTTCTGAAGACTCAGAGGCTACAATAGGAGGCACAGGAATTTCCTCCCCAAAGTCTCACAAAAGCCAAAGGACATTGGTTTAGAGAAGAGCAACCAGTAGGAGAGTATCTCTTCTTGGCGAACATAAAAATCATGGACACAGACCATCACTTTCTGATTATGTCCCAGGACTTCAGAGTATTGCATGAACTACCCTCTACAATCGACATAATGAAGAAAGCAGGCATTCATAAGTATTTTGAATTGCCCATATATAAGCCTGACTTCCAAAGATGCACGCAAGTCATGAACACCTTACAGCCGGCACTGCATGATCCATTCGTGCCCGAAGCCAGAGTAATGGATAAAGGAGGCGAATGGGTTGTCATACAATTTACACACTACTTAATTAAAGAAGCATTCGGATGGGAGAAGGACGGTGTCACTATGGTAAAGGAAGAGAGTCGTGGAGCAAAGACACGAACTTTTGTCAACATTAACAGAGTCGATATAGAAGAGGAAGTCAGACTAATTCACCGACACTTCTACTTTCCAAACATGAATCGATACACGGCTCCCCAAAAGATCATTGTTCAATTACTGTCCCATGCAATCAAGCAAATTGGCAATCAAATTAATCTGAGTCCATATGTCCAAGAAAGACTATTCGAGGCCAAAAAGCAATGGAATAATAAGAAGTTCCTCAACGGCAGCATTGCACTAACGATCTTGATTTATCATGCCTTGGGCATACGAGAATACTTGTAGGAAATGCCATCTTCGACTGCTCTTGCTCAGTACGTCAAAGTCGCTACAGTTCCTAAAAAGAGAAAAGGAGTAAAGATTGTGGAAGTGGCAGAATCTAGTTCTCAACCCAAAATGAGAGGCACGAAGAGACTCAGAGAAGTTAGGCAAGTGGAAGAGGAAGTCCCAACAACAAAAAGAATCCATGTGCTCCCTAAGACAACCATTGAAGGGCAAAAAACAATCACAGAGGAAGAATTGACTAAAGCCCTGGAAGAGACCAATCAATACACAGAAGGCCAAGTCAATTTACTGGTGCAAGGTCATCATTATCAATAAACCCAACAAGAAATGGAAGCGAAAAGAAAGCTCACCAACGTCCATCGGTACAGGGAAATAGGGCTGGACAATTCAAGCTCATCCTCGGATGCACAAGAAGAGCCCGACAATTCACTACTAAATGTAGATATTCAAAGTGAGTCCAAGGATGATGGACAATGGGCAGAGTTGAATGAAGCTAACTACAATGAAGAAGCAGTCAACATAAAGACGGATGATCACATTACACATCCTGATACGAACACCAAAAGTCAGGAAGCAGACCAGGAAGGTACGCACGTAATAAAACTTAATGAGACTTCCACTATTCGTATCAAGGAGGCTACACCACCGCGCGGAATGTCCATAAAGATACCAAAGGAGGAGCCTCAGAAAGAGAAAATAGAGGACGAGGAACCCTTCACACCAATACGAGTGGTGGCAGAACCCTCCCGCATGGATGTCACATTTCAAGGGAGTGCCACAAAAGCTATTAAGATGGATAAAGAAGAAACTGAACCACAAGTACATCTCCAAATCAGACAACCACACAACGAAACCATCCATGTGGAGCAAGGAAGAGATGTGCTCACAGGCGAAACTCCAAGCATACCAAGAACTTGGTTGAATGTAGACATTGCTCAACTCAAACCTGTGGTACAAGACATGATTAGAACCGCTCTAGATACGCAACAACTAATGCTTGAGGCTGATGAAGACTACGACCAAGCAATGAACGACAAACATGAGCTTCAAGAAAAGAGTAAGAATCTTTCAGCAGAATTGAACTTAGAAAGAGAGCACATCCGAAACAAAGAGAAAGAAGTCCAAGCAGCTAAAATGCAGTGCAATGAGTTAATGACCGAAAATGAACGTTTAAAAGCACAACTGCAAGAAGTACAGAGAAAATACGAAGCTAGCGACGCTAAGAAGGCGCGAATTGCTGCCCGGAGCAAAATATTGGAATCTCAGCTCAAAGTATATATGGAGGAAGCAGAAAACCTAAGGAACCGAAACAAGGAGCTCATGACAGCTCTTCTTAGTGATCAGCCAATAGAAGCTATCCAGGTCCTGAGAAGTGGAATTAAAGATCAATCAGAACCAGGACATTTCATGGGAAGGACGGACCAGGGCCAGGAACTATACATGAAGAAGTGCAAGACAATAATTGGCAGGTAGTAATCCTTCCGATGATAGCGTGCGGTGAAAAGAAAGTAAACAGGCTCAAAGCAATACAACAGGGTCACATGTGTGCAACCAGGACAAATCATAGTACCACAAGCAAGACATAGGTCACTGGTGGCGTGCGTGGCAACCCCACTGAATACATCAACCCAGATATGTGATATACGGAATACCAAGGGGCAAAATAGAAGCAAAGGACATAGATCGGATAAAATAACAAATTCTCTGATGGTCCTTATTGCTTCTCCGACCACTGGGTGCGTATATTCAAAACTCTTAAAGCAAGCCAAAGACAGAAGCAAAGGACAAACCTCGGATAAGATAACCAATTGTCTGACGGTCCTTATTGCTTCTTCGACCACTGGATGCTTGCACTCAAAAGACTTAAACAAGCAGCCAACAAGAAGGTAAAGCCTGTCAAGGGACGACAGAGACAAAGAGGGGGAGAGTGTTGCAGAGCAAAGGAGTAAAAGAGAAGGGCCCCAAAATTTTCAAATTAATGGGCATATTTTTCTTCTTCAAAGTCCTAGAGAATTCCCTCAAGCCATGTAAATGCACTAGAGGAGTCCTCTAGTTGCATAATCCCAATTTGTTGTAAAATATCCCTTGTAAACTAGTAGGAAATTCACCTTTTTTGTAATAAAGTGCCGGTCTCTTGTGTGAAAGGACCAAACTTAGGGCACATGTATATAAGTCACTTTGTAACTCTTTGTAGAGACTTTTTGCCATTGTGAACAAGGAGCTCTCCTGAATTTTCGAATTTGCCTCTTTCTTGCAGATTTCTATCTTCTCTTTGATCTTGTATGTGTGTGTAATGCTTGGAATGTGTGTGTAGGACTGTTGTCTACCCCTCCCCACTGTTTTTGAGCTACTGTAGTGTGTGTGTGTGTGTGAGCTTGTAGGAGTTGTGGTGTGAGTGTGGGTGTTTCTCGCCATTCACTAATTTGGCCATAACTTGAAGCAGAGTTGTCAGAATCGAGTGAAACTACTTTCACTAGATGCGTCTAGTCAAGAGCTTCGAAAGGAGTACCCTATTGACTATATTCGGAGTTCGGAGCTGGGAGAAATTCTTGATTTTCTGAAAACTGCTGTAAGAGGTATCACGGCAGGCACCTTCAGCATTTCAGTGAGTTTGAGAGGTGGATTAGTCTTTTCTCATGCATGCCAGTTTAATCACTTCATTTTCCATCATGTGTGCACATGTCTTCATACACTTGGTTAGGTCGTTCGATCGGATTGACATTTAAATGTGTGTTAATTTCCCACTATATGCACTTGTGTTGCAATAGAGGTACAGTCTCATTGGCATGAGTCCTTGAGTCTTCTTGACTCAAGTATACAGAAGGCTATATTTTGGGCAAAATGAAGCATTCTTCCTTTCCAAAGGATGGATTAGTTTGGGCTACTCAAAAATTGCAGCTTGTACATAGTGATGTCTGTGGTCCTATGCAAACACCTTCTTTTGGGAACTATCTTTACTTAATGACTTTCATCGATGATTTTTCTAGGCATGCATGGGTATATCCATTGAAGGAAAAGTCCGAAGTGTTTATGTACTTCAAACAATTTTTTATTTTGGTTGAAAATCTATCAGCATGTAAAATGGGCATCCTCCATTCTGATCGAGGAGGGAACATATTTCTTCTGACTTTAATGCATTTCTGGTTGAATGTGAGATAAAACATCAGTGTACAGTGTTGTATACACCTCAACAAAATGGACTTTCTGAATGAAAGAACAGGTCATTCATGGAGATGGCGAGGTGTATGGTCAAGAGTCAGGCTTTACCACATAGTTTCTAGCTTGAGGTTGTTATGTGTGTAGCATATGTACTGAATAGGTGTCCCACCAGAGTGTTGCAGTCTATCACTCCATATGAGGCTTGGCATGGTCACAAGCCATCTGTTGCTCATCTGCATGTTTTTTATTATCTGGCATATGCATAAGTGCTTGAACAACATCGCACAAAACTGGATGATAAAGCAGTAAAATGTATTTTTGTTGGGTACAGTTCTGAAAGTAAAGGCTATCGTCTCTATCATCCATAGACTAAACACATTCTAGTTAGCCGTGATGTTTTTTGTGGAAGATGCTATTCAGCCATTGTTTTCATTTACTAAGGAGACATATGTTAGCTCCAAAGACATGTATGATACTTTGTTGTCTCTTTTTACAAGTGGAAAATCTAGTGTTGGTCCTAATGAGGTAACTTCTCAACCTTTACAGGTTTCATGTGATGATGGAGATCATTCCATATCTGATACAGATTTACATGATGCACTTGTTGATGAGAGATCTCATATTGAGCAGGCAAAAACTATGCCAAAATGGTTGGTGCAGACCTTGCGTGATAGCAAACTAGATGCACCTCTGTCATATCGTACTCGGTGAGGCTCTCATAGTGCCTCTTTTGCATCAGATTGCTATGCTATGGCTGCTTCTAGTCTCTGTGATGAGATTGAACCTATTTTGTTTGATGAAGCACAAAATTCTGAACATTGGATGGTTGCAATGCAATCTGAATATGATGCTATCATTAACAATGGTACCTAGTCTTTATGTGACTTGCCTCATGGCAAGAAGTCCATTGGCACTAAGTGGGTATACAAGCTGAAGCATAAACTTGATGGAACAATTTATAGGTATAAAGCTAGACTTGTTGCAAAGGGTTATGCATAGGAAAGAGGCATTGATTTTGATGAAACCTTTGCTCCTACTTGGTGAATAACTATTGTTTGTAGTATATGTGCACTTGCAGCTCATCATGGTTGGAATGTACATCAATTGGACATTAAAACATCATTTCTAAATGGTGACTTGCATGAAGAAGTGTATGTTTTTCAGCCTCGTGGCTTTGTGCAAAAAGGGCATGAAAACTAGGTGTGCAAGTTAAAGAAGGCATTATATGGTTTAAAGCAAGCACCATGTGCTTGGTATGAAAAGATACATGCCTGTCTGATTGCACATGGTTTTGAGAACAGTCCAACTGAAAGCATCTTATACGTTAAGTGTGCTAATGATGTGCTTTTGATCATTGTGGTATATGTTGATGACATGTTGCTCACTGGTCCTCATGACATGCATATTGCTGATTTTAAGGCTGACTTGCATGCCTCATTTGAGAGATGTCTGATTTGGGGCATTTGCATCACTATTTGGGCGTTCAATTTATGCAAGTTGATGGTGGAATGGCTTTTTGTCAAACGAAATATATCGAGACATTCATGGCAGCATTTTGGCCTTGAAACCTATAATCCTATTGCCATTCCAATGGAGACAGGTTTACGATTGAGTTTTCATGATGTTGGAGATGCATTTGATGATGTTCTTTATCAGCAGGCTTTTGGATGCTTGATATACTTATGCATTACTCGGCTAGATATTCAGTTTGTTGTCTCACAAATGAGCAGTTTTATGCATTGCCCAGGTATCAAGCATTGGCAAATGGTTAAGCGCATCTTTCGCTACTTAAGTGGTACCCGGCTACTTTGATTGTTTTATCCCAAGGGGGGATCACTACCGCTAGATTTGCATGCTTTTTCTGATAGTGATTGGGTTGGTTGCTATGACACTCGTATGTCCACTAGTGGCTTTTGTTTCATGCTTGATAGCTCATGTACATCTTGGTTGAGCAAGAAGCAGCCTACTGTGGCCACTTCCAGTTGTGAGGCTGAGTATAGGGAAGCTTTCATGGGGATTGTTGAGTGTGTGTGGCTCAAATGCCTTATGGCTGATTTGGGTGTTAGTCAGTCTTCTGCCATCACCGTCTTCACTAACACTCAGAGTGCATTGGTAGTTCCGAGGAACCCTATGTTCCATGCTCACACTACGCACATTGAGGTGCATTATCATGATGTCAAGGAGAAGTTCTTTGCTAGGGAGATGAGCTTGGCATATGTGCCCACGCAAGAGAACATTGCAGAACTTCTCACGAAGGCTCTGCCTAGGGAGAAGTTAGAAGCTTTTCGCAAAGCTTTGGGCTTACTTCCTTTTGTGGATTGATTCCACATAGCTTGGCACTTCGTTGTACATGAGTGCCAGCTCCTTGTTCACCGCATCACTCTCGGGGGGATTTGTTGATATATTTAGGTAGTGATGTGTGTGAACACTCTAGGATTGTCGGGGCACTTTCTCCCCTCTTTAGGAGGTTTTTTCCCCCCGGCTTGTATATATGCCTATTGCCCTAACGGGCTACTTATCTTTGTACATTCTAGTGGTAATATTCAACATTGTGTGTTGTGCCCCAAGCTTCTTCTTCTTCCTTGTGCTATTCCCATGCTTCCGCAGACATCTCACTCCAACACAGTTTGTATAGATAGTTACATTTAAAGGAAGTTCTGACACAAAAAGAGATACTGATGTGGAGGGTTTCCTTCTAAGGAGTTCAAATCTATCAGAGCCAAACACTCCTAGCAAACATACGGAAGTTCAAATTAAGGTAACAAAAGGAATGGCAAGAACAGTGGAATTTGAGAAGGAAAGTCTACAGCTACACCATGTAGGTCTTGTCTTGCTACAGCGAGCCCTAAAGGTCTTGCTTAATATTACCATGTTGGTCTTGCTTAATATTACCATGTTGGTCTTGCGCGTTTTCTTTAGCCGAAACCGTTTCCGTTTCCCTAAGAAACTAATAATTGAAAGACGTTGTAGAAATTAAGGAGTCACAAGGACTTATTTTAGTAACAGATCAAGACAGGAATGAAGAAGAAACAAAGGAAGGAATAGAATGCATGATTAAGCTAGTGGAAACAGAAGAAAGAGAAGTAAAAGTTATGCAGGAAGAAAAGGAAAATCAACAAAGCATAGTAGAAGATATCTAGAATATTTTGGATGACATCTAGCATGAAGAGGGAATTAATGGCATAGCAATGAAGGATTTATCGAATCAAGAAGAAGAACAGGAAAGAACAAACGTAGGAGATGAGCAAGAGCATCAGAATAAGGATCAAGAGACTCAGGAGAGCAATCAGGAAAACTATGAAGATGAAAAAGAGGATCATGAATAGGAAGAAGACTATCAAGAAGAAGAACAATGTTCAGAAGCAGAAAAGGATAATAAAGAAGAAGTGGAAGATAGAAAAATAGAGGTAAAAAAGCAGGCACAGTCAGTAGGATTGAACAAGATTCCTAGAGACGTCAGAGGAACCTCTAGAATTATAATGAATCAAATTGAGAATGTAAGACCATCAAGCAGAAATATTATCATGTCAGGTATTGCAGCTAAAGTTGAGTCATCAAAGGGGATAAAATAATTGAAGGTCATAGAGAGCACAGCATAGATTTGCAGAAGAAGTAAAAGGGCAACAAAAGAAGATTGAATCCTCTCAAGAAAAATTCATAAAATTGGAAATAGAGGTGTTGAAGAATCACTCACAAATTTGACATACAGACAGACATAAAGACGAAGAAAGACAAAGAGAAGCAGAAACAAAGCATTCAAAAAATCAAACCTTAGTGAAGGGACAAATTCACGTCTATAATATACAGTGTAGAAGTTTCTAGAATTATCAGTTTGTTGAAACCCGGATCAAAAATTGTATATAAGAGAGCTCAGAGATATAGAGTATATACATAGAGGAAAGATAAGAGTCCCGTAAGAGACAAGGATAATGATATAGAAGACGCCAGAGATTGCGTATGTAGAGATGAATAATAGAGATTGCGTATGTAGAGATTGCGTATCTTTGTACATTGTGTGTTGTGCCCCAAGAGATGGTAAGGAATAACTACTCAGAGTAGGAGAGTTTTCCATAGCTATGAGCAAAGTGAGGCCAAGCTATTTTGTACACATCTTCTCTAATAGAAAACACATGTTCATGTGGAAGATTGAGCGCATTCTTTGTATGTGAAGAAATCTGAGTGATTTCATGTTACTGTGAAAGTTAGTTAACAGTTACAGTTTTCTCAGTAAATATTTTCCGGTACTTCTGAGAGTTAGATCTCACAACACAGTGTAAAGTTTTTCATGAGAGATAGCTTATCTTGAAGCCAGTAGTCTCAACTATAAGTTGATCAAAAGACTTCTGTAAAACGGGACATGTACACGGTATTGTGTCTGACTGTAAAGGACATCCAGAACTGATGAAGTTTTTCCTTAAACTTCAGAAAGAGTTCATTTACTGAAGGAAGCTTAAGTATTACTTTCTTACTTGATCAATAATCATTTGAAGCAATTACAAACAAAATTGCAGTTGGTTCCGGTAAGATTACAGTGACATTTCGGTAACAGTTCGGTGAAGTTCCGATGAAATTCTAGTGAGTTCAAAATGCATTTGTAAAGTTTTCAGTTTCAGAAAGTTTGCTAAGCTACTAATGATTATAGAGGTGTTCTAATATCGCTCTAGCTTAGTTCTTGTAACGTGGTGAATTCCGCAGTTGAGCTTTAGCTAATTAAGCTCACTCGTTGCGTTAACAAGTAGTACAAGAGCTCAACAGTTGATGATGGTTTATTAGAGCTCAACAAGTGACAATTTTCCACAGTCTTGTTAGTGAACAAGCTTTTGTCACGAAATCAACAGTGGTATCCGAGCAGAAAGGTTTTGAAGAGCAGAAAAGGTTTCTCAGAAGTAGAAACCACAGTAAAGATAGAAGAGAATTCGAAGAACTTTCACAAGAAAGGTGAAAGCTGAGATGATCAACAACAAACGGTATCAAGAAACGTTCCGAAGTAATTCACAAGGGTAAAGGTTTGTAAAAGGTAAAATCTTTTAACATTACACTCACTGAAAGTAACAGAAACAAGAAGATTATGGCAGATCATATCTCTATTGACAAATTGGACAGAGATAATTATCACGCATGGGATGAAGATATCGAAGATCACAGGTTGATAGCAAAAGTGCTTGCAGGACTGAGAGGAGATGAAAGGTGGAAACCTTTCGTACTCTCGACTGAACTTTCTTTAAATCATTTCGTACCAGATTTAAATCAGTTGCTTGGACTAATGCTAATGTTTGAGCAAGATTTGAAGACAGATGGAGATAAAGGACATAGTTCGGCTATGTATGCAAAGAATAAGAAGAAAGGTGATAAAGGTAAAGAAAAAGATGAAGAAGAGATGATTACACAAGCAAATTATGCAAGAGGAAGAGGTAATGCCAGAAGTAAAAGTAAAGGTAAAGGAAGAGGTAATCAGACTAACAACAAGAAGACTTGTTGGATCTGTGGATTAAGCAATCATTTGGCTCATGATTGCTGGCATAATTCTCAAGGATCAAGTCAGAATCAGAACAATAACAGTAGAGGCAGAAGTGGAAGATATCAAAGAGGAAGACAAAACCAGAGAGGCGGATATGGTAGAGGTGGAGCAAGAAGTTGGGGACAGAATCAGTCTCACAACACTACCTACTACAACTATGCGAATGATACGCAGAATGACAGTCATACAACGTTGATGATGAACTTGATAAGTATATCAGAGAATGAAGACCTCAAGGTATTCTATATTGACTCCGGTTGTTCAAATCATTTGTCAGGAAATATAGAACTGTTATCAGAACTTGAAGGAGGTATTTCAAATCATACAGTACAGACAGGTGACAACACAAAACATAATGTAAGGTCAATTGGAAAAGTAAAGTGTAAGAATGGAGCTGACCTACTAACAAATGTTTTTTATGTTCCAACAATCCCGAAGAAACATCAAAAAAATGGAGAGTGACATTAGACAACTAGAGCCAATAAATAAAATTATGCATACCTTTTATCAGGTATTTACCAAAGCTAATGAAGAAATAAACAGAATCTTGATGGAGGAAGGTCAATATAAAGCATAAGGGAGTACTTAAGAAAATCAAAGTGAAGAATTGAAGTCATTGAAGCAAGAAGTTTAGAAAAGATAAAAGAGGAATTAAAATATGCAAAAGATTTAGAGAAACAAGCAATCACACATGTTGCTACTGTTGGAGAATTCCTCTCCTATGCGTAGTGGAAAGTGTAGAAGACCTTCTTAGGATAAAGACCTTCACCTACAGCTGAACCTTAAAATGAAAACTGGTATCAACTGAAGAATCCAATGAGCTTGAGACTTTGGTCCCTCAAAGTAGACACTAATAGCTTTTGAATGAGCTATCAAACACTCAATTTGGAGTAGTTTGGTTTGGCAACTCTTTGCCTCAAAAACAGGCTGCAATTGTAAAAATGGATACATATATTGAGAGATATGAGTCTCGCAATCAGACCACCCAGAAATTGGTGAGCGGCTGGACATAGTCTATGATACTGAAGAAAACGAAATGACTGAAACCAAATGAACTACCTACAAGGGGACTTCAGCGCCTTCTTCCTTTGTTCTTGAGTGTCCTCCCTTGCCTCGTTTGTAGCCAAATGACCATGAGCTCTCACGATGAATTTGAGAGCTCTTCTTCATAACTCCTCCACTACTTTGAGCAGCCACTCTTCTCTTGCAATTCAGTTTTTGGATTTGATTCTCTTTTGATTGATTCTCTTTTAGCCTCCACTACTTACTGAAGTAAATGCTTCCATTTTTCATTTTTGTATTTTCCTTCTATTTGAAGAAAAATCTTTTTTGTAGAATAAATATGACCTTGCTCCTTTATTTTTTTACACTCCCCCTCAAGCTCACATGTGAGCTTGCACCTTCAGCCATATCCTGCAAATTGATTTCATCCTTGAACCTCTTTAGTTTAGAAGCATCTAGGGACTTTGTAAACATGTCTGCAACTTGGTCATTAGTTCTAATGAGCTTTATATCCACATCCTTGCTCAAAACTTTTTCTCGAACATAATGATAATGCACTTTTATGTGTTTACTTCATGCATGAAACATTGAAACGTTTATCAAGTGAATGTTTGATATGTTGTCACCATAAATTGGAATGGTCTCTACCTCCACATCAAGATCAACCGAGAGCTTCTTAATCCACATAGCTTCACAAGTTACAAAGGCCAAACCTCTATATTCAGCTTTCATTGATGATGGTGCAATAGTAGGTTGCTTCTTCGAGCTCCATGTGATACGTTTTCTGTCTATCATGAATACATAACCTGAAGTGGATCTTTTGTCTTCCTTCAAACCATCCCAATCAGTGTCACTAAAGCCCTTCACCTACAATTCTTCATCATATCTTTAAAACAAGGCATGATTGACTATTTGCTTCACATATCTTAACACTGGTTTGGCCGAATTTAAATATTCAATTGTTGTAGTTTGCATAAATTGAGAAAGAACTCCAATGATATAACACAAATCTCATCTTGTGATTGTAGCATAGATTAATGAACCTATAATACTTCTATACATAGTTACATCATGTAATTTCTCTCCATCATTTGAGCATAGCTTCACATTTGTGTCCATAGGTTGAGTGAGTGGTTTGCATTCACTCATTCCAAATCTAAAAAGAACATCCAACAGGTATTTTCTTTGCATCAAGTAGATGCCATCTTTCCCATTGACTACCTCCAAGCCTAAAAAATATTTAAGCTCACCAAGATCTGAAATTTTAAACTCCTCGCCAAGTTTCCTTTTTATCTCTTGTATTCTTGCAACATTACTTCCTGTTATGATGAGATCATCAACATATATGCATATGCATACCTGCTTGCCTTCTTCTTTCTTCATGTAGACAGAAGGATCATCACTACTTGGACTATACCCACACCTTGCGAGGTACTCAACCAATCTTTGGTTCCAAACATGTGGTGCTTGCTTCAGCCCATAGAAATGCAATGACTTCCTTGAGGCATGTGGAATCGCTCTGTGTTGTCAATGTGCTTTCTACCCACCTCTTGGTCTTCATCTAGACACTCATCATACCATTTATATGCATTCAAATGAAATTGACATGAGCATCATCCTTCTCCACTGCTATGCAGTGCTTGAACATCTTCAATGAGCATGCTAATATGGTACATGTAAAAAACATTTGCATTAGAATTGCTTTCCCCATCCTCATCATTGCTAAAGAGCTTGATGAGCTTCATGATTGATTTTTGTGGCTTTTGATAGGGGTTCACAAGTGTCTTGTTCCCGACCACATGCCTTAGCTTCTTTGTTAGAGCAAGGAAGCCCATTCTCATTATAGTGCTCCCTTACATGTTTTTTATTGACCTCATCATAATATCCAATAGTCAAGCACTCAATTGTACTCGCAAAGTGGTGGCGCGGCATGTGATTAACGTTTTCCTTGACTCTGCATCAATGTTCAAGAAAACATTCCCAAGCTCAAGGACATGAGCAATCATGAAGTGGTAAGAGGTCTTCCAAGATTCAATGATGCTGGACTACATGAGTTTTGTGAAGCATGCCAACTAGGAAAGCAAACTCGACAACCATTCAAGAAGAGCAACTATGTGGCAAGGAATGTGCTCGACTTGATGCACACAGATGGATGGGGACCATCACAACAACCATCGATGGTTGGTAATAGATATTTTGTCACTTTTATTGATGACCATTCAAGAAAAGTATGGATGTTTTGCATAAAATGAAAATGAGATGTGTTCTCTATGTTCAAGAGATTTAAAGCACATGTTGAAAAGGAAACAAGATGGTACATAAAGACTTTTGAGGTCTCATGGAGGAGGAGAATATTTCTCCAAAGAATTTTTCATATTTTCTTTATGAGAATGGCATCAAACGACAATTTACATGTAAGTACATGCCTCAACAAAATGGAATTGTTGAAAGGAAAAATAGACATATCACAAAAGTTGCAAGATGCATGCTCAACGAGATGAAGGTTCCACTAAACTATTAGGTTGAAGTAGCTAGTATGGTTGTTTATTTGATGAACAAGTGCACAATGGTTGGAGTGCATAATTTAACTCCCGATGAGGTTTATTCCGGTAAGAAACCTGACCTTACACATCTCAAAGTTATTAGATGGGTGTGTTATGTTCTCATTCCTCAATAACTAAGGACAAAGATGGAGCCAAAGTCAAAAAAATGTATTTTCATTGGATATTCATCGGAGCAAAAGGGATAAGGTGCTACAATCTGGTGACAAAGGAGCTACGAGTCTCACAAGGTGTGGTATTTGATGAGCTAAGACCATGGTTTGGAGACAAAGGGATAGAGAAGATTCTTGAAGAAGATTATGAAGATGATGAAGGTGTTGTCCAAGAAGAATCAACAAACAAGCATTCAAATGTCGTTTCTCATGTCCTCTTTTTGTGGCATTGGGAAATCATTGAAAACATCCACAAAGTTCTTGGTTCGGTTTGGGTAGTCATGAATAACATGCATATTTCCCAATTTGTCTAGATAATCTTCTCCTTCAAATTTCACCCCAAGTATCAAGAATATGGTACCTCCATGAGCACTTCTTAGCTTGACTACAATTCTATTGAGTCTATCCAAATATACGCTGTCTCCTTGAGCATTGATCAATGTCTATCAGAGGGAGGTACAATACTTTCTCTAAATTATGGGCATTCTCTCTTCAATCATCATAGGGATTTCTATATTTTCTTGAATGGTACATGATAACTTCCTTGTTATCTGAGTTACTTAAAAATTCACAACTAAAGTGAGTTGTGTGGTTGTGTAACTCTCACATCTATTCATATCCTACTTGCTAGAGACCTTCTTAGGCCTATAAATCTTCATGAACTAAAGCATATGCATTTTAAGTATTCTTATTTCACCTCTCTCAAGAACCTTTTGTTTGCTTTCACAAAAAGTTGAATCATTCAACGACTTCAAAATTATTTGAACTTATAAAGGAAAATAAAATTTGAATTTCAAGGCCGTTCAATGGAATACCTATTCCAATTATTTTGAATGGCTCTAGCCTCAAGAATTGGCTTGCATCATGATATATTTCTTCCGCAATAAAGTTACATTAAGTTTAACAATCAATTTGATTTTTTTTCCATCACTTGATGTCTTGTGGGCTTGGCCTCCTTTGATTTGTCTTGCTCCAGTTGTTCAACTAAGCCTTCAACTTAAAAAATATTTTTCGACATTATGGACTAATTTTAACCAAAGAGATAGGTCCTACCATTAGGTTTGAGCTACAACCACCCTAGGATTTTAGTCATGTGATAATCATCTATACACCAATACCTCTTGAATTTGGTTTCTTTTCTTTACATTCAATAGTTCCACATCACTTTATATTTATTTTCAACACTTAATGTTCTTTTGAATTTCAATTATATTCCTATGCAATGACATTGAATTAGAGAATTGTCTCAGGTTCAAGAATTGATTTGAGCAGATGTATGTGATGCAAATGAGGTATACTTATTTGGGAATCAATTGGATGTACAGGAAAAAGTGTTCAAAGAAGTTTGGGGCTAAGTATATTATAACATGGTGGGGTATGATAATGGATGATTTGAGGGTTTGATGAGTTTAGGTTAGGGTTCAATGGGGGCTTTTGATGACTATTTGATGAAGATTTGCTTCTTATATTGATAAGGGTTAGGTTTGCTTCTCATATTGATAAGGGTTGAAGTTCAATAGTTGAAGGTTCAAATTGGCTATGATGAGGATTAAGAGTTAGGTTTCTCAAGGCTGAATTTCAGTTTCCTTTAAAATATAAATGGGTGCAAAGGAAGAAAAATTTTGATGCGGCCTTTTGGGGAGTTTGAGTTTATTTCTTTGAGGATTCAATGTGGTTTTTACAAAGTGTTTGAGGTAGGACTTCTTGGGAAATAATAATGTACAAAAATGGTTGGGAATCTAATGGGCTCATAACATGTGAGAGTGTTTTTTGTTGACTAGATTTTGAAATCATCTTAAGATTTTGATGGGGAATAAGGGAGACATCAATGAAATATGAATTGTAAACTTGATGTCTGATTGAATTGAGGATGGGGTTCATTTAAATAGAAAGAGGAAGTTTGAGTGAATAAAGAGGATGGGGTTTGGTTGAATGAAAAAGACAGAGGGATTAAAAGTTTGAAAATATGTGGAAGTATTGAAGATAGGATGAATCCTCAATGAGGATTATAGAGAGTTTGATTCTCAATGTAGGGTTTGATCGAAGAGTTTGGAAATAAATAGATGAGGTATGAGATATGGACATGGAAAGGATTGCATGTTATGTAGCTGAAGATTTGATTGTGAAAAATGAGAGTTTAGTTGAAAGAAAGGGGTTTCATGGCAAAAACGAGGGTTTAGTAATCAATTTGAGTCATATGTTTGAAATGTATTATTAGGATTCAATTGACTTGTGAATGGGGGAGTCGATGGGGTATTAGGATCATATGGGCATCAACACAGAAATTGATTGTATTATTCTAATGAGGATATGATTGGAATCAAAAGAGAATTTGATTGCATTAATCCAATGAGTGTTTGATAAACATTGGATATGGAGGTGTATTAATCCGATGAGGGTTCAATTGTCATCATAGATTAATGATTTATAAAACTTGACGGCTGAAATAAAATGGAAAGGATTTGATTACTATCATGAGGATTTGATTATTCACATCTATTATGAGAACTTTATATATGTCAAAATTATGAAGAACTAATATATATTTTATGGGCAGTTTGGCAAAGTTCCTAGTGGAATCAATCAATTCAACTCATAAAGGAATTAGCCAATGTCAATTGAGGGCTCAACGTTTTTTCTGAGGATTCAACCACTTTTTATTGTAGGGTTTGAACTTATTCAAGAAGGATTTGATGTATAAACTTTGAGGTTTTGACCTATAACATTTGATGGTCTACGTTCTTGTAGGACTTGATTTATAAAGCTTTGAGGGTTCAACCTCTTGTATGGAGATTCCATCCTTGCTATGAAGAGTCAATTTTTATGTTATGAGGGTTCAATTTGTCCCTTTCAAGATTCAACCCTATCTATGAGGATTCAATCAATGCCCTTGAGAGGGTCCAATCTATCCTTTGAAGGGAAATTGATCAAAGCAAAGTCATAAAGGAGTCAGGACATGGAGGATTCTAAACAATTTTATACATGAAGGTTTGTCTTAAGTGATGAGAGTTCAACGTATGTAAATAGAATTAAATATCTTGAAATTGAGGGATCAATATTCCCAAATGGATGCTTGTGTTGATGGATCAATCCTTTGAATTATAGGATTCAATATTTTCCAATAATATGTAGAATCAATCAAGTTGTATTGATAGGGGATTTGATCAAAGTTGGTTGATAGATGAATCAAAAAGAATTATGTTAGGGTTTGATCAAAGTCAAAAACAATTTAATAAAAGTAACATGAGGGTTTGAACGAGGTTTGATCTATTTAGAGGAATTTATCCATTGAATTGAGGTTTCAACCTTATCACTAAAGGAATTGATCCCTTGATATTGAGGACTCAATCACTTGAAATTTAGCATTTAATTCCTTGAAATTAAGGGCCATATCTTTTTTTCTTGAGGTTTTGACTTTCTTTTACTTTAGTGTTTGAATTTTTTAGAGGATTCAACCAAAGTCATTTAACTATCTCATCATCATTATGAGGATTCAATCATGTATGACTTTTCTGAGGGATTGTTGGGACACTTGGAGGATTCAAAGATGGTATTTTTTGGAGCTTAATGAGTTGAAAGGTAATGCAACCAGACAAGTTCTTGAGACCAAGATCCAAGGCAAAGATGTTACCGTTAGTGTCCATGTGAAAGGAAAAGTTGCCACCGAACACTTTTGTATATGTTCTTTAATAAAAGATAAAGTGGCTTGGTCATCCATAGACTCTAAGTTTGACCGCAATTGTAACACCTAAGAAATTTGTGTTCATGCTCCCCGTTATTGTGTGTTCTATGTGTATTCTATAAGCCCAGTATTGTGTGTAGCATCTAGAGCTCAACTTTCTACTACGAGAGTATCATCGTGGAATTCGAGAAGGAGACTCCGTTGAGGTGCATCACCATCGCATCATTTCACTAGTATCAGAGCATTCCCACCCAAAAGCTTTGTTTCTTTTGTGTGAGCAAAGCGAGCACCTGCCCACCCACCCAAGGCTTTCGAATAAGGTGGTGACCAAGGCATAGACCTTGGCATACCTTGTCATCTGAGTCACAAAAGTCACCATTGGTGCCATTTTCTGTGCATGAGGGAGGACCTCAATGATCAAGGAAGATGGAGGTTTCTGATACTTCACCCATCCCAGTTTGTTCCCCTTGGACCTCGCTTAACCGACAATCTCTCGCCACTAAGCTACACTCTTGTGGTGCTTGAGGAAAGGGAAAGACTAAGGTTCACATTACCTTGAACATGTTTTGGGCCCTCAAATCTTCATTATTTGCTTTCAAAGCTTGTTTTGAAATATTTTTGGGGTGATTCTTGGAGCCATTTTTGAGTATGTCCACACATAGTTCTCTTTACACTGGTTCAAGAAGATCAAGAAGAGTTTTCTTTGTACTTATCCAACAATGAATATTCAGCTTTGGGGCTATTTTTTCAGCCACACTAGTAAATCTAGAGGTCTCTTGAAAAGTGTTCAATCGTGGTGGGCATAGCCACCACAAGATTATGTAGGTTTTTGAGCCTAAAGAACAGAGTTGATAGACACTTGCAAGTATTTTTGGCCAGTGTTTGGGCTGTGAATTCAACTTTTCAGTGCCATCTTATTGCATATATTGAGCACATACACACTGTGTATGCTTTTGTGGATATCACTTATGTACGTCCATGTGGTCATTGATATAGCAGTTATGTTTTTGCATAAAGCCTTTGATGTTGATGAAGAAAGTCGTGGTGAGGTTTTCTTAATTGGGAAAGACCCACATGTTGGGTGTCTCTTCAATGATGCAGGAGGAAGACTTACCCAGCCTCACCATAGGAGATGTAAGCTAGTTGTTCATAGGCACTCGATAAGCCTAGTTGGCTTCTTACAGTTAATTGATTATATGCAATGGAGTTTGTGATTCGCTATGCAGGTTTACTTGTTTGTGCTTGCAATTTTATGAAATTTTAACATTGGCCATATGCTCGTTTTGTAGAGAGGACTCTGGCAAAATTTTTCTAGATTTTTGGTTTTGTCAACTATAGAGTGGTCGATTTATTCCTTGATAGAATTATTGGTGTGAGCACATTTATTCTCACATAATCCTTTTGGTTAGTCATTATTGCTCATTAATCCATTTTCTTGGGGAGACTCTTTTCAATTTTTCCTAGAATCTGACGCTTGGTCATACTTTTTTCTAGGCTTAGTGGTATTTGGACTCTTATAACTCCATTATCATTCTAGTCTATTCTCTATCATCATGGCATCAAAGATCTCAAGCACATCTGGTGGATTAGGTTCTAGTGTTAGTGTTCTAAGGAGGGGTTATAACTTTCAGGGCAAAGACCATTTTTAAGATCAAGAAATTTGATGGCACAAATTTTGCTCTATGGAAGAATCAGATTAAAGATGTGTTTATTTAGAGGAGGCAATGGAAGCCACTAAATGGAATTTCAAAAAAGCCTATTGACATGGATGAAGATTATTGGGATGAAATGGATAGGTCTACCATTCAATTGCACCTAGCAGATAATGTTTACTTTATAGTATTGGATTGTGAAAGTGTAGAGGATCTTTGGAAGTATTCTATTCACAAGAATGGTACTTGGGATTTAGTAACTTTTCTAGAGGACAAGAAAGCTTTACTATGTAAATGGGTATATAAGTTGAAATTCACATCAAAAAGTGCTTCTCAAAGTATAAAGCACGACTTATTGCAAGGGTTTTAAGCAACAACAAGGTGTTGATTTTAAGGAAATCGTACGTCTGGTGGTCAAGGTGACTACCTTGCACATGTTGCTTGGATTCATTGCATTGAAGCACTTAGATCTAGTCCAAATAGATGTGAAAATTGCTTTCTTGCATGGAGATCTTAAAAATGAGATCTATATGGAACAACTAGAGGGTTACATAGTTCTTGGCAAAGAAAATCTAGTTTGTAAGCTGAAGAAGAGCTTATATGGACTTAAATAGTCCCCTAGACAATGGTGCCAAAATTTTGATGCCTTTATGAAGTCTCAAGGCTATATTCAAAGCAATGAGGATCATTGTCTCTACACAAAGAGATGCTCAGATGGAAGCTTGATATGCTTGATACTTTATGTCGATGATATGTTGATTTCCATGAACTCCTCTTATGGTTTCTCAATTCGCAAAAAGAAGTTGAGTGAGACATTTGGTATGAAGGATTTTGGGGATTCCAAACATATTCTTGGCATGCACATTACTCGTGATAGGAGCAAAAGATGCATATGCTTGTCTCAAAGTAAGTACATATCAAAGTACTTCACATTTCAATATGCACGGTGAAAAGGCATTGAGTACACCTTTACCCACATATGTGGAATCGAGTAAGGATCATTGCCCCAAATTAGATGAGGAAAAGGAATTCATTATCAAAATTCCTTAGCAATCTGTTGTTGTTCATCTCATGTATGCTATGGTAGCTACGAGACCAAACATTGCATTTACAGTGGGAGTTGTGAGAAGATACATGTCTAATCCTACCAAGAAGCATTGGGAAGCAGTTAAGATGATTTTGAGATATCTGAGTGGCACTAAGGACAAGTGTCTATGCTTAGGTAGAAGAAAGGCATCCATCATTGGTTACACAAATTCTAATTATGTTTTTTGTGTAGATAATTGAAAGTCTATATCAGGGTAGATTTTTCATTTTGTTGGAGGTGCTATCTCTTAGAGATCTCATCTTCAAGAATGTACAGTTGTTTCCTCCATAGAAGTAGAGTGTGTTGTAGCAAGTGAGGCATGTAAGGAAGTATTGTGGGCTTTCTCATCTTGCTTGTGATATGGGTCTACCTCAGCATGTACCTCGTTTACTCAAAGATAGTCAGAGTGACATTGCTTTGGCTAAGAATCCAGTCTGTCATGCAAACACCAAGCACATTGAGGTGAGGTATCACTTCACTAGAGATTGCTTAGCCACTGAGCGCATTATTCTTGAGAAGTTTCATACTCGACATAATGATGTTGATGCTTTGACCAAAGCTCTACCACAGGATAGCTTTCGACATTCTTGTCACTCGATGGGGGTTACTTGATTCATGATCTTACATAGTTACTTGTCTATTATGCAACATACCCATCAGGTGGGAGATATGTTCTATATACTTACACTCAAGTATTCTTTATCATTCTTTATTTTTCTCCCATAGTCACTTTGGCCATATTGGTCTTTAGTGGGAGATTGTTACAGTTAGTGTCCATGTGAAAGGCCAAATGGCCGCCAAAAACTTTTATATATGTTCTTTAATAAAAATAGTAGTGGCTTGGTCAACCACATACTATAACTTCGACTACATTTGTAACACCTAAGATATTTGTGTTCATGCTCCTTGTGTATTGTGTGTTTTCTGCATATTCTGTAGGCCCTGTGCAGAGTACTGTGTGTAGCATCCAAAGCTTAATTTTCTACTATGAAAGTATCGTCATAGAGCTCTCGAGAAAGAGCATCCACCATGGTGCATCATCATCGCATCATTTCAAAAGATCAAATTTTAAATCAAGAAGTATCCAAGAATTGAAGGGAAAATAGGATTCATATACCTTGCAAAGAAGGTCATTACTCTATAATAGAGATGTCCTCTAAAATTTGAGAATTTTTCTATTGTCTTTATAAATTCTAGAAATGCTCTTTGAGAACTTTAAAAGTTCTTTAAATTCTTTAATTTCAACTCCTTTAAATTCTTTAATTTCAACTTCTTTAAATTCTTTAATTTCAACTTCTTTTGCCCCCTCAATGGAGCTCATGAGTGGGATGTGTTCCTATTCTTTTGGGATAAGTCTTTATATTCACTTTTTGAGGCTCATTTGTGTTTTTAAAGTAAAGAGAAGGCATGGAGAGGTGGGGAAAAAGATTTAGAAAGGGAGAAACAGTTAAATAAATCTCTATATTACTCCATATGCCTAAACTTAACCCTAACTATAGCTATGTACGAACATGATGATAGTGAACTTCAAGTGTGTGAATATGCAAGGAAACATTTAAGAACAAACTCAAATAATGTTCTTATCTTGCACTCATAGTTTCATACCATCATGTAGATTTTCATGATCCCTAACAATGGGTGCCAAATAGTTATTGTTATCCTCATCAAGCGTGATGGATCACTCTAGAATTTCAACTTATATATTTGCCTCTTGATAGGGCATATGAAGACACAAACCAAGAGATATCCCGAACCAAAGAGAAACAAACAATTATAACAATGAAACACACGAGAAGAACAAGGAAATTGATCCTAGAAGATATAATATAAGGTAAATAAATATATAGAGAAGCTTTACCATGATTTTTGCTACTAACTATTCAGAGTGCAATTACTTACTAGCATAATTTATTATAGATGTACTATGTAATATGTAGTATATATTTTTATGTACTATCATTTATGTATTTTGTATGTGCTATGTAATATGTATGTACTACCTATTATGTATCATGTTTGAGTGCAACATGTATATTGTGTACTACATAGTAAATATTAATTAGTATAGTACATATTAATTACTACATAGTACAAATTGATACATATAATATGTGACATAATATATTCATGGTATCACATATTATGACTCATTGATATAAATTCAATATTCCTTGAGTGATTATTGTTCTCATAGGTTATATGGAAATTATATACAATTGAAAGGAAAAATAAAATGTCAATTTTCTCAATTTCAAAAAAAAAAAGAGAATTTCTAGTAGAGATATTGCATGGTTGAGACCCATAAGGATGATGCATGTGACATGATGTTGCTCCAAAGTTTAGTGAGTTCAATTTTTCAACATTACTACTTTCAAGATAAAAAACATTATTGAATGCTTATTTTGAAATATTGCTAATCAATCATCTTGATTCATGCACTGTGCAAAAAGAGATGGCAATACATCTCCTTTCGCAAGAATATAGTGCTAGTCCTTGTGAAAAAAATTGAGCACATTGTGCCCTATTTTCTACATTGTGCTTGGAGTGGTTGGTGTATTCAACTACAATCTGCACCTTTGGAGAGTAGTGGTCATTCAACAAAGGTGCACTAGGTCAATGTTGGCTATATTAACATTGAGAAGATGTATTATAACCACCATTTTGATAAAGGACCTTGATTCATACAGCATGTGTTATGAGGAGTTGATCTTGCTATAATTCAACACTAGATAAGCTCGTACTTGCAAACAATCCATTGTACCTACATTAGCACGATCTCATGTAGAGACATCCACTAGTCATGTACCATGGCATGTTCAAATTGATCCAATCATAGATAATGATGATGATAATTCACTTGGTAGTCAATCAAACACCTCTACGAGCCGTATCATAAATCATGTTATACTATGGTGATAGTGACTTTCAACACTTTAGAGTTGACATTTGTATTTAGTTTTGGTATTTACTATTTCATCGTATCATGTATCATTTACATGTTTTATGGAATTGATGCTTTGATCATTGTTCATTGTCTCGCCATTTATGAATTGACTATGGCATTTCAATTTTGTATTCACTATTTGGTACTTTAGCTCCTTAGCTTTATGAATCGACTCTTTAATTCCTCTATTATTGTGTAATGCATTATGCCAAACGAGATTCGTGGCCATGAAATGTAACTTGGAAGTTCGGAAGTTTTTGACATGGACAAATGTGGTGTGGTACTTAAATTGCTATATGCTTAAACCATGGAGTCAAGTCAAAATTGGATTCTTCACTTGTCTTCGATGATGGATCACTGATGATTGAATGTTATCATGTGTCATGTTTCAATTCTAATTATTAATGGTATAATGGCATTAATGATTAGTAGAAGTTTTGATAATTGATTGATTTATGAGAATTCCTAATACCTATTATCATGTGAGACTCTATCAATGGATGTATATGTCTGTGTGTGTACTATCATCTATGTACAAAAATAACTTCAATACAACATAACAAGATACCCAATGTGTAAAGGACATTCCATAAGAAACATCCTCATGTCAACTAATGAGGTAGCAAAATAACTACATCATCACTCAAAGATATGTTGATGAAAGCCTAACGAACTACACACACGTTCATGCGTGCGTGTGCATGAGTGAGAGAGTTTCATTGATAGATTTGGATTGTGCTTTACCCTCGAGTATTCTGGACAAGATCACAGGTGATTTCTCATAGACTTGGACCATTGTAAAATTCATTCCTAGATGAAACACCTATTTCCTAATTGGCAGCATCACTTATGCCGAGATATTGGCATAGCCCCGAAAACCATCACCCTCTTGGTCTTTTAAACTCTTATTTCATGTTAATAGGACAAGATGTACCATGTGCTCTACCCCAACAGTTCGAATAAGTTGTTGAAGCCAAGCTCAATAGGATGCTTTTCCTATACCCATGACTTACAAAACCACATCCCTCCACAAGGCAAAGCAATCCCGATGGACAGCATACCTTGCAACTATTCCTTGAAAAAGGCTCAAACACTTTCATCGACTTAAGGAACATCACACAAAACAATGTGATTTCATATACTGATGTAGTTCTGACAAAGAAGTCAAACACTAAATAGTACAGAACAGTCCTGAGAGTATTAAACACATGGTACGAAATTCCAAGCTGGTAAATAAGCATCATCTTCATAAGCAGTATAATGAAGAAGCTCACATGCTAGAAAGATCAACAATCGTTTCATATAAATTGCCAATATCTATCTCACTTTTATGCACAATCTGAACAATTGGATGTAAAATGCGATATATACATCTCCCACTTGGAAGAGGATGAATGGCAAAGGCTCCACTTATTTTACATAAGGAAAAACAGATCAATCCTGAAGACATCCTACATCGGTTTACAGAGGAAAAAAACTTACACTACAGCCATTATTGATGTGATTGACTGATCAAATTAAGAACTATAACAACACAAAGAACGCTCCAGCCATAGATTATTAAGCGGAGACAGGATCAAATAAATGCAGAACCACAAATAAATAGATTGCGAAAGAACTGCAGAGCATATGAGGCATCACCTTATCAATTACAAATCTAATACATCTTCTGAGTGAGTGATGAAAAAGTAAATAAACAAATAAAATGCAAGAGACAGGCTTAACTATACATTTGTATGAGTAGCTGCCCCAAAAAGAAATCATCATGAGAAATTAATGAATGACATGATTGCAAAATTGTCTTTTTTTATACAATTTTCTTATGATACATGGAAATCCACTAACAATCAGTACAACGAACTAGGATGTCATTTCTTTCAATGGCTTTAACTCTTCATCTATATTAGCTGTGTTCAGACCTGCATCTGCGGCAATGCCTTTCTCATCCTCTGATATTGCTTGCCCACCAGAATGAAGTAGTGGTGATCGCCTCAGCTGTTTATTCGTACTCCCTCCTTTTGTCATTCCCAGTGTATTATGCCCTGGACTTGGGCATGAATTGCTAAGGACAATCACAGAAGAAGAGCTCACCACCTGTCCCACACCTGCACTTGTGGCTTGGACGTTTTGTGAGGACACATTTTGTGTCTTTTTTCCATTTGAATGGGCAGCTGACATCTGTGAGAGAGAATTCGCTGCTTGTGACTGTTGCTGCTGCTGACTTCTTATTATGGGAGACTTAGGACGGAGTGCCTCGATTTCTGGTGTAGTGCCGACCAGATGGGGTGCATCCACTGGAGGGTTACCACGACCACCCTGCCATACTTTTCCATCTTCATCACCTACAAATTTGCAGTATGTCTGCCAGAGGTCATGTTAGCCAAGATAATATTACGGTCGACCTATTGCTGGTATTATGTATAAGATACTTGCCTGTGCATTGAAGTTGGAAGAAGTCAGATTCTTGCCAACAGTGATCCAACCAGCTCGGATATTGTGGTCTTCACCAAAGAGCTCAAGCCGCCGCTGTCCTAGAGCAAAATGCTCTATGATGTGATAAAGCTCCTCAGGTTTGGCAGTCGAACCTGTTAAAGCAAAAAGACAATCACTTAAGCAAATTTCTTTGAATGTAATTGCAAAGCAAGAGTGTACATCCTAGAACAATGCATAATCCATTTGATCATGTTCGGTTTAAAACTTGTAATGCAACATATGGCACCAGTGAGCATACCCTTAGGTTCAAGTTTCAATTACTGGAATTTACATAGAATGAAAAATGATGATATTGTATGCATCTCTTAACTAACCCTCCTGATTTTCTTTTTTTTCCCGAGATCTGTTATACCAACCGAAGTGGTCGCTCACTGCATTTAGCACTTCATAAACTGGTAATTCTTTTCTTTTGCCTACATTTCTATTAACTTCTCTTGCATGATAGCTTCTATGTTTTCCTCTCTATCTTTTGTTGTTATACTTATGGTTTCTCCATGAAGTACATTGCAACCAGGTAGAAGTTTGTACAACAGAGAACACTACCCTTCATTTCAAACTCCAAGATTTTCTTTCCAGGTCTTCTGTTTGTCTAAAAGCACGTGTGATTGACTCTCTTCTTGTAGGAAAATTCCCTAGTTGTACAAGCAGTTGATGAAACTCTCTCTCTTTATTTAGACAACGTAGCATATTTCAATAGCAGTCTTCACATATCAAGGTTTCTGGTGCTGTGTGACCAATTTCATGCATAGCAATACAGATTCATATATCGAGGCACCTCCTTTCAATTTTTTTGGGTGATCCTATCTGGCAAATGGGAGATGTAAACTTTCCCTTTCTGAAAGTTGATAAATCAGATCAGATGGCCATCAAGCATTCAAACACTTCCCTGGAGAACATAGTGTTCTCTTCTCATACACTTCATGTCATGGAAGCTTGATTGTGAGTCAAGACATGTCTGAGGATTATACATGAGGATCAATCCTTGTTCTGTAGCCGCCAATTCCTGAATATGTGCACCCCAAGGATATAGTCCCAAGTTCCAACCCCTCACTATGACTCTCTCTCCTAGGAGTCCTCATCAGCATGCACACTTAAGGGATCATCATATTAACCCTCTCTCTCTCTCATATTATTGAACAAAATACACAGTAGGTCGACATAATTGAACAACACACAGACAACAATCAACAACACAGTGTGAGATCCATTCATCCGAGTAAAAAATTGGAGAGCTGTCTACGCAATATGATGAGGTAAGTGATGTGAAATGTGAAGAATGAATCATCTGAATTGTGTATCATGAATGTGCATCAGCAAGCAATCAAGTGGAAGAACATGGATCCAAATCATGCTTTTAGGTATCTCCGAGGTCATTATGAGTAGCTTTATGTATATTCTTTCTTTTCCATCACATAAGTTCTGAATCAATAGTGGTTTCTACCCTAGTACAGCCAATGCGCTCCTCCAAGCTCCTCGCGGAGGTAGAACTAGCTCTATCTCAACCTATTTGAAACCAGACCAAGTACTCTTGAGATAGTTAATCCTTCGATGCACCAATTACCTGGGAGATACAAAGAGAACATGAGAGTTAGAGTCCTCTCCTATGTGAGTCCAATAAAACACAAGTCCACCTTTTTGGCCCTGTCTTGGAGTACTTACAAAAGGGAAAAATGGCACAAGTTCTAGTACAAATACAAGAATCAAAACACTTCTTAGGGATAAGAGTGCAAAAAACAACCTTTGGAGTTCACGTAAAAGACCAGACACCTGACATCACCTATAAACACTGAAATATAGGCGGATTTGCTTCTCATTTCCGGGAATCACAGCAATGAATATAACAGCAACAAGAACGTCATGGCTGCCTATGCCCCAATGCTCAACGAGATCCCATGCATCTTTGAGAGAGCTCTCCAATGCAGCTTCTTCTTCACAAATCAGTGTCTCCTAAGAAGGTTCCTGTCAAAACTCCCAGTCCAACTAATCCTTTCATGCAAGTTTGTTGGGGTAAAGTCCTAAATGATCCCTTTATAGTGTATACATGTGTATAGGCCTATTTATAAAGGCTATGTCACTTATTCTTGATTTTTTGGGCCAAGTTCAATGTGAACTTGGCCAACCCTAAAAAGTCCTATATAACATAACTCAATAAGACTTTGGGGCTATCACTTCATTTGTAGCCCCTCCAAAAACCTGGCCGATTCTCTTCCAGGCAGCTGCACCTCATCTCCTTGCTATCGCCTCCACTTCAGAGGCACACACACGTGTCCTCTACCCTTACAGCACCACATCCAAACCCTTTCAACTGGTAACAGAGCAGAATTAGGGTTTCAGAACTGCTGCGGAGGTGCTGTACAGCAAAGAAAACCCCACTTTTCGCAATAATTTTCGATTTCATCGCGAAGAACTTTGCTCTGGGGCCAAGACGAGCACTTTGGGTGTCTCAACAGCTCATAACAAGCTGTTTTCAGGTGTTCTACAGGTATAAACAGGTGTTTCACATGTCATAACAGCAATAAACAGGTTTAACACTTTATGTATTGATTTGTGGCAAAAGAAATTGCTTCTGTAAAGCAAACTATGGTATTTTTCTGAGAATTTCAGAAATTTCTGAAGCGAAATTTGGGGCTTTTGCTACTATTTGGTTCTTAGGGTTGTGTTATAGTCTTATGTACGCACATTGAGGTCAAAAAAGTCAAAATTGTTGATTTTTAGCACAAATTTGCTTGCTGTAATTTTCTGCAGAAAATTTCAGATTCTAATTTTGTGCTCCAATCGACTAGATTTTGCTCCATTTTGCTCCTACAGCTGTTTGAAGCCATTGTGCACTACTTTTAGAGGTTGTACCCTGATTTTGGTGCATTTTGCCCAAAATCAGCACATTGAACTCTTACTTGTGCAACCATGGCATCGTCGTCCTCAGACATGAAGAATCTTTTTGAGATTCGCCGCTTCGAGGGCATAGGATTTGATCTTTGGAAGGAGCAAATTCACGGAATTCTCTTCCTCAAAAAATTATGACAAGTCATTGGAAGCAAGAAAGCCGGAAGATATGTCAGATGATGCGTGGCATAATCTGAATAGAAAGGCAGTCACTTACATAAAAATGGTCGTGTCTGATGACATTCTTATAGACCACAAGGGCATTACTACAGCTTCAAAGTTGTAGGCCAAGCTCAAGGCCTCTTAAAAGGGTCTATCCAAACTTTGTAACTTGAAGAAGCTTGATGTTTAAGGCACTGAACTAGATTTTTGTAATGATTGTCAATATGGAAAGCACGTGAAAAGTTCCTATTATTCTGGTGTGTCTCATAACTCTTGTATATTAAATCTTGTCCATTCTGATGTATATTAGATCTTGTCCATTCTGATGTATGTAGCATGCCCACCAAATCTATAGGGGGTGCTTTATATTCTATTTCTTTTGTTGATGATTTTTCTAAGAAAATTTGGGTGCAGCTACTCAAATCAAAAGATGAAGTGTTTGCTGCGTTTAAGAGAATTCATGCATTTGTGACTACCCAAACAGGTAGAAAGCTGAAATGCTTATGTACGGATAATGGGGGTGAATTCACAAGTACCGAATTCAAAATTTTTTGTGAAAATTTGGGCATAAAGGGGGGGCTTACTGTTCCATACAGCCGCTCTTCTAATGGTGTGGCTGAAAGGTATAATCAGACTCTTTGTGAAAGGGTGAGATGCATGCTGTCCAGAGCTAATCTCACTCATGTTTTTTGGGGAGAGGTTCTTAAAACTGCAGTACATATATGCAATCGATCCTCTCACATGTCCTTGAAAGAGTGACATCCCTGAAGAGGTTCGGTCTGCAAACCTGCTTCATATGATCACTTACGCGTCTTTGGCTGTAAAGCTTTTGTACACAAGGCCTGAGTTGAGGAGTAAACTTGATATCAAATCCATTAAAGGCCTCTTCATGGGATATGGTGAAGAAAGTGAAATGGGTTATAGAATATGGTTACCTCATCTGAAAAGAGTTATACGCAGCCTTGATGTTGTTTTTAATGAGGCAAGGCTGCTACAAAATAATGTTGCATCGAAACATGACCATAAAATGGTCACATTTCAGCAAGACTAGCCACATGTTAAGCCTATTTCAGACTCTCAAGATGCACCACGTATGGCTGAAAATGTAGACAATCCAATGGTTTTTGAGCCAGATGATGTTGGCCAACAAGAAGAGGCTCCTTATGGGCATATCAAGCCATCTATTCATGCTGAAAACAGGGCTGGATGATGTACAACAGCACATTAACAATGAAGAAGTTGATGTACCTCTTGATGTAGATCCATTACCGGGTAATGTGGATCATTGGGTAAGAAGATCTACACGTCCTAGGAGGCCAGTGAATAGATATGACCCCTCTATACATTACATTATGTTATCAGATGAGGGTGAGCCTCTTACTTATAAAGAGGCAAAGCTATATGAGCACAAGAAGAAGTGGGAGTCAGCCATGCAGGAAGAGATCATAGTTGCATCGCAACGCGTTGCGAACGGTCTGCAACTTCGCCACCGCAACTTCGCAACATTGCTACGTTCGCAACGCGTTGCGTTGCATTCATTCTTTTTTTAATCCAAAAAATACCAAAAATCATACTTTTCTTAGGAGGGATAGAAAATTATCTATAATCTTATTCCAAATCTTCAAAAAATGTGCAGAACTAGGAAGACACTAAAAGCTTTAGAGGAGCACAGATTCGTTTATATATGATTTTCGGCCTTATCATCTTCAAATAGATTAATATTTTGGAAATCATAGGCGACGTTGCTTTCCACCATGGTATTTACTATTCTGGTGGCACTTGTGACTTCATATTTGTCATTTGCCACTTACGATTTATACCATGGCTCATATGATTTGTCATTGTGATTCTCTCTCTCTCTCTCTTTTTGTGTGTGTGTGTGTATGTGTGTGTGTATGTATGTATGTATGTATGTATGTATGTATGTATGTATGTATGTATGTATGTATGTATGTATGTATGTATGTATGTATGTATGTATGTATGTATGTATGTATGTATGTATGTATATATATATATATATATATATATATATATATACATACATACATACAATTTTATGGTATATATAGTTATATCCCCTCTTATTATATATCATGGGACCCAAAATACCTAAAAAATATATATATAAGTTTTTAAAAATAAATAACTTTATCGCAACGCCTAGGTCCAAACGTTGCCCTCGTTGCTAACCCGTTGCTAACGCGTTGCCGTTGCCGTTGCTAAAACGTTGCTTTCCACTATGGAAGAGATAAAGGCCTTGCATGCAAATGATACTTGGGATTTGGTTGAGTTGCCCAGAGGAAGGAAGGCCATTCCCAACAAGTGGGTGTACAAAATCAAAACTGTTGATGGCAAACCCAAGTATAAGGCAAGGCTGGTTGCTAAGGATATGCCCAAAAGGAGAGCATTGATTTCCAAGAAGTGTTCTCTCCCGTGGTTAAAATGACCACATTACGTGTGTTGTTTGCTCTCATAGCTGCCTTGGATTCAGAGTTATTCCAAATGGATGTTAAAACAGCCTTTTTGCACAGTGATTTAGATGAAGAGCTGTATATGAAACAGCCATAAGGATATGCCATTCCTGGAAAAGAGCATCTGGTAGGTAAGCTGAAAGGGAGCTTATATGGGCTGAAACAGGCCCCCAAACAATGGTATAAGAAGTTTGATGCATTTATGCTCAAACATGGGTTCAAAAGAAGCCATGCAGATCACTGTTTGTACACTAAAAAGGATGAAGATGGCAGGCCAATTATTATTGTACTGTTTATAGATGATATGCTGCTGGCTGGGAAAAAAAAGAGCACACTGAATGCTCTAAAACAGCAGCTGAACTCTGCATTCTCAATGAAAGACCTCGGGGAAGCTGACCATATTCTTGGTATGCGAATAAAAAAGGATAGGCAGCAGCATACTTTGCATTTATCCCAAGAAAAGTACATTGAAAAAGTGCTGGACAGATTTAATGTGGCTGATGCTAAGCCTCTTGGAGTGCCATTGTAGCCACATGTTAAGCTTTCCAAGGATGACTGTCCCAAAGATGATGATGCAGCCAATTACATGGAGTGTTCCATATGCATCAGCTTGTGGTTCACTTATGTATGCTATGGTTGCCACTCGGCCAGACATTGCTCATGCAGTGGGAGTTGTTAGCAGGTTTATGGCTAATCCTGGTAGAGCTCATTGGGAGGCAATCAATCTATCTTGAGATATTTGAAAGGAACTAAAAACAAATGCCTCAGTTATGGAAAGGACCCATTAGAGCTGAAGGGATTCTGTGATTCGCACATGGCAGGTGATGTGCATACACGGAAATCCGCAAGTGGCTATGTTTTCACTCTTGCGGGTGGTGTTGTATCATGGTGCAGAAGACTGCAAAAGATTGTTGCTTTATCTACTACTGAGGCTGAATATATTTCAGCCACTGAGGCTTCCAAGGAAGCAATATGGTTAGCACATCTTTGCAGTGAGTTTGGTTTGCCTGATAGAGCACCTATGCTTGGTTGTGATAGCTAGAGTGCCATATGTTTGGCAAAGAATGCCATGTTCCATTAACACATTGGTTAAGATCCATACACCGGAGAAGCCTGCAGATGTTCTCACTAAGTGCTTATCCAAATGGTGGGAGTCACTTAGCTTAAAGTCGCCATTTATGCCTTTAAGTGGGAGGTTGTTGGGGTAAAGTCCTATATGACCCTTTTATAGTGTATAAATGTGTATAGGCCTATTTATAAACGCTATGTCACTTATTCTTTATTTTTTGGGCCAAGTTCACATTTAGTGTATACATGTGTATAGGCCTATTTATAAACGCTATGTCACTTATTCTTGATTTTTTGGGCCAAGTTCAATGTGAACTTCGCCAACCCTAAAAAGTCCTATATAGGACAACTCAATAAGACTTTGGGGTTATCACTTCATTTGTAACCCCTCTAAAAAGCTGGTCGATTCTCTCTCTCTCTCTCTCTCTCTCTCTCTCTCTCTCTCTCTCTCTCTCTCTCTCTCTCTCTCTCTCTCTCTCTCTCTCTCTCTCTCTCTCTCTCTCTCTCTCTCTCTCTCTCTCTCTCTCGCTCTCTCTCTCTCTCTCTCTCTTCCCCCCACATTACCCTCTCTCGTTCGGAGAGGAATAGGATCATCCGTCAGGACCTCCTACAGATACACGTCAGGGAGACATGGATAGCACCACGGGAGCCTCTTCCCACAAAGAGGCAACACTACAGAGAGCACTTCCTTCCTAACTGTGACAGCGGATGGTTTCATTCAGAGACCACGATACATGGATACATATATGGCACCAGCTGAGAGAGTGGCCATTGGGAAGCTCAGAGTATCATCACACCAGCTCGAGATTGAGATTGGGCGAGCCACACATACCCCCAGGGATGAGCGATTATGCAGGATATGTAGAGAGGAGGTGGAGGACGAGGAGCACTACACATGTAGATGCCAGGCATATGAGGACATCAGAGACCGCTACCCAAAGCTCTTCAGGGGGCCTAGAGAGATCAGGGCTTTATTGGGGACAGAGGACCAGCGCCCTCTAGGTCGTTTCCTAGTAGAGCTCCAGCACCACCGCGCATCACTCCTCCAGCAGCAGATGGAGATACACCTGGCCCCCCCCCCCCCCTCAGA